>BSUD01000004.1:8759019-8799947 GCA_033239045.1 Fagopyrum esculentum | reverse complement strand
GGGGGGGGGGGGTTGGTTGAAATAACGTGCACAAAACAAGTAATGCAACAAGTAGAACAATAATGGATGAATCTACACTAGGTTGATTCTTAGCATGCAAATGCTACTTTGGTGAGTTCCTTTTACAAGTTTTAAGTAATCTCCCGTCTTGATCATATATATGTGTTGAGCCAACCGGCATCAACACAACTTAACAGGTTAGTGTTCCGTAAACCTACAAGAACAATTAACAAGTTAGCTTTCAAATAAAGACTAAGGGATATAAAGAATAGATTAAAACCGTTAACCTTATCTTTATATTTGTGTTCCTTTTCTTTAAGTAATTACAACCCGTTATTATTTAAAGTTTACTACTAGATTAAGGACCCGAACCCGGAATCTATTAATCAACATGCAATTTAGAACCTAAGATGATCAATCTCAAGTGTAAATAAAACATGCAATGAGGAAATGAAGATCAAGGAAACACAAAGTATTACTGAATGAAAACTTATATTAAAGAAAACTTACAACCAAAGTAACAATGCAGCTTCAAACCAACCCAATGTAGCGAGGGAGTTAGCAACTCATTACAATGGAAATGATGAGAAAATTGGTTTATAAGTGGAAAATGATGGATAATTCATGGATGATTCTAGCATTCAGCCAAGGACTATTTATACTACAAATGACACTAAATAGGAGTAAATGGCCGGCCTAAAACAGCCACCTTTAATGTCATAAAGGTGGTGTAAACAGCTGAAGTAAAGCTTCTGTCGTTGAACCGTAGAGGCGGCCTTCAGAACCGCAGGGGCGGTTTAGGCAGAATCGCTTGAACTTCTTCATGGCCGCAGGGGCGGCCAGACCATTCCGCAGGGGCGGATCTTCAATGCTCTTCAAACGTCTGACTCTTCAACTTCCTGTCGTTTTTTATGCCAATACGCAGGGGCGCCCTAGTGTCAACGCGAGGGCGGTGACACTGGCTCTTTATCTTCCCAGCGTCGTAGGGCGAGGCGCAGGCAGAGGCGCCAAGGCGCTTACTTCGCTTCTTCAGGGCAGGTCACCGCAGGGGCGCCAAGGAGTGGCGCAGGGGCGGTGACACTCTTCTTGGTTGGCGCTGGCGAAGGAGCAGGGAGCGCTCCGGAGTGTGCTGTCACCCGCAGGGGCGGTGACACTGCTCCGCGGGGGCGGTGGGGCAACAAAAGCTTTGCTTCGTGAACGGTCTTCACTCCTAAGTGCCTATAACTCCTTCCTTAGCTTCTTTTAGTCTTCTTCTTCTGGATCAAGGAGTTAATAGCATAAACCGACACAAATGTAATAAAAAGACTCTAAAAACTAGCCTAAATGATAGTGATTCCATCACCTATCAATCTCCCTCCCACCTACTCTTATACCAGTTGTACTAATCAAACATCGTGTATTCTTTTCATGATACACAATATTAATACACAATTTCAACTACACAATTTTAATACATAATTTCAATTACACAATGTTCGTACACAATTTCAATTACACAATGTTAATACATAAACCACAAATATTAGCTACATAAAATGCATTGAGCATACATATTGTACACTCTGAGGTATGTCATCCACTAGGAATACACATTTACTACATAAATGTAACAGTTATGTAAAAAGCCATAAAAAGTATGTGTTCATAACGGAACCACAATCGAAACTTAACACATTGTTATATTGATATGTACACGCATATTATGTCCCAACTACATTTGGCGATTCTCCTACATTTATTCCCACAATAAAGTTATTAATCAACATATTTATTCATCAATTATGTACATAAGCCCGAATTTATTGACAGAAACATCTTCAGAAGCTTTCACAGTCGTTCGTGTATACAAAACAATCAAAATTCGAATTACAATCATTAACTTATAATATCTCAAATTCAACTATATTTGGTCGAAGATGGACGATTCACCGTTTATATGCGATTTTGCTGAGTTATGTAGGACGTATCTTCATCGACAACCCTCCATTGATGCTCTCGAACTGAAGATCCGATGTCTTTTTCGCTCAACAATGGAGAATAGAAGAACAAACGATGGATCATGTTAAATGACCGTAAATAATTATGGAGAGAATCTAGGAGTTGTAATTATCTCATTTCTTATTTGACGTAGCAGCATATTTCTGTAAAATTTTAATTAGAAAAATTATTAAATTAATATAGGAGAGAGAATGTTGACTTATATGGTAATGTCTTTTATCAGTTTCTATTTATTATTTTTCTTTATAATTTAGGGTGACTACTTTGTCAACACAAAACAAAATGTGTCTACTTTATACACAATGATACACAAAGTACCTACTTGACCAACTCATTCCACAATGTTTTGCCTAAATACTTGACAACCATCATTACCGGGATACATTATCACTAATAGTTGAGCGTCAATATTGATTCTTCTTGAAATATGATAAATAAAGCATAAATTGAACAAAAGGATTAAAATCTTCGACCTCTCTCCCTACATTAAGGAGTCGAAGGAATTAATTTTCAAAATTTACCTCTCCATTCTCACGTGTTCCATTCTCACATGTTGATATTAAAATTTTATATTCCATATCTTTTCCTAATTTTATCCATAACAATACCCTTCATATCAAACATCCAACTAACATATATTTGTTTCATCTCTTTCATCTTCATTCTCAAATTCCATCTACAATTTTATTTACGATAATTATAGTTTTTTTAGTTAATTTATCTTTTTATATATCAGTCGGGTCAAATACTTAGAGGTTATGCACTCCCCTCAAGTGTCAACTATCCTAGACACAAAGTCAGCCCTAACATTAAGATATATCTACACGCAAGACTTTCAAAATTTCATCATAAAATCAGTTGACAAAACTTATATAATAGGTTCATGCATTATCATATTGTTAATGTAGAACATTTTCACATTAACACTACAAAACTAACCCATACCTCCTAAACTCTTAGCATAGTAGTATAGAATTTTTTTGGGGTAGGATTATGAAGATGACTTGAAGTTGAATCCCGTTCAAACGAAAATAATACTCAAAATACAGTTAAAAATAACATAATTGAATTCTTAATTAGAGTTCTTCTTAATTTTTTAAAGCAACTATTTTTTTTTTTTATTATCATTCTAAATTTTATCATGAATATTGAAATTGATTTTCCTAATTAGAAACGGTTAAATTGATTTTCCTAATTAGTTTGCAAGGTTTAGGGCTACTCTCTCTCCCCAACGGGCTGCTGAGGAGACAGTAGCTCGCAGTCGCAGTTGATTTCCGATAAGGTTCCTACCTTCTCCCCCAACCCAACCCAACCCAACAGGTTTCTACGTCTCTCCCATTCCTTCGTCGGTTTTCTTGCTTTATTGTCTCTTCTTCACCTTCTTGCTCTTCATTTGCTGCACTTGTTTTTTGAAAATCCTTCTGTATTCCAATTTATTTGAGCTACTATCTTTTGAAACGCCTCTTGTTTGACGTCATGAAATGTAATTGTTGAAACTAGGTTTATATTTGAAAGATTGAAAGCCAATCCTGCTATATCCCGAGTGTTCTTCATATATGTGAGTCATTAGCACAGATACTACAGTTAAAAAAAGGGTTGCTTTTTTAAACTTGCAAGTGAGGGACTCATTGTTTTGCTTGGATTCATTTAACCCATTCCTCTGTTTGGTTTGTAATGGAATTCAGGCATAGTTCATTCCGATGCTACAGTTCTATTTATAAGTGATGTTATGCTCAGGTTCATGTTCACATACAGGGAAAAATGAATTGGATTGGCTGCTAGGTCGAGCTAATCTAACCGGTTATGGACCTGATTTTATTTTGTTCTGCAGGACATTGTGTGGAATTCTTCTTTGTTTGGCATTTAGATGGCCATTTTACCTTGCCGAAGCACAACTTGGGCAGCTCAATGGGGTCTTCATCCACAGTTGACACCTAGATGTGGCGGGGAAAATAGAGTTCTCATGTCTTTGAGTTGGTAAGTGCTTGTTAAAACTTCTCTTGACACGCAGCCTTAGTTTTCCGGTTTTATAATTTAATTTTTTGGTCAAAGGATGATTAATATATTTGGTTGTTTTTCTTGGTTGTTAAATCTTCTCTTGACACGCAGCCTCAATGGGGTCTTCATTCTCAGCTTTCCAACTTTCCAGTCTTCTCTTGACACTGTTATGCTGAAACTGCTTGTTAAATCTTCTCTAAATTCGGACTACGAGATATCTATTTGGTTCTTCTTCTTGCTGTTATATTTGTCACGATGGATGTAAACTCTATTCCTGTAGATAATTGAAGTTTCTGAATGAATATCTCATGTAGTATTTTATAAAAAAAATCTGAAACATCAAAAATATATGTTTCACAGTGGTTCAACCAAGATAAAATCGCTGCATTCTCTCAGCTCATCTACCTTTCCACAAGCTTCGTTGCATGCTCTGTTTCACACTAGATCATCTCAAAGTGTATTGCATAGGAGGGGGTCTCGCCTCGTTGTCAGAGCTGATGCTGTAAGTATCCTATGTTTACTTTGGCATTGCAAATTGATATTTAAATGTGAGGTGAATTATTCCAACTATTGTTTGGTTGTCTCTTTAAAAGTATGTGACTGAAGGCTTGATTAATACATGATTCCATGGATTTGTCAAACATCAGAAATCCTGAGGCATCTAGAAGACTAGAATATAGCATACTCTTGATTTATGCTGATTTTTATTTGCTATCAACTTTAAGAAGGCTTAATCTTTTGAAATGATTCAGATGAACTTGCATTTTTGTTATTTATATTTGGCTGTTGGAAGTCACCATTAATAGACTGGAAGCGTTTTTATCTTCTTATACTTGTACCAACTCACTTTGTGTTCACCTCGACACTTCTTGAACCAAATAACCAATAGATATGTTATGACCAAGTAAAACGCAGTTGTGGTGACTTGTACCTATAGCTGATATTTTCTTGTCATAAGAGAACAATTCCAGTGATATCTTACAGACATTATGCCTTGAGAGTTGAGATTACAACTTTTAGCATGAGCAGTTCTTTTGCTGTTTTAGATCCTGTGGTATCAGTCTCTGCATTTCCAAGATATTGATCATATATTCTGTGTGCAGGACTATTATTCTGTTCTTGGAGTTTCAAAAAATGCCAGTAAATCAGAAATAAAGAGTGGTGAGCAGTAATCACTTAAATTTGTCAATTTCTTTAGTTTATTATTTGCACTTTTTTCTCCAAATTAGAAAGGAAAAAAAACACGTGTGATATTCTGACATGATAATAACAATGGAGAGCTGAGCTGATACAGATTTGAAATAGCTTGAGCAGAAAGAATGCCTTATTGTAGACCATCAATTACAATCATTTGACTTCAGCTTCTGTACTCCAACAGTGTTCATATGGTCCTGTGTTCTTCACTTTTTCTAGCTAACGAGTTTAGTCTGTTTAGATGTTGCTTACTTGGAATATAGATTTCATGGCTACACTTATCAGCAGCTCTACGTTGAAGCTCAATTTTAGAGTTTCCATTACTATGAACCAGATTTCTTCAGGCGTATAAACTTCAAGTGTAATTTGTTTTCTTCATGTGTATCTCATGACTCTCAGTGAAAAGGGTTCTTAAAGCATCTTTTAAGTTTATAGTGCTGACCTTTTAAGCTAGCTCATGCCTTGTGTTCGTCATTGTAGAACAACTTAAATGATGTGAGCCACTTTCTACATTGAAAAATAACGCTCTAGATTAATGAAATTTACGACTCTGTTATGGGATCTTATACCTCATCAGACATACAACGTTGGAGAACAATTATCATAAATTATCTGAGAACAGGGTTATGTAAATTCAGACACATTTTAATCAATACGGCTAGCCTACACCTTTTTACTTCATAAGACATACGCCATTGCTGAACAGTTATTGTAAATTATTTAAGTACATGCTTTTGTAAATTCAGACACATTTTTATCAATCTGGCTACCCTATAAATTTTTATCAATATGAAGAGTTCTAATATGTTATTCTATAACCATAATGACCTTTTCATTTCACTTCTCAGCTTACCGGAAACTTGCAAGGACCTACCATCCAGATGTTAACAAGTAAGTCCACCCGTGTCCTCCCCCTTGGAAAAAAGAAAAAGAAAAAGAGACCATCGGTAATCTGAATGGTTGCTTCCACTGTTTGTGTTATTTAGGGGGACGAAGGGGAAGAAGTCCCCCTTGTGTGGGGTCCGGAGCTTTGTTGTCATTTATTTGGTCCTTTAGACCGACCACATCTCATATTCCGTCTATAGTATAGTTTATTACTTAATTGGTGGAATAAGTAGGTTTCATTTAATTAAGATAAACTTATAAAAGAAGTTTGAGAAATAAGGAGAGAGAAAGAACCTTATTGGTTCATTGGTGAAAGAGGTATGTCCTATTTAATTTAGGCTATGCCTATCCTTCGTTTAAATTTGAGAGAGTACAAAAGATACTTAGCTTTTTGCACAAAGAAAATGCATGGAATGTGTGGGTTATTTTTTGGGTCGAAGTCTAAAATGTATCATTTTTCAACTAGGGATGTGATCGGTCTTACTACTTGGCCCAATCTAATGATTGAACGTCAATTATTATCTTTAGAATTTTGTTACTATATATTGTATCATTATCCCTACATATGAATCATTTAGTTTCATAGCAATCCGAACTCCTCAATAAAATCTCTCTAAGTAGACGTAACCAATACTAGGCAAACCATTGGGGGCACATCTGGAGAGAGAGAAAGTTAGTACAGGCAATGTCTAATGATCTGGTGCATATGTTAGAATTATAATCAAGGTGGAGTTTATAGATATGTTTAGGGTCAGGGCTTCGCCAGGGTCAGTGGGAGGCTTCTTCTCCATGAACGAGGTCTCACTGTCATTTCTTTGTGTCTTTACTGTTTGACCCAATTTAATACTTGAGCGTCAAGTATTTTTTTTTAGGGTCTTATTACTATATATTTGTATGTGTCACCCTACATCCGAATCATCTGTTTTGTTTTTGCAATCCGAACTCCTCAATAAAATTTCTGTAAGTGGATGTATTTAATATTGGGCGTACCACAATAAATATGCGTATAATTTCTTTTCAGTTTGTTTAATAATTGTTTTGGTTCTCATATTCCGCAAAACAATTATGTCATGAGGTTGATGTAAGGCACTAGTTACTTAAGTAATTTTGGAATATTGATTAGTAAGAGGTGTCAATCTTGTATGTGAGCAGTTTGAATGTTTTCTCATCTGGTTGAATGGAACTATTTTTGGCTGGTAGAATTCCTTTGAATCTCTTGGGTTTTCCCTATGTAGTAAGCCTTTGTCCTATTCTGATGTTGCAGGGAGCCTGGTGGTGAGCAGAAATTTAAGGACATCAGTAATGCTTATGAGGTAGAACATTTGATCAATTTTGATCTATTTTCTTACCTACAAGGTTTTGAAGCTATTGTGGTTATATTTTGTCATCCTTATACATGATGATGATGATAATGAGTTGCAGGTTCTATCAGATGATGAAAAACGTTCTATCTATGACATGTATGGAGAGGCTGGGCTAAAAGGAGTTGGAGGTGGCATGGGGGTAAGTCTCAATGTATTTGTCCATACTAACTAGCTTGTAAAAGGCGCTCAAGCATTTTATTTGAACAGGACTTCAGCAATTCATTTGACCTGTTCGAGTCCTTATTTGGCGGGATGGGGGGCATGGGTGGAAGAAATGATAGGAATAGACCCACAGACGGGGAAGATCTGGTCTACAACTTAGTCCTGGACTTCAAAGAAGCCATATTTGGTGTGGAGAAGGAGATTGAGATAAGTAGGCTTGAGCCATGTGGGACCTGTGAAGGGACAGGTGCAAAACCCGGGACCCGCCCAACCAAGTGCAGCACATGTGGCGGTCAAGGGCAAGTTGTCTCGTCAGCAAGAACCCCTCTCGGTGTGTTCCAACAAGTGAGCAGCTGCTCGTCTTGTGGAGGGACCGGAGAGATTTCCACTCCTTGCAACAAATGCAAAGGGGATGGGCGGTCGCGGAAGTCAAAGAGGATCAGTGTCAAGGTCCCGGCTGGCGTTGACTCCGGTAGCAAGTTGCGGGTCCGGTCAGAGGGTAATGCTGGACGCAAAGGTGGGTCACCTGGGGATCTGTTTGTTGCTATAGATGTTGTTCCGGACCCTGTTCTGAAACGTGATGATACCGACATTCTCTACACATCAAAGATCTCCTACATTGATGCAATCTTGGGTTGTGTAATGAAGGTCCCCACAGTGGATGGTATAGTGGACCTGAAGATACCATCCGGGACCCAACCGGGGACTACACTCGTGATGGCGAAGAAGGGCGTTCCCTTGCTCAATAAGCCTAAGGTGAGAGGTGATCAGCTCGTTCGGGTTCAGGTTGAGATCCCGAAGAAGCTGAGTGACGAGGAGAGGAAGCTTGTTGAGGAACTTGCTGGGCTGAACAAAGCCAAGGCCACCAGCAACACAAGGTAGGCACACTCTTGCTTATTTAGTAGCTCATTTATTTATTATTTAGTTGCAAAACTAGGTTTATATCTAGAATTTGTTCTTGGTTCATATTTATATTTGATTACAACACCGATGTATATGAATTATTTACATAGGTATGATATCGACCAAATACGTCTTCTCTCCTCAATGGTTACAAAATGACAGGCCCATCATTTAAGGATTAGTTACTGGTCGATCGACTGGTATGGTATTGGTCGATCGACTGATATAGCAAACTCGTAGTAATAGTCGTCGTAGTAATAGTCGTCGTAGTAGTAGTTTCAGGGACCAAGAGAAAGGGAAAGGGAAAGTTTGTGTGCAGCTTGATTCAATATTAGCGACTTCAAAGATAACATGGAAAGAAGAAGTGTATATGTAATATGTTTATCACATATTTTGAAAATATATGTCAATGTTACGAAGATCAATACAACAGTTGTTTACGCAGTTCGGGTGTTAAAATCCTACCTCTGCGGAACCCTCAAGAGGGGAGGTCCGATCCCGGTTTTTACTAGGCATTCAAGACGATTACAATATAGGTTCGATTACAATATGCACGCAAGATTAATATGTAATACAACCTATATCTAGAACAAGCAAGAACAGAAGGAGATATGAAGAGCAAGGTATCGAAATAGCCCCTGTAAGGCTAAGCAAAGCTTTCGGCCAAGCTTTGCTATCTTCAATTTGAAGATTCTTCTTCTGGAGAGATCTAGGTGAGGAGGATCTTCTCAAACCCTAGCGAATCACCTCCGTCTTCTCTTCAATCGCTCTCTCTCTCTCTCTCTTTCACTCAGAGGATCGCTCTCTCTCTTTCAGCGGCAAGGGCTGCAATCTCACTTAGGGTTAGATGAGGTAAGCGGTAGCTTATATACTGCCTCCTCAAACCCCAAACGCGTCGTTTCATTTAGGCGGTGTCAAACCAAGCCAAACTCTGAAGATAATCATCACAACTCGAACCCGATTCAAACCAATAACACAAGCAGCTGTCCAAAAGACAACAACTCAACCAACAATGCCATCTTCACATATCAGATATAAGGAAACAACACGTGCCACAACTTCCCAGTGAATCTAAGCCACCAGGGTTCAATGAACCGGAAACTAGGACCACACTAGTAAGCTACAACAAGCATTAGTCACCTTAACCTAACCACACTAGACTTAGGAACTATTACATATCAATACTATTGCGTGCAATATGTAATCTACACTATACAACATGAATCACAAAGTTAACAATTGCCCTCTTGATTCATGTTGACGCATCATCTTGATCACCAGTAGTAAGTGAAGGGAGGCACTCATGTCCGTCATCAGTTCAGTGCTAATTATCTTTAGGGAACATCCCACAAGTGAAGGGAATTCCTGCAAAAGAAAAATTTGTCAGCAAGGACAATTTTTGTACCAAAATCAGCAGGATTAATATCTCCTCTAATTTTCTTAACCTCAAAGTATTTCTATTCTATCTCATCCCTAACAAAATGATATCTAACATCAATATGTTTAGATCGTTCATGATATACAGGGTCTTTACAAAGATACAAAGCACTTTGACTGTCAATATTTAAAACAGGAATACAAGATTTATGTTATATTTCAGTAATTAAGCCTTTTAACCAAATGACTTCTTTTGATGCTTCAACTGCAGCTATGTATTCAGCTTCTGTAGATGACAAAGCTACAATAGATTGTTGTTGTGACTTCCATGATATACAGTTATTAGTCCAAGTGTAATAATAAGCAGTTGTAGATTTTCTAGTATCCTTATTACTAGCATAATCTGAATCTACAAAACCAATAACATCATGATTCGAAGAATGCTCAGCAAACCACAAACATAACTTCTTAGTTCTTGTAAGATATCTCAAGCAATATTTCATAGCAGTCCAATGTTCCAATCCAAGGTTAGACATGAATCTACTTAGGACACTTATAGCAAAAGATAGGTCAGGTCTAGTGCACAACATAGCATACATAACAGAGCCAACAACTACATCATATGGAATATTAGACATCTTTTTCAACTCACTAGGAGAATCAAGGCAATGCTTCTTGGTTAGATCTAAGTGCCCTCCTAAGGGCATAGGGGTAGGTTTAGAATTTCCCATATTAAACCTATCCAGAACTTTCTGTATATAGTCATGCTGAGAAAGCCACATTTTCTTTTTAACCCTATTTCTTATGATCCGTATACCAAGGATTTTCTGTGCAGTACCAAGGTCTTTCATATTAAAGTGCATTTTAAGGTCTCTTTTTACATTGCTAATGACAACTTTGGATTTGCACATAATCAGAATGTCATCCACATATAAGAGAACATAAAGAGCATTAGGAGTAGAAATATTTTTGAAATACAGCAGTAATCATATTTGCTTCTCATGAAGCCCAGGTTTTCATGCAAAAGTCAAACTTAATATTCCATTGTCTAGGTGATTGTTTTAAACCATACAAAGATTTCTTAAGCAAACAAACATGCTCAGGTTTATTTTTATTAACAAAGCCTTTAGGTTGACTCATGTAAATGGTTTCATTCAAATCACCATGCAAGAAAGCAGTTTTAACATCCATCTGTTCAATATCCCAGTCATACACAGTAGCCATAGCAAGCAGCAATCTCAATGTTTTATACTTAACAACAGGAGCAAAGATATATGTGTAATCTATTTCTTCTCTTTGAGTAAAGCCTTTAGCAACCATCCTGGCTTTATATCTAGGAGGATCACTATGTTTTATACCTTCTTTTAGTTTATACAGCCACCTACATTGAACTAGTTTCACATTTTCAGGCCTGGGTACAAGGATCCAAGTATTATTAGAATTCATGGACTCAATCTCATCATTCATAGATTGGTTCCAGTGTTTAGCATTAGGACATTTTATAGCTTGTTCATATGTGTCAGAGGTGTAGAAATTTTCTATCACATCTGTTGTTAAGAAGGCATAATCAACTATATTCACCTCATCTGTTAGTATGATAACATTATTAGCATATTTTTTATTAGGAATTTTAAGTCTTGGGGCCCTATCCCTAGTTAACTGGTAGTGACCATGAAAATCAAAACGACTCAGGTCTTCATGTCTTTCATTTGACTTGAGTTGGTTTGAATTTCCCTCCTCATTTTCAGCATTGTGGGCACTGGTACCCGAGTCGTCTTGATCTCCTTGGTCACAACCATTACCAGATTCAAGGTTTGTCAAATTTTTATTAGGAATTTTATTATTTTCCACCCCTGATTCTTAAGAGTTATAATTATTCCTATCATCTTCATTATTTTCCTCCCCTAATTGTTGAGTGTTATCATTATTATTATTGTCATCCTTATTTATGTCTAACTGAGGGGTGTTCACATTACTGGAGCTTTCAGTTTGATAATATCCTATATCAAATTCTTCTTTATCATTTTCATTTATGTGAGGTTGATCATTATGATTGTAGAAGGATCTAGATGTGCTAGGAATATCTATACCATCATTTTCCTCAGAACTATGGGTCACACCATTATCATTTTTAGATTCAAAATGAAAATCTTCGTCATTGAAGGTAACACTTCTAGAGTTAATGACCTTATATCCATGGGGTTGTATAAGGAGGAGTTTGTAACCCTTAACACCTTCAGGATACCCTAGCGTGACAACTTTTAAGGCTCTAGGGTGGAACTTTCCTTGGGAGATTTGGGAATAGGCAGTACAACCAAAAGGTTTTAAATGAGTTAGGTTAGGTTTCTTGCCAGTCCACATTTCCCGAGGAGTCTTAAAGTCTATGACAGAGGAAGGGGATCTATTTATAAGGTAGGTAGCAGTCACGATGGTTTCCCCCCACATAGAATGTTTCATCCCTGAACTAATGAGCATACATCTAGTCTTTTCTAGAAGAGTTCTATTCATTCTTTCAGCTGTTCCATTTTGTTGTGGAGTTCCAGGTACAGTAAGGTGTCTTTTAATCCCTTAGTTTTTACAGTAATTATTAAACCCAGAGTTGCAAAATTCAAGCCAATTATCAGTCCTAAGGCATTTTAGAGTATAACTAGATTGATTTTCTACGGCTTGTTTCCATTCTTTAAAGTACTCAAAAGCTTCATTTTTATTTCTCAGGAGATAAGTCCAAACTTTCCTAGAGTAATGATCTATGAAAGAGATGAAGTATCTCTTCCCTCCTATGGTGTCAACTTGTGCAGGTCCTCATAGGTCAGAATGAACATATTCTAAAGGTTTTTGAGCTTTATAGGATGAGTTATTAAAACTGTGTTTATTCTTTTTACCTAGGATACAGTTTTCACAAAAAACAATATCAATAGGTTCTTTATCTATAATACCTTGTTTATACAGATTTTTAAGGCTAGTATTTCCAATATGTCCAAGTCTATTGTGCCAGTTTTTAGTATGACTTAAGGTCATTTTAGTATTAGCAGTGGTAAGGATCAAATTAGGTGCAATAATAACCTGATATAACCCATCTAAGTCTATTGTGCCAGTTTTTATGCTTTTTATAAGAGTAGTTCCATTTCTTATTACTTCCCTTATCCCATTACTAGTATTAATTTGACAATTCAAGTCATCTAAAGCAGATTCACTCATTAAATTTCTTCTAAGTTGTGGAACCCATCTAACATTCTAGAGAACTCTAATTTTTCCATCAAACATGCATATAGGTACATTTCATACCCCTCTAATGGTCAAGGCATTATTATCCCCTAGCATAACTTCTCCACCATCAAATTCATGCAGAGATCTAAATAAGGATTTATCAAAAGAGACATGAATGGTACAACCAGAGTCCAAAATCCACACATTAGAATTCAAAGAATTATACTCAGTACACATCAACAACTCACAGGAATATTCAGCTTGAACTTTTTCAAATAAAGACACCTTTCCATCAAGATTTTTATTATTCTTAGCATCTTCTCTCTTTTTCTTCCTACATTCATTTATATAATGTCTTGGTTTCTCACAGTAATAACATTTCTTGTTATTTTTATCAAAGTCAGAAGGTCCAGTTTCATCTTTTTCATATTTTTCCTTCTTCTTGTTTTTAAAATGTTTAGGATTTCCTTTAGCCATAAGAACTTCAGGTTTAACATCTGATTTCTTTTCAGTTTTACTTTTAAACACTTTCAAGGTATCATTCTTTTCAGTTATAGCTTCTATTATCTTTTCTTGAGTAATATTATCTGAGCTAAACTGTATCACATCTCTCAAAGTGTCAAACTGGGCAGGTAAAGATCCTAACAACAAAACATCAAGGTGGGTTTCTTTAATTTCATCATCACATCTAGCCAAGTCCTGATTCATTCTTAAAAATTTATCTAAATTTTCATTAAGAGTCAGATTAGTGTCCATTTTGAAGGTAAATAGTCTATGTAGTAAGGAGATCCTAGAGGGCAAGGATTTTTTCAAATACAATTTTTCTAGGGCATCCCATAGAGATTTAGCAAAGGTGTAACTTACAACCTGGCGAGTCACGTCGTCAGTTAACCTAATCATAATCTCAGCGTGGGCCTGCTCACTCATCTCCTTTTCCTTTTCTTCAGACGTCATGGCCATGTAGTCTCCAGTGATGGCTTTGAGGCATTTCTCTTTGGTGAGAATGACTCTCATTTTCACTTGCCACATGGTGAAATCACCACTCCCATCGAATGACTTCATCCTTATTGTGGAGTCTGTTACGCTAAGATTGTGTAGCACAAAAGTCTTACAATTTATAAACTCGATATAACTTCCTAACTCCTAGCGAACCCACAGTGTATGAGTCGTTTTGTAACAAGGATAGTATTCCGAGGTCGAACACGAAGACTAGGGTGAAATCGAATTAACAAGTGACCATAGATAGTGTGAATCTAGTCTAAGAAAAGAGAAAGAAATAAAGAAATAAAAATCATGATATTTTTGGTTGGGTTTTTTTGTGGTGATTAAACAAAGATCACAAATCAAGCAAGATAATAAAACAAACTAACAACTCAAGCTAGCAAAACAACAAGTAACACAAACACAAAATATGTGATCAAAGAGAGAATAGTGGATTCTAGAGGTCAAGATTTCCGGTTATGACATTGGACTCAAGGTTCTAAAGATTCTAAGGACAAGGCTGCGGTGTTGGGGAAGGGTGTTTCTCAAATGGAAGCAATTACCGGGTAAGTCTCTCGCTTCACTAATCCCGCATCAAACTCCTATTACCGGGTAGGTCTCAAGGGGTTAAAGTAGGGAATTCTACACAAACCGGACTCTACTTAAGGGGCAACCCTCTCCTTACCGGGTAAGTCTCAGAAAAGGGAAGTCTCAAGCAATAATCCTAGCACACTCAATCCAATAGCGGCTTGTGAGACTCACTACTACCTAGAATTTATCATCTTAGGTATCTAAGGTCGGAAATCACCGGGTAGGTCTCTTCCCTAACTTAGGTTGCTAGCATTAGGTGATCCTAAGCTAAATTATGCTTAATAAACACTAGGATTCCAACAACCTAACATCCTAACCTACATATTCATCAATTAAAGAGCAACAGAGAGAAAAATCGGGTGGATCATAGCTAAATCGGCCGATCTGCCTGAAGAACAGGCCGATTTTTCTTCCTAGGTTAGGTTTCGTGCATACAAATCATCCTAAACTAACATATAAGACCATTCTATCATCACCCAAGCCATAACCATCAATCCATCACTCCAGAATCACAATAAACTAGCCAATAGTATGCATATCAAGATCCAAAATCATCACACAAGCATACATGGTTTTCATAGATGGATGATGAAAAATAAGCAAGTAAAAACAATGAATCTCAGCTGGATCTAAGTTTTAGCAAGACTTACAACCCTTCAAAAGAAGTTCCAAAACAATCCCAACAATCCTTCCAATAGTTCTTCAATCAAAGACTTCAAAAATCACTCAAAATCACTCAAAAACTCACTATCACTCTAGTTTGGTGTTCTTCTTCTTCCTCCAAATTCAGAGAGTTTTTCTTCTTCTCCAAGTCTATCCTCCTATGGAATGAGCTGTGTATGAGAGAATGTGGGAGAGGGAGATGCTCAGCAACAGCTTGCAGGACCACTTATATTCTCCACCAAGATTAAGGCCGGACAAAGAGATCATGGGACACGTGGCTTAAGCTGTCAAAGGCCAAAAATCGACCCAGTCAAGAAAATCGGCCGATTTTCCTGAGTGTTGGTACGATTTTCTTCAACAGAGACTTGTTATGATCATCTAGCCATGAGTTGCTCCATTGCTTGCACCAATAAGGGTCCTTGTGTCCTTCATTGCTCCAATTATGTTCCTTCAAAGCCTTGGATGTGTACCACCATGAGGCTTGACCCTCGAATGTATCGATTAATGTCCAAAAGATCCCCGAAATACCTACAAAACCGACAAAAGCTCGTGTAGACATCTTTTCTAGAGATATGCATAAATTAGACGTAAACGTTATGAACTAATGTCAAACCGTGCATGAATAACGGGAACAACTATCTAATTGAATGCCTAAACTAACGTCATAAATCTCGTTATCAAAATACCCCATACTTAAGATTTGCCCGTCCCCGAGCAAGACTCAACTATAGACTAAGAGATGACATGATTTATGCATGCAGAAAAATTACAAAATCTTTTTGGAATTGTGCTTCTAACATTGGATCACCTTCATAGTCATGTTTCATGGCAATGGACAATCAATCATGTATCAAATGAATGAAGGCATGGAAAGACAATTATACTTAACTAGAAAGCATGCATGAGAGGTGAAAATGAAGAAGTCAAGATGATCATGAGTATATCCAATCTAGATCACTAAGTCTTACACACATGCAATTAGATCACAAGGACTTAGAAAAGAAGAAGCTAAGAAACGTTGTGATTAGGTGAGAATTTTTAGGTCATGTGATGCTAATCCGGGAAAGGAACTAACTCCACAATTTCGTTTTTGCTCAACTTCCCAACAAGTGTATAATTTTCTCCATCTTTTCTTTGTTTTCTTTTCTTTTTCACTTATTTTTGAGACAATGGCATTGGTGTACAAAAGCCGAAACCTTGGTGATTAGCCATCCTCGGGTTTTTTTTTATTTTTCGAGGTGCATCCACACCGGGCACACATACCAAAGCTCGTTAGGACTATCGGTTTATTTGACTTTGGCAAGGCACAAACACCCGATTATGTGAATGGTGCCGAGTTACTCGTCATTTAAACCAACGTCCCCAAACCTATATTGTTTTTCTACACTTTTCACAACAAATTCAGCACTTCATTCACAACATTCTTTCATCAACAACTTCACCCCACACTTGCTTTTCACACACATCAACACACTAGCATGCTCCTAGTCCCGGATGGGTCAAAAGAGGTAAAATTTTTCATCAATTGAGGTGCTCAAACAGCATGGTCAAGATGAGAAGTAGAGAAAGATGAATTGCCTTAATCACTCCTAAATGATGTGCAAGAACTATCATGTAATTTCGACTTTCAATCTCAATTCAATCAAGGCAAACATTCATGATCACAAATCATTCATGGGATTCAAGATAAGTACTTCAAGTCCACATATGCACTCATCTATTCAACACATAAGGCCATCCATAGCCAATTCACAAGACAATTTCATCATAAGGGTCATTCCCAAGCTTAGAAGCACTAAAATTTTTTAAATTATCTGATTTTTTTGGATTTTTCGAAATATGTATGTACAATGCAAGACATAATGAAACATGTGACAATATTAAACTATCCTAGATGCTAATCATGCAAGTGATCATGAAAACCCCACCCCATACTTAGAAACACATTGTCCCCAATGTGGAAACTAAATAAAGAAGTGAAAGAGAGTCCTCACAATGTAAAATTGGCGATGCTTTGGTATTTCGGTTCACATCGAATGATGATGGTGGATGATCGATCAAGGATGGTAGAGAGCTCTTGATGTTCATTATGGTGTCGGAACCCGCGCTTGGCACCGCAAGCCATCCAAGTTCCACGTCCGCTCCACCCATGCTTGATTGGAGATCATCACTTTCCTTGACAAAAGGAAAAATCGGACCAACTGCCTAGGAAATCAGCCGATTTCTGTGATGAACAATCCGATTTTCCTGGGTGTTTTCTTCCTCGTCCATGTGCTTGGATCTTGTACCTTCAACCGTTCCATGAAGTTTTCACATGACCTCCAACATCTCATCACACATGACAATCAACAAGATCTAGCACCCAAAAACACAAAAGAAAAACAAAGCACACCAAGAGCAAGATCAAACACAAGCAAGAAAAAATAAAAGGGAAAAATATGTACCAATGGGTTGCCTCCCATTAAGCGCTTCTTTAAGGTCATTAGCTTGACCAAATTCAAGAGCGCTTCACTCAAGGTGAAGTGGGGCAATCACTTCCACCGGGGCTTCCGGGATGTACTTCTTCAAACGGTGCCCATTCACCTTAAAGTTACCACAATGATCTCCTCCTATCTCCACCGCACCATGAGGAAATACCTTCTTCACAACATAAGGACCCGTCCATCTTGACTTGAGCTTTACGGGGAAAAGCCGCAACCTCGAGTTGAAGAGAAGCACTAAGTCACCCTCACTCAACTCCTTTGGGATGAGGCGCTTGTCATGCCAACGCTTGGTCCTTTCCTTGTAGATCCAGACATTTTCATAAGCATCCAACCGGATCTCCTCAAGGGCGTTCATGTCTAGCAACCGCTTCTCACCGGCCTCCTTGATGTCAAAATTTAGCCACCTTATGGCCCAATATGCTCTATGCTCCATCTCCACCGGAAGGTGACAAGACTTGCCATAAACTAGCTTGTAGGGAGTGGTGCCAATTGGTGTCTTGAAAGCGGTTCTATAAGCCCACAAAGCATCATCGAGCTTCATAGCCCAATCCTTTCTTGTTCTAGAAACCGTCTTCTCAAGGATTCCTTTTATCTCCCGGTTGGAGATCTCCACTTGGCCACTAGTTTGGGGATGGTAAGGTGTTGCCACCTTATGAGTCACCCCATATTTAGCCAAAAGTGCTCCAAAGTTCCTATTAGTGAAGTGCTTTCCTCCATCACTTATGATCACCCTTGGTGTCCCAAACCTAGGAAAGATCACTCGGTTGAAGAACCGCACCACAACCTTGGCATCATTTGTGGGAGAGGCGATTACCTCCACCCATCTCGAAACATAGTCCACCGCCAATAGGATGTAGAGGTTGCCACATGAAGAAGGGAATGGTCCCATGAAGTCCACACCCCACACATCAAATATCTCCACCTCTTGTATGTTGTTCAAAGGCATCTCGTTCCTCCTTGAGATGTTACCCGACCTTTGGCAAGCATCACATGCCACTACAAAATTCTGCACATCCCTAAACAAGTTAGGCCAATAAAAACCGGATTGCAATACCTTTGCACACGTCTTGTGTGAGCTAGCATGGCCTCCACATGGCAAAGAGTGACAATGCCGGATCACACTCTCCACCTCATCCTCCGGTATGCATCTCCTAAAGACTCCATCCGGCCCTCTCTTGAACAAAAGTGGTTCACTCCAATAGTAGTGCCTCACATCTTTGAAGAACTTCTTCCTTTGGGCATATGACAAACCGGGAGGCACTTCCTCACACACAAGGTAGTTCACAATGTCGGCATACCATGGCTCACTTCCTCTAGATACTTGAAATAAACACTCCTCCATCATTTGCAATTGCTCATCCCGGAATGAGTCATCAATCGGGATGTCATCTCTCTCAATCTCTATTGGAGGTAGTCTACTAAGATGGTCCGCCACAGAATTTTCGGACCCCTTCTTATCCCGGATTTCCAAATCAAACTCTTGAAGAAGAAGGATCCACCGAATCAACCTAGGCTTGGCATCCTTCTTTGTAAGGAGATAACGGATTGCAACATGATCCGTATAAACAATGACCTTCGCTCCAACAAGATATGAGCGGAACTTCTCAAATGCGTACACAACCGCTAGCAACTCCTTCTCGGTGGTAGCATAATTGAGTTGGGCATCATCTAGCGTCTTGCTAGCATAATAGATAGCATGTGTTAGCCCATCTTTCCTTTGCCCCAAAACAGCCTAAACGGCTACATCACTCGCATCACACATTATCTCAAACGGTAGATTCCAATCCAGAGGTTGCATGATAGGTGCGGAGATCAAAGCATTCTTCAACCTACAAAAAGCTTCAAGGCAATCCTTGGAGAAAACAAACTCAACGTCTTTCATTAGTAGGTTAGTAAGAGGCTTAGAAATCTTAGAGAAATCTTTAATAAATCTCCGGTAAAAACCGGCATGCCCTAGAAAGCTCCTTACCCCCTTCACCGAAGTAGGTGGTGGCAACTTCTCTATCATTTCGATCTTGACCCTATCAACCTCAATGCCACGGTTGGACACCAAGTGTCCTAACACAATACCTTCACTTACCATGAAGTGGCATTTTTCCCAATTTAAGACAAGATTTGTCTCCTCACATCTCTTAAGCACCAAAGACAAGTTAGCTAGGCAATCATCAAAAGAAGATCCATAAACGGAAAAATCATCCATAAACACTTCCATGATGTTCTCAATATATTCAGAAAATATGGCCATCATACACCTTTGAAAGGTGGCGGGTGCATTACACAACCCAAATGACATTCTCCTATATGCAAATGTACCCCAAGGACATGTGAATGTGGTTTTCTCTTGGTCATCGGGGTGGATAGGGATTTGGAAGAATCCACTATAGCCATTTAGGTAACAAAAATGAGAGTGTTGAGCTAATCTCTCTAGCATTTGGTCAATGAAAGGAAGAGGGAAATGATCTTTCCTAGAGGCCACATTTAGTTTCCTATAGTCAATACACATCCTCTATCCCGTAACCGTCCTAGTTGGGATTAGTTCATTGTTCTCATTAGTTACTACGGTCATCCCACCCTTCTTAGGAACCACATGTACGGGACTAACCCATTTACTATCCGAAATCGGGTAGATGATTCCCGCATCTAGCAACTTAATGATCTCTTTCTTAACTACCTCTTTCATTATAGGATTCAATCTTCTTTGATGTTCAATGGAGGGTTTATGGTCATCTTCCATCAATATCTTATGCATGCACAAAGAGGGCTTAATGCCAACAAGGTCATCAATGGTGTATCCTATTGCCTTTCTATGCAGTTTCAATTCATTCAACAATCTATTAAGCTCATCATCATTCAAAGATGCATTCACAATCACCGGATAAGTAGAATTTGAACCAAGGAAAGCATACTTTAAATGAGAAGGAAGAGGTTTAAGATCAAGTTTAGGAGGACCTTTTTCGGTTGGAGATGATCCATACAATGTAGGTTGAGATGATTCCAAAGCCATGGGAGCCTCACCTAAGTCCCTTGATGATTGCTCACAAACACTTGGATGTTGCTCAAAAGACTCAGGAAAATCGATCCTCTGGGAAGAAAATCGGCCGATCTGGGGGTCGATCTCAGTTTCTGCATTTGCAAAATTGGATGGAAATTCAGGATAAGTGCAAAAATCGGCCGATCTGGCCCCCCTCTGTCCGATTTTTCTACAGGTATTTCTCTCTTCCTCTAGTACTTCAAATCCAACACTTGGTAGCTCATCCAATGCATTCAAGGCCTTGATTACTTCATTGCTACTCTCCTCAACTCCTTCCTCCATCAAACTTGAGCTAAGAGCCTTCTCAAGTGGATCCTTGAGCAAGATTGAGCTCACAACCTCTCTAGACTCCTCTTCTTCAACAATGTTGAAGACATCTTCACCTAGGGCTGGCCCTTTCACCATTGTGGACAAATTAAGCTTGATGTTCTCTTCTCCAATGTTGAAAGAGAGAATTCCATTCTTGCAATCCACCAAACAACCGGAAGTAGCTAGGAAAGGTCTCCCCAAGATGATAGGAACCGGATAGTCCGCCGGGATATCCAAAACAACGAAGTCTGTGGGCACATAGAACTTCCCTAGTTGAACCGGTATGTCTTCCAAGATTCCAACCGGATGAGTGATTGAGCGGTCCGCCATGTAAAGGGTCATCTTGACCGGCTTTGGCTCTCCTAGCCCAACCTTGTTGCAAAGTGCAAGCGGGATGATGCTTACACTTGCCCCAAGATCACATAGGGCATCATACTTCACTTCTCCCACTCCGATTGGCACACAACAGGATCCCGGATCTCTTAGCTTAGGAGGCATCTCCTCCTTCATAGTTTGAATCAACTCCGAGGACCTCTTTGTCATCCTCACTTCTCCATACTCCTCCAACTTCCTTTTGTTGGAGAGTATTTCCTTCAAGAATTTGCCATATGCCGGCATACCTAGAATAACATCCATGAACGGAATGTTAATATGTAATTTAGACATAAGTTCAAGGAATTTACCAAAGTGTTTGTCCAAACGAGCTCTTGCTCGTGATTGTGGGAATGGTAGTGGTGGCTT
Organism: Fagopyrum esculentum; assembly: GCA_033239045.1. NCBI lineage: Eukaryota > Viridiplantae > Streptophyta > Magnoliopsida > Caryophyllales > Polygonaceae > Fagopyrum > Fagopyrum esculentum. Next base: position 8,778,060 of record BSUD01000004.1, on the reverse strand, counting down.
GTATGGAGGTGGTGCCACATATGACGGCTCATCATCCTTGCTCTTTCCTCCATCTTCTTGCAATGACTTTTCTTCTATCACCACTTGCTTTCCCTTAGCATTCTCCTTGGGTAAGGGATCCTTCATGCTCAACTCACTCCTTGTTGTAATAGCCAACACTTGGCCTCTTGGGTTATCTTCGGTTCTTCCGGGAAGCTTTCCCGGATCTCTATGAGCTTCACCCGCCTTTTGGAACACTTGTGCTTCCAAAACTTTTTGGGCTTTAGAAATTGAAGTTACCGTGCTCTCAAGACCACTCAACCTTCCAAGCAATTGCTCAAACATCATCTCGGTTCTATCCTTTGGAGGTTGAGTAAATCCGGGTGGAGGTTCTTGTGAAGCCTTTGGTGGTGGAGTTGTGCTTGTGAAAGCGGGAGGGTTCAAGGCTCCATCCGGGTTTGCATAGGAAAACCCGGGATGGTTATGGTTAGGCCGGTAATTGTTGAATTGCCGGTTGTTGTTGAAGTTCCTTGGGCCTTGATAGTTGTTGTAGTTGCCCCTTCCCATATAGTTCACATCTTCCTCCTTGGAAGACAAGTTTGCTTGCACTTGCACTTGAGGGTTTGTTTGACTCTTCAAAGTTGTAGCACACAACTCTCTCAAAGATTTCAATTCATTGTTGATTGCATCAAGCTTCAAGTTACTCACGGTGACTTCACTCACCTCATATGCTCCCGTCTTCCTCCCATCACTCTTCCTATGGGAGTACTTCTCAATCACCAAAGCTTGTTTCTCTACAAATTCTCAAGCTTCATCCACATTCTTCTCCATGAAAGTCCCACCGGAAAGAGATTGAAGCTTGAATTGGCTATCTTCATCAAGTCCTTTGAAGTAGATCTCCAATAGCTCAATTTTTAGTATACCATGGTGTTGACAATCTAAGAGAAGGTCTTTGAACCTCTCCCAAGACTTGAACAAGCTTTCTCTATCCTTCACCACGAAGGCATTGATCTTCCCTCTTAACTCGGTAGTCTTGGAAGGTGGGAAGAACTTAGTAAAAAACTCGGTTGTCATCTCCTCCCAAGTACTCACTCGCCCTTGTGGAATAGATTGATACCAAGCCAAGGCTTTATCCTTGAGTGAGAAGGAGAAAACCCTAAGCTTATGGTTGTTGCTCTCCAATCTAGGCGGTCTAAGAGTCTCCATCAAGATCTCATATTTCATCAAGTGTTGATGAGGAGACTCTCCTTCCATCCCTCCAAATTGATTATGCCGGATCATTTGTAGAACTTGAGGGCGGAGCTCGTAGTTATGGGTTGCGGGATCTCCTAAGTTCACACCCGGACGGTGTGCTCTTTGAGCCAGATCCATACGTCTCCCTAATGTTTGTGGCTCCTCAATAACAATGGGCACAACCCGAATATTTACCGCCGGCTGCGGTTGTGGTGGAGGAGGTGGAGGTTGTTGACGATTAAGCTCTCCTTGCACAAGAGCTTGCCTAATCTCTTCAATCTCCCTCCTAGTTGCTTCTTGCCTCTCATTGGCAAGTCTCCTTTCTTCCTCCAAGAGCTCATCTCTTAGCCTAATTTGCTCTAAAGCCTCATCCAACTCAGCTTGGAGATCTCTTCCGGCCATCTCTTTTCCCTTTCTAATGCTCTTGGATCTAGATCTAAGGGTTTTCTCCGGTTCGGGATCGAATGAAGCTAAATCCTTGCCACGAGATCTTCGCATACACCTAAAGAGTGAGAGATGACCTGAAAAGCAAAGACACAAACCAAACGAGATCAAAAGCAACAAGAAAGATCTACACTATAAACAATCACAAAAATGACTCAATCTAGACCTAGTCCCCGGCAACGGCGCCAAAAACTTGTTACGTTAAGATTGTGTAGCACAAAAGTCTTACAATTTATAAACTCGATATAATTTCCTAACTCCTAGCGAACCCACATTGTATGGGTCGTTTTGTAGCAAGGATAGTATTCCGAGGTCGAACACGAAGACTAAGGTGAAATTGAATCAATAAGTGACCATAGATAGTGTGAATCTAGTCTAAGAAAAGAGAAAGAAATAAAGAAATAAAAATCATGATATTTTTGGTTGGGTTTTTTTTGTGGTGATCAAACAAAGATCACAAATCAAGCAAGATAATAAAACAAACTAACAACTCAAGCTAGCAAAACAACAAGTAACACAAACACAAAATATGTGATCAAAGAGAGAAGAGTGGATTCTAGAGGTCAAGATTTCCGGTTATGACATTGGACTCAAGGTTCTAAAGATTCTAAGAACAAGGCTGCGGTGATGGGAAAGGTTGTTTCTCAAATGGAAGCAATTACTGGGTAAGTCTCTCGCTTCACTAATCCCGCATCAAACTCCTATTACCGGGTAGGTCTCAAGGGGTTAAAGTAGGGAATTCTACACAAACCGGACTCTACTTAAGAGGCAACCCTCTCCTTACCGGGTAAGTCTCGGAAAAGGGAAGTCTCAAGCAATAATCCTAGCACACTCAATCCAATAGCGGCTTGTGAGGCTCACTACTACCTAGAATTTATCATCTTAGGTATCTAAGGTCGGAAATCACCGGGTAGGTCTCTTCCCTAACTTAGGTTGCTAGCATTAGGTGATCCTAAGCTAAATTATGCTTAATAAACACTAGGATTCCAACAACCTAACATCCTAACCTACAGATTCATCAATTAAAGAGCAACAGAGAGAAAAATCGGGTGGATCATAGCTAAATCGGCCGATCTGCCTGAAGAACAGGCCGATTTTTCTTCTTGGGTTAGGTTTCGTGCATACAAATCATCCTAAACTAACATATAAGACCATTCTATCATCACCCAAGCCATAACCATCAATCCATCACTCCAGAATCACAATAAACTAGCCAATAGTATGCATATCAAGATCCAAAATCATCACACAAGCATACATGGTTTTCATAGATGGATGATGAAAAATAAGCAAGTAAAAACAATGAATCTCAGCTGGATCTAAGTTTTAGCAAGACTTACAACCCTTCAAAAGAAGTTCCAAAACGTTCCCAACAATCCTTCCAATAGTTCTTCAATCAAAGACTCCAAAAATCACTCAAAATCACTCAAAAACTCACTATCACTCTAGTTTGGTGTTCTTCTTCTTCCTCCAAATTGAGAGAGTTTTTCTTCTTCTCCAAGTCTATCCTCCTATGGAATGAGCTGTGTATGAGAGAATGTGGGAGAGGGAGATGCTCAACAACAGCTTGCAGGACCACTTATATTCTCCACCAAGATCAAGGCCGGACAAAGAGATCGTGGGACACGTGGCTTAAGCTGTCAAAGGCCAAAAATCGACCCAGTCAAGAAAATCGGCCGATTTTCCTGAGTGTTGGTCCGATTTTCTTCAACAGAGACTTGTTATGATCATCTAGCCATGAGTTGCTCCATTGCTTGCACCAATAAGGGTCCTTATGTCCTTCATTGCTCCAATTATGTTCCTTCAAAGCCTTGGATGTGTACCACCATGAGGCTTGACCCTCGAATGTATCGATTAATGTCCAAAAGATTCCCGAAATACCTACAAAACCGACAAAAGCTCGTGTAGACGTCTTTTCTAGAGATATGCATAAATTAGACGTAAACGTTATGAACTAATGTCAAACTGTGTATGAATAACGGGAAAAACTATCTAATTGAATACCTAAACTAACGTCATAAATCTCGTTATCAAAGTTTGTCATATTTCACCCTCTCTGCAAATACCACAAAGAAAAATGGGTTAGTATTTGTATAAGGGGAGAAATAAAGGCAGGCAGATCTCACAAAAAAGGGTAACAGAATACAATAGTAAAGGGAAACTAAAAACAATATTATGTGGGATTAGATCTTTCAACAAAGAACCAAGAACACAACGGAAGACAAGATCAAATATACATGAGTTTCAACACAAATATATATTTTTCAAGAAAAAAGATACAACAGAAGCTTTGATACCAATCTGTAATATGTTTATCATGTATTCTGGAAATATATGTCAATGTTACGAAGATCAACACAACAGTTGTTTACGCAGTTCGGGTGTTAAAACCCTACCTCTACGGAACCTCAAGAGGGGAGGTCCGATCCCGGTTTTTACTAGGCATTCAAGACGATTACAATATAGGTTCGATTACAATATGCACGCAAGATCAATATGTAATACAACCTATATCTAGAACAAGCAAGAACAAAAAGAGATACGAAGAGCAAGGTATCGAAATAGCCCCTGTAAGGCTAAGCAAAGCTTTTGGCCATGCTCTGCTATCTTCAATCTGAAGATCTTCTTCTGGAGAGATCTAGGTGAGGATGATCGTCTCAAACCCTAGCGAATCACCTCCATCTTCTCTTCAATCGCTCTCTCTCTCTCTTTCACTCAGAGGATCACTCTCTCTCTTTCAGCGGCAAGGGCTGCAATCTCACTTAGGGTTAGATGAGGTAAGCGATAGCTTATATACTGCCTCCTCAAACCCCAAACATGTCGTTTCATTTAGGCGGTGTCAAACCAAGCCAAACTCTGAAGATAATCATCACAGCTCGAACCCGGTTCAAACCGATAACACAAGCAGCTGTCCAGAAGACAACAACTCAACCAAAAATGCCGTCTTCACATATCAGATATAAGAAAACAACACGTGCCACAACTTCCCAGTGAATCTAAGCCACCAAGGTTCAATGAACCGGCAACTAGGACCACACTAGTAAGCTACAACAAGCATTAGTCACCTTAACCTAACCACACTAGACCTAGGAACTATTACATATCAATACTATTGCGTGCACTATGTAATCTACACTATACAACATGAATCACAAAGTTAACAGTATCAATGACTAATAGAGAGTTTTATGACCAAGATCAATATAACATACATATATAAATCTCAATTGATAAAGTCAAAACAAAATATAAATCATGTCAATCTCAATTGATAAAGTCAAAACAAAATATAAATCATGTCATGTGGGAACAATTTCGCTTGATTGACACATGGACAACACCACTTGTTTGTCGCACATCGAAGGAAATCTTCTGCGCATGATGACTTGATTTTTTCATGAGAAAATTGGTGTAGAAAAGCCCTTATTGTATCTTGGATATAATATAGGCCCCTTTAAATTATGTCCAAATAATAAAGGTAAATTGAATTTTTTGTATTCAACTGGCGGGATACGGCTACTGCACTTGTCGTCGTCGGTTTTGTTACAGTTGGTTATCGGTGGTTGCATACTGCTTCAATTTAACGTCAATTTTCGTGTTTTTGTTTGTCCTTCTGTATCTAGATCTTTTTGGCGAACGTGTTAAGGTGAGTTTGTAGTTCAAGTTATGTATCATTATAAAGTTTGTGTTCAACAATTACAGCATAAACCTTGTGTAACCACATTTGTAATTTTGTTACAGATTTGGTGTTGAAACATGTTATGTCTGTAAAAATTATGTACAAAATTGTATTCATGTGATGAAATTAGTTAAAATTTATAATTATGTACGAAACACTAATTGTATATTAGTTTGTGTACATTAGTTTGTGAAATTATGTTATGAAATATACGTTATGTAATGTATGGTAACGTTATGTACATTATCTTGTGTGATGATAACATTATGTACATTATTGTGTGTTTTAGTATTGTTTTTGTATGAAATCGAAATTATGTACATACTCTAACTACGGAATTGAGTTTGTGTATAAGCTAATTTAATACAATGCTATGTCGTTGTTGTTATGCATTGTATGTTAATATTAAGTACACAGTTTATGTGGTTTGTGATATATTTATGTATGAGATAACTCAATTTGGCTCGCATGAAGTTGAAAATTAACTTCATGGTGAAGTTGAGCTAATCTCCACCCTTGATTAAAATAAAGGGTTGAGATTAATTTGAAATTAATTTTAGTTAAATAGGAAAATAAATATATCTCCCCCAAATCATGCTCCCTCAACCTCTCTCCAAATCGACAGTTTGGCTCAAATTTTCTTCATCTCCCATTCTTTACATCGACGCCTTGCACCACAGTTTTTCTTCATCAAATCATTTAGAAGTCTTCATCATAGTTTAATTTTCTTCGTCTCGGCATTCTGCCACAGGTAAACATCATTCTTCTCCTCTTTTCCTCCTTCTAAACTCGATTTTGAGATTAAAAAAACGAAACATCAATGATGTAGAGCTTTCATCTACATGATCCTCTTTTTTTCCTCCTAAATCCGAGTCGTAGAGCTTTCATTGATTGATTAAACTGAATTGGAAACAAAGGGTGCCAAATTGGTTGTGGTTTATATATTGAGTATAATGCATATCAACTGTTTGATATAATGTCTACTAGAATTATTGAAAGTGGATTGAGTTCCTTTTTTCCACACCCACTGATTGGAACTAGTTTTTGTGTGTGTCAAATTGGTTATTGAGTTCCTCTTTTCCCGACCCTCTGATTAGTTGTAAACTGAAGGCTCTGTATACTTCTGCACAAATTTACAAGTTACTGAGTCTTTTGCCAATTTACTCAAATTGGTTACTGAGTCTTTTTCCACACACTCTTATTGGAACTAGTAGAACTACTGAAGGCTCTATCGTGTATACTCAAATTGGTTACTGAGTCTTGTGTCAATTTATAGGTTTTGTATAATTCTGCACAAATTTAATTAGTATGAGTCTTGTGCCAATTTACATGTTTCCTAAAGTGCAATTTTTTGGATCTGGTATGTTGTAAATATAATTTTGTTTCTGTAAAGTGGTGAAATTTTGCAAATGATTCTGAACAAGTCTGATGGATATTTGTTTAGCCTATTAGCTCAAATGGAAGAGTAATGTGCTTACGCACAAATATATAGGTTCGAATCCTATATAGGCTCATTTTTGTGATGTTATTTGTCTTTATTTCCATTTTGCAGCTTCATCATTCGTAATTTATCTTGTCTTCATGAAGAAAAAGGCTTAAAAGCTTTCCTGGAAAAAGGGTCTGGAAAGATCAAGCCTAGTATTGACATTCCAAGAAACAGTATCACTGGTCTCTATGTTGTAATAGTGATTGATACAATTTAGGGTCATTCTTATTTAGGTTTTCTTTGAAATTAATTTTGCAGCATACCATAGTTGAGTAAATACTGTAACACCAAAACGTGATCAGTAAAGCTACCATCATATACTCTATGTTGTAATATATCCACAATTTTTAATTTTAATTCTTAAATTTGATTTCTTTTCTAATTTGGCTTATGGACATGGAAGTAAAGTACAAATTTGAAAATGAACATCAACAACCAACAAAGAAAGCTTGCAGATTATTCACCAGTCCATCTGCATTTTTCATAGTGAAGTTGAGATCAAAGGATAATTATTTAAAAATAAGGAACTGTAAGTTTGCAACTTTTGTAAAGGAAAGATAAAAACAAACGGTGCTCCTAAATATTGTAAAGGTCTTAACACATGGTGTTGACAACATATTCGGAGAAAGAAAAATGTGAAATATAACTTTAATCTTGAGCCCGGTGCTAGATGTCAACTTGTAAGATTGAAATGATAATCAACCATCATATCTCTGCAGTGAATATATTAAAAGTTACACCGACATGTAGTAAATTGTATTACTGAAATTACAAAGCATGTTAGAAAATATTTTTATTATACCTGAGCTGAAGTGTTCTGGAAAAACACTCGAGGACTATGAATTGTAAAATCTACATTCACGTTCTGCAAAAAAAATCTCAGCACACAAAAAGGTTTTTTTTTTAATTTATCAAAAATAAACCTAGAGTTATACGTGACTTGTTAGATTGATCTCGTGTGTATGATCAAACGTTGATATCATTGAGGGACTTCCACTGAATTGTTCCTAGTAAAAAGAATGGTTATTTTCGGTTACACATTAAAAATAGTATAAAGTTTAATAATATACCTCCATCTATTGTTGAGTCTGATTCTCTATCATTTGATTTAGTAGGCTTGATGATAACACGATTTATGAGCTAGTTTTAGTTAATCATTTAGATAGATTTCTCACTCATTCATGCATGGTTTAGCATTAGTTCAAGACGTTTTGCACTCAATTCACGTATTTTGTCGAGATAGACGTCTACACGGACTTGTGCGTGTTTTATAGGTATTTCGGGAAATTTAGAAGCCAAAACGATGCGTTTGAAGATCGTTCATCTAGATGACACATCCTCGGACGCATTAGGATGCAAATTAAGAGCTAAGAAGGCTCATGAAACCTTGCCAACACTAGCCATGCACCAAATCACAGCTTAATGATCCAAGGCGAAGTTTCTGCACAGAATCACGGTTCTCTGACACTCCACGGCCGTGGAATCGACCGTGGATTTTGCCAAATTCTTGTGACAGCTGTGCCACGACTCTCATGGCCAGCTCATGCAAGTTTGTTATAAAAGTGGTCCTTCATGGGTTGTGAGAGGCAGCTGGGAGCATCTTGGAGCAGCTCATCCATTATCCATTTCCTCTAACAAAAATATTCTCCCAACAAGAAGTTTTTCTAGGAAGGAAAGTGTCAAAGAGAAGGAGAAGAACTCCATTGAAGAGGAAAAGAAGCACACACACCAATCGCCACACTTTGCTAGTTTTTGTAGTGAAGAATTTCGGATTCTATTTCTAGAGTTGTATGAACCTTTGAACCTTCTTTTGGAAGGATTGTAAGTCACCCAAATTCTATTTTCAGCTTGGTTTGGTTCTAGTTCACTTGTTCATCTCTTTTCTTCATTATCTTGCAAATGAATGCTATGATTTTGTGTTTGCTTGTTTCGATTTCTATTATGAATGTTGTAGGCTAAATAGATGTGATTCTAGGGTAAGGAAAGGATGGTTATGGCTAGGGCTATGATAGGATGAGTTTAGATTTGCCTTTGGATGACTTGTGTGTTTGAACGTATCCTCTGTTAGAAATCACGGCCAGATCTTGCCAAACCACGGCCGTGGTTTAGGTAGAACAAACCATGATTTTCCTGGTTCGATGGATCAAATCTTAGATTGTTAGAATGTTGAAATCCTAGGTGTTTGTTGAGTTAAATCTATTCTAGGGTGACCTAGTGTTAGCATCTAAGTGTTAGGAGAGACTTACCCGGTAATCCTTACTCTTAGATTCCAAAGATAACAAACCTTAGGTAGTGGTGAGCCTAATAAGCCGCCATTGGATTAAGTGTGCTGGATGGTAGCTTAAGACTAACCCTTCCGAGACTTACCCGGTGAGGATAGGTTGGATCTTTAGGTAACCATTCGGTTTGAGTAGGATTCCGTCCCTTAGGTTCTTAGAGACTTACCCGGTAATGAGATCTAGGGAATGGACTAGTGGATCATGAGACTTACCCGGTGATTGATCCCAATCATAGAAACACTTAACCCCAACATAGTCAATCCAAGGAATGAATAGATAGCTTGAGTCCTATGCCATAACCGGAACTTCCAACCCCTAGAATCCGTCTTTTCTTTCTTTGATCTATATCTTGTTTAGCTTGTTAAATTGTGGTGATTCATAGTTTAGTTGATTGATTACCTTGCACGTATTGTGATCTTTGATTGATCACCAAAAACCAACCAAAAACATTTGAGATTTTCACTTCTCTATTTCTTCCCCTTTTCTTAACTTAGATCTTCACTAGACTTAATCATAAATTGAATCAATCTCACCTTAGTCTTTGTGTTCGACCTCGGAATACTATCCCTACTACAAACGTCCTGTACACTGCGGGTTCGCTAGGAGTTAGGAGAAATATAACGAGTATAAATTTAAAACCCATTTGCGCATCACACAATCTTAGCGTAACAAGTTTTTGGCGCCGTTGCCGGGGACTAGGTCTAGATTGAGTCTACTTTGTGATTGTTTATTAGTGTAGATCTTTCTTGTTGCTTTTGATCTCTCTTTGGTGTGTGTTTTTGCTTTTCAGGACATCTTTTACTCTTTAGGTGTATGCGAAGATCTCGTGGCAAGGATTTAGCTCCATTCGATCCCGAACCGGAGAAAACCCTTAGATCTAGATCCAAGAGTATTAAAAAGGGAAAAGAGATGGCCGGAAGAGATCTCCAAGCTGAATTGGATGAAGCCTTAGAGCAAATAAGGCTAAGATATGAGCTCTTGGAGGAAGAAAGGAGACTTGCCAATGAGAGGCAAGAAGCAACTAGGAGGGAGATTGATGAGATTAGGCAAACCCTTGTACGGGGAGAGCTTAATCGTCAACAACCTCCACCTCCTCCACCACCACAACCGCAGCCGGCGGCTAATGTTAGGGTTGTATCTATTGCTATTGAGGAGCCACAAACCCTAGGGAGACGTATGGATCCGGCATAAAGAGCACACCGACCGGGTGTGAATCTAGGAGATCCCGCAACCCACAACTATGAGCTCCGCCCTCAAGTTCTACAAATGATCCGGCATAATCAATTTGGAGGGATGGAAGGAGAATCTCCTCATCAACACTTGATGAATTATGAGATCTTGATGGAGACTCTTAGACCGCCAAGATTGGAGAGCAACAACCATAAGCTTAGGGCTTTTTCCTTCTCTCTTAAGGATAAAGCCTTAGCTTGGTATCAATCTATTCCACAAGGGCGAGTTGGTACTTGGGAGGAGATGACAACCGAGTTCTTGACCAAGTTCTTCCCACCTTCCAAGACCACCGAATTAAGAGGGAAGATCAATGCCTTCGTGATGAGGGATAGAGAAAGTTTGTTCAAGTCTTGGGAGAGATTCAAAGACCTTCTCCTAGATTGTCCACACCATGGCATACCGAAAATTGAGCTATTGGAGATCTACTTCAAGGGACTTGATGAAGATAGCCAATTCAAGCTTCAATCTCTTTCCGGTGGGACATTTATGGAGAAACATGTAGATGATGCTTGGGAGTTTGTGGAGAAGCAAGCTCTAGTGATTGAGAAGTACTCCCATAGGAAGAGTGAAGGGAGAAAGGCGGGAGCATATGAGGTGAGTGAAGTCACCATGAACAATTTCAAGCTTGACGCCATCAACAACGAGTTGAAGTCCTCGAGGGAGTTGTGTGCTACAACCTTGAAGAACCAAGCAACTCCTCAAGTGCTTCCACAAGCCAACTTGTCTTCCAAGGAGGAGGATGTGAATTACATGGGAAGGAGCAACTACAACAACTACCAAGGCCCAAGGAGCTTCAACAACAACCGGCAATTCAACAATTACCGGCCCAACCACAACCATCCCGGATTTTCTTACTCTAACCCGGATGGAGCCTTGAACCCTTCCCCCTCCACAAGCACAACTTCACCACAAAGAGCTTCACAAGAACCTCCACCCGGATTTACTCAACCTCCAAAGGATAGAACCGAAGTAATGTTTGAGCAATTGCTAGGAAGGTTGAGTGGTCTTGAGAGCACCGTGACTTCAATCTCGAAAGCTCAAAAGGTTTTAGAAGCACAAGTGTTCCAAAAGGCGGGTGAAGCCCATAGAGACCCGGGAAAGCTTCCCGGAAGAACCGAAGACAACCCAAGAGGCCAAGTGTTGGCTATCACAACAAGGAGTGGGTTGAGCATGAAAGATCCTTTGCCCAAGGACAATGCTAAGGGAAAGCAAGTAGTGGTAGAAGAGGGAAGATTGCAAGAAGATGGAGGCAAGAGCAAAAATGTAGAGCCAATCTATGTGGCACCGCCTCCATACAAGCCACCACTACCATTCCCACAATCAAGAGCAAGAGCTCGTCTGGACAATCACTTTGGTAAGTTCCTTGAACTAATGTCCAAATTACATATTAACATTCCGTTCATGGATGCCATTTTAGGAATGCCGGCGTACGGCAAGTTTTTGAAGGAAATACTCTCCAACAAAAGGAAGTTGGAGGAGTATGGGGAGATAATAATGACCAAGAGATCCTCGGAATTGATCCAAACGATGAAGGAGGAGATGCCTCCCAAGCTAAGAGATCCGGGCTCTTTTTGTGTCCCAATTGGAGTGGGAGATGTGAAGTACGAGGCCCTTTGTGATCTTGGAGCAAGTGTAAGCATCATACCGCTTGCACTTTGCAACAAGGTGGGGCTAGGAGAGCCAAAACCGGTCAAGATGACCCTCTACATGGCGGACCGTTCTATCACTCATCCGGTTGGGATCTTGGAGGACATCCCGGTACAACTAGGAGGATTCTACGTGCCTATTGATTTTGTAGTGTTGGACATCCCGGCGGATTATCCGGTTCCTATCATCTTAGGAAGACCTTTCCTAGCCACCTCCGGGTGCCTAGTGGATTGCAAGAACGGGACTCTCTCCTTCAACATCGGAGAAGAGAACATCAAGTTCAAGTTGTCCACAATGATGAAAGGGCCATCTTTTGATGAGGATGTCTTCAACATAGTCGAGCAAGAGGAATCTAGGGAAATTGTGAGCTCGATCTTGATCAAGGATCCCTTGGAGAAGGTTCTTACCTTTAGTATGATGGAGGAAGGTGTTGAGGAGGCTTTCAATGAAGAGATCAAAGCTTTGGAAGCATTAGAAGAGGAGCCAAGAGTTGGATTTGAAGACCACGAAGAGGTGTTGAACAGCTGCCAATTCCACGGTCGAGATTTATGTTCCACGGCCGTCAAACTCTCTGGACAACTCCGGAAAGCAAGCTTAGCAAAAACCACAGTCGTGGAAGTTGAGCAAACCGTGATTCCAACCGTGATTTTTCCTGAATCAGCTCTTGATGATGATCAAGCTTCTAGGAGCCATGGGGAGTCTTCATTTGCTTTGGATTCATCTCACCCAACCTTATTTGGATCAACTTCAACCGATAAAGGTCCTCCTTCACTTGAACTTAAACCCCTCCCCTCTCATTTGAAGTATGCATTTCTTGGTGATAACTCTACATATCCTGTGATTGTTAATGCATGCTTGAGTGATGATGAACTTGCTAAGTTGTTGCATGAACTAAGATTGCATAGGAAAGCCATTGGTTATACTATTGATGATTTGGTTGGCATTAAGCCATCTTTGTGCATGCATAAGATAATGATGGAAGATAATCATAAACCCTCTATTGAACATCAAAGGAGATTGAATCCTATAATGAAAGAGGTAGTCAAAAAGGAAATCATTAAGTTGCTAGATGCGGGAATTATCTACCCTATCTCGGATAGTAAGTGGGTTAGTCCCGTTCATGTAGTACCTAAGAAGGGTGGGATGACCGTAGTGACTAATGAGAACAATGAACTAATCCCGACTAGGACGGTTACGGGGTGGAGGATGTGCATTGATTATAGGAAATTGAACATGGCCTCTAGGAAAGATCATTTCCCTCTCCCCTTCATTGACCAAATGCTAGAAAGGTTAGCTCAACACTCTCATTTTTGCTATCTAGATGGCTATAGTGGATTCTTCCAAATCCCTATTCACCCCGATGACCAAGAGAAAACAACCTTTACATGTCCATGGAGTACTTTTGCATATAGGAGAATGCCATTTGGGTTGTGTAATGCACCCGCCACCTTCCAAAGGTGTATGATGGCTATCTTTTCGGAATACATAGAAAATATCATGGAAGTGTTCATGGATAATTTTTCTGTTTATGGTTCTTCTTTCGATAATTGCTTGGCTAACTTGTCCTTAGTATTGCAAAGATGTGAGGAGACAAATCTTGTCTTAAATTGGGAAAAATGCCACTTCATGGTAAGTGAAGGCATTGTGTTAGGACACCTGGTGTCTAACCGTGGCATTGAGGTTGATAGGGCCAAGATTGAGACGATAGAGAAGTTGCCACCACCTACCTCGGTGAAGGGGGTAAGGAGTTTCTTAGGGCATGCCGGTTTCTACCGGAGGTTTATTCAAGATTTCTCTAAAATCTCTAAGCCCCTCACTAACCTACTAATGAAGGATGTTGATTTTGTTTTTTCCAAAGATTGTCTTGAAGCCTTTTGTAGGTTGAAGAACGCCTTGATCTCCGCACCTATCATGCAACCTCCGGATTGGAGTCTACCATTTGAGATCATGTGTGATGCAAGCGATGTAGCCGTTGGGGCTGTTTTGGGGCAAAGGAAAGAAGGGCGCACTCATGCTATTTATTATGCTAGCAAGACGCTAGATGACGCCCAACTCAATTATGCTACCACCGAAAAGGAGTTGTTAGCGGTGGTGTATGCATTTGAGAAGTTCCGCTCATACCTTGTTGGAGCGAAGGTCATAGTTTATACGGATCATGCTGCGATCCGTTATCTACTTACAAAGAAGGATGCCAAACCAAGGTTGATTCGGTGGATCCTCCTTCTTCAAGAGTTTGATTTAGAAATACGAGACAAGAAGGGATCCGAGAACTCCGTGGCGGATCACCTTAGTAGACTCCCACCATTGGAGCTTGAAAAAGATAACATCCCGATAGATGACTCATTCCGGGATGAGCAATTGTAAATAGTGGAAGAATGCTTGTTCCAAGTGTCTAGAGGAAGTGAGCCATGGTATGCCGACATCGTGAACTACTTAGTATGTGAGGAAGTACCTCCCGGGTTGACATATGCACAAAGAAAGAAGTTCTTCAACGATGTGAGGCACTACTATTGGAGTGAACCACTTCTATTCAAGAGAGGGCCGGATGGAATGTTTAGAAGGTGCATACCGGAAGAAGAAGTGGAGAGTGTGATCCGGCATTGTCACTCCTTACCATGTGGAGGCCATGGTAGCTCACACAAAACGTGTGCAAAGGTATTGCAATCCGGTTTTTATTGGCCTAACTTGTTTAGAGATGTGCAAGGTTTTGTAACGGCATGTGATGCTTGCCAAAGGACGGGCAACATCTCAAGGAGGAATGAAATGCCCTTGAACAACATCCAAGAAGTCGAAATATTTGATGTGTGGGGTGTGGACTTCATGGGACCATTCCCTTCTTCATGTGGCAATCTCTACATCCTATTGGCGGTGGACTATGTGTCAAGATGGGTGGAGGCAATCGCCTCTCCTACAAATGATGCCAAGGTGGTTGTGCGGTTCTTCAACCGGGTGATCTTCCCTAGGTTTGGTACACCAAGGGTGATCATTAGTGATGGAGGGAAGCACTTCACAAATAGGAATTTTGGGGCGCTTTTGGCCAAGTATAGGGTGACTCATAAGGTGGCAACACCTTACCATCCCCAAACTAGTGGTCAAGTGGAAATCTCCAACCGGGAGATCAAGGCCATCCTTGAGAAGACGGTGTCTAGGACTAGAAAGGATTGGGCTATGAAGCTCAATGACGCATTGTGGGCATATAGAACCGCCTTCAAGACACCAATTGGCACCACCCCTTACAAGTTAGTCTATGGCAAATCTTGCCATCTTCCGGTGGAAATGGAGCATAGAGCTTATTGGGCCATTAAGTGGCTAAATTTCGACCTCAAGGAGTCGGGAGAGAAGAGGTTGCTCGATATAAACGCCCTTGAGGAGATCCGGTTGGAAGCTTATGAGAATGCCCGGATCTACAAGGAGAGGACCAAAAGATGGCATGACAAGAGGATCATCCCCAAGGAGTTGAGTGAAGGAGATCTTGTCCTTCTTTTCAACTCAAGGCTAAGGCTCTTTCCCGGAAAGCTCAAATCAAGATAGACCGGGCCATATGTGGTGAAGAAGATCTTTCCCCATGGAGCTATAGAGATAGGAGGGGAACATTGTGGAAATTTCAAAGTGAATGGGCACCGCTTGAAGAAGTATATTCCGGGAGCTCCGATGGACATGATTGCCCCGCTTCACCTAGAATAGACACTCCCGAGCTCCGGTGTTTTGTCTACTTCGTGTGTGTGCTAGAGCATTAGTAGCATTGGAAGCCTTTTTTGGCATATGAATGATGATGATGAAACCCTCACCAATTATGGGTGGAGCGGACGCGGAACTTGGACGGCTAGCGGTGCCTAGCGCGGGTCCCGAAGCTTTGATGATGCTTAGAGCTCTCTACCATGGTTGATAGGATCATCCAACATCAATTCATTTGAGAAATCCCAAATACCATAGCAAACCACTTTTACATTGTGAGAACCTTCTTTCACTCTCTTTACTTCATTTACACATTGGGGACAATGTGTTTCTAAGTATGGGGTGGGGTTTGCATGATCCTTTGCATGATGAGCATCTAGGATAGTTTAATATTTGCACATATCTTGCATTGTACATACATATTTTGAAAATCCCATAAAAATCCAGAAAATTTAAAAATTTTTTGTGCTTTCTAGGCTTGGATATGATCCTAATGATGAATCTTATCTTGTGAATTGGCTATGGATAGCCTTATGAGTTGAATTGATAAATGCGTATGTGGACTTGAACTACTTCACTTAAATTCTATGGATGATTTGTGATCATGATGTTTGCCTAGAATGGATTGAGTATTGAAAGTCGAAATTACATGATAGTTCTTGCATACCATCTAGGAATGAATGAGGCACTTCATTTTTCTCTACTTCTCATCTTGATCATGATTTCTTGAGCACCTCAATTGATATAAAATTGACCTCTTTTAACCCATCCGGGAATAGGAGCATGCTAGTGTGTTGAAGTGTGTGAAAAGCAAGTGTGGAGTAAAGTTGTTGATGAAAGGAATGTCATGAATGAATTGCTGAAATTATTGTGGAAGTGTAGCCAAAAATATAGGTTTGGAGGCGTTGGTTTAAATGACAAGTAACTCGGTACACTTCACATAATCGGGTGTTGGTACCTTGCCAAAGTCAAATGAACCAATAGCCCTAACGAGCTTTGGTATGTGTGCCCGGTGTGGATGCACCTCGAAAAAATAGAAAAAGCCCGAGGATGGCTAATCACCGAGGTTTCGGCTATTGTACACCAATGACATTGTCTCAAAAACAAGTCAAAGAAAAAGAAAAGAAAGCAAGATAGGGAAAAATATACACTTGAGGGGAGTTGATCGAGGACAAGGATGTGGAGTTAGTTCCATTCCCGGATTAGCATCACATAACCTAGAAATCCCCACCCAATCACTACATTTCTTGGCCTTTTTATTTCACAAGACCTTATGACCTATTTGCATGTTTGTAAGACTTAGTGGTTTAGATTGGATGTACCCTTGATCTTCTTGACTTCTTCATCTTTACATTTCATGCATGCTTTTGAGTTAAGTACAATTGTCTTTCCATGCATTCATTTGTTTGATGCATAATTGCTTATCCATTGCCATAAAACTTGACTATGAAGGTGATCCAATAGTAGAAGCACAAACCCAAAAAGATTTTGCCAATTTTCTGCATACATAAATCATGTCATCTCTTAGTCTATAGTTGGGAATTTGCTCGGGGACGAGCAAACCTTAAGTATGGGGTATTTTGATAACACGATTTATGAGCTAGTTTTAGTTAATCATTTAGATAGATTTCTCACTCATTCATGCATGGTTTAGCATTAGTTCAAGACGTTTTGCACTCAATTCACGTATTTTGTCGAGATAGACGTCTACACGGACTTGTGCGTGTTTTATAGGTATTTCGGGAAATTTAGAAGCCAAAACGATGCGTTTGAAGATCGTTCATCTAGATGACACATCCTCGGACGCATTAGGATGCAAATTAAGGGCTAAGAAGACTCATGAAACCTTGCCAACACTAGCCATGCACCAAATCACAGCTTAATGATCCAAGGCGAAGTTTCTGCACAGAATCACGGTTCTCTGACACTCCACGGCCGTGGAATCGACCGTGGATTTTGCCAAATTCTCGTGACAGCTGTGCCACGACTCTCATGGCCAACTCATGCAAGTTTGTTATAAAAGTGGTCCTTCATGGGTTGTGAGAGGCAGCTGGGAGCATCTTGGAGCAGCTCATCCATTATCCATTTCCTCTAACAAAAATATTCTCCCAACAAGAAGTTTTTCTAGGAAGGAAAGTGTCAAAGAGAAGGAGAAGAACTCCATTGAAGAGGAAAAGAAGCACACACACCAATCACCACACTTTGCTAGTTTTTGTAGTGAAGAATTTCGGATTCTATTTCTAGAGTTGTATGAACCTTTGAACCTTCTTTTGGAAGGATTGTAAGTCACCCAAATTCTATTTTCAGCTTGGTTTGGTTCTAGTTCACTTGTTCATCTCTTTTCTTCATTATCTTGCAAATGAATGCTATGATTTTGTGTTTGCTTGTTTCGATTTCTATTATGAATGTTGTAGGCTAAATAGATGTGATTCTAGGTAAGGAAAGGATGGTTATGGCTAGGGCTATGATAGGATGAGTTTAGATTTGCCTTTGGATGACTTGTGTGTTTGAACGTATCCTCTGTTAGAAATCACGGCCAGATCTTGCCAAACCACGGCCGTGGTTTAGGTAGAACAAACCGTGATTTCCCTGGTTCGATGGATCAAATCTTAGATTGTTAGAATGTTGAAATCCTAGGTGTTTGTTGAGTTAAATCTATTCTAGGGTGACCTAGTGTTAGCATCTAAGTGTTAGGAGAGACTTACCCGGTAATCCTTACTCTTAGATTCCAAAGATAACAAACCTTAGGTAGTGGTAAGCCTAATAAGCCGCCATTGGATTAAGTGTGCTGGATGGTAGCTTAAGACTAACCCTTCCGAGACTTACCCGGTGAGGATAGGTTGGATCTTTAGGTAACCATTCGGTTTGAGTAGGATTCCGTCCCTTAGGTTCTTAGAGACTTACCCGGTAATGAGATCTAGGGAATGGACTAGTGGATCATGAGACTTACCCGGTGATTGATCCCAATCATAGAAACACTTAACCCCAACATAGTCAATCCAAGGAATGAATAGATAGCTTGAGTCCTATGCCATAACCGGAACTTCCAACCCCTAGAATCCGTCTTTTCTTTCTTTGATCTATATCTTGTTTAGCTTGTTAAATTGTGGTGATTCATAGTTTAGTTGATTGATTACCTTGCACGTATTGTGATCTTTGATTGATCACCAAAAACCAACCAAAAACATTTGAGATTTTCACTTCTCTATTTCTTCCCCTTTTCTTAACTTAGATCTTCACTAGACTTAATCATAAATTGAATCAATCTCACCTTAGTCTTTGTGTTCGACCTCGGAATACTATCCCTACTACAAACGTCCTGTACACTGCGGGTTCGCTAGGAGTTAGGAGAAATATAACGAGTATAAATTTAAAACCCATTTGCGCAT
>BSUD01000004.1:8716869-8741710 GCA_033239045.1 Fagopyrum esculentum | reverse complement strand
AAAAAAAAAAAAAAAAAAAAAAAAAAAAAAAAAAAAAAAAAAAAAAAAAAAAAAAAAAAAAAAAAAAAAAAAAAATTTTTTTTCCGGGACACGACGGCCTTACCGGAATAATGGGCCTTACTTGAACACTTTCCTTAGTAAGTAGGCTTTTTGGTTTTTGAGTTAGGTAAATATACCCCTTTTATTTTTTTACCATTAAACCTTCTTCCTTCTCTTGTTTTCTTCTTTCTTCCGAATGCCTTATCTTTCTCTGTCTTCTCTTCCGACCTCCCTTCTCACCACACTCCGACTATCTCAAATTCTCTTCTATTATTAGGAACATGAAAGCAATCTTTGGTACCCTTTTTGAATGGGAATTCGGTTACCTTTGGGACCATTGAAGCTCTCCACACAAGCTCTTCGTCGCTAATTCGGTGTCCGATCCTCGTCACATCTACGACTACAGGAGTACAAGGGGTGGCAACGTAGACGGGGTGGCGAGCTGGACGGAGGAATCGTAACGGAGGAAGAAGCTGAAGGAGATCTCGATGGACCATTGCCAGATCTAGATCTCTCAAGGTTTGACCGAGTTATCAGCCATGTGACTCCGAAGGCGAACCATTGCCAGGAACAAAGTTGAAAGAGGTAAAGCTTAACATGCTTCTTTTGGTGGTGTCTAGATTCTACAAACTCTTTCGGTTCAAGGCTTGACATCTTTAGGAGGTAGCGGTGGTGGATCTATTGGAGACGGAGGTGGCAATAGTGGAGTGTCAAGAGCATTGGTTAAAGAGAGGTTCGGCTGTTTTGTCGTTTTTCTCTAGCTTCTGAAGTTCTTTGTAGGCACTTTATGGTTCAACTAACAAATATATTCATTGTGGACAAGTTAAGATCGTTTAACATGCAGTTTGAAGAGCTTCACCAACGACAATGTCAGTGGACAGTTCCGGAGACTGAGCTACGAGAATCACTAAGACTAGTAGTTGCCGAAGTGTTTCTGCATGCCTACCGCTCCTTCATCAAGCGCTTTGGGTACTTTATTTTAACCTATGCATTATACTACCTTGTGACATCGTTTCATGCATCATACAATTTAATACTTGTGCTGATAGATCTCTAGTTGAGAGTGGAAAGAATGCCATGAAATACATCAGATACACGCCTGAGGATCTTGAGCATATGCTAGAGTGGAGGGTGTTTGAAGAAAATTAAGGGTTTCGAATAAGCTCTCTAGTATGATGCTTTGGAGCAATTTTGTTTTTGCAGCAAGTCCTGTAGGTTTGGAAGTATGAATCATGTCCAGTAGTAATAATGGTGACAAACAAGTATGAATCTTGTAGCTTTACTATTCTAACAACTTTGTCAAAGTGGAAAAGGTGGGATAGAAAAAGAAGAATCATGTAAGATCCCAAATTTTACCATCACCGTCCCCGTGGTGAAGATGGCCGCCCCAGCGGCTGAGGCGATCCGCCCCTGCGGATGCGCTGCAGATCGCGTCCGATCCGTTTTTGTCCGTTTTATCTTCCTTCCATAGATAGAATATCCGATCTTCTATCTTATGGGCCGGTTTCCTTATCTTCTTTCTATCCCTAGACGTCCTTTCCATCTATCTTTCCCGCCTCTCCTATATATTCCCGTATGTTCTTCTTTTCCCCGGTTCTTGCATTCGTTCTTCAACCTTGAGAGCTGCAACCGTTCTCCTTGCTTCCATGTGATCTTGCTGAACGTGTAAGTTCCTTCTTATCTGTTTCTTCCTCACGTTCATGTGATGTTGCAGTTGCTTTCCCTGCTTGTTTCTCTCTTCGTTTCCTCCTTTCTTCTTCTCCAAGAATCAAGTTTGATCCTTGATTCTCGTAGAGCGTTCCGTTGATGATTCCTTGATGTTCACAGGCTCCCTTGGTTGAGTTGTGACGGGGTTGTGTGCTGAGAAAAGAAAGCTTTGGCCTTTGCTTTGTTCCTTGATGTCGAAGGGAGTCGACAACGCTTCTGTCACGAATTCCGTCCCCGCGCCTCTGTTGTGCCGCCCCCGCGGATAGCCGCCCCTGTGCCTGTCCAGCCGCCCCTGCGGTTTCCTCTACAGTAACTCCCGTTCTTGCGAGCTACTTCCTTCCTTCCTTTCCTCGTTCCTTTCCTTGGTCCTTCTGGATATTCCTTGTCCTATGAGTATGCTGTAAGACTAAGGTTGAACCCTTAGTTTGTGGAGATCTCTTAGAGATCATTGAGACTAGAAGTTATAGACTTCTAGCAACCGTACTGTTCCTGATTCGTGATGCTTGTGTGAACAAGATTTTCTTGCTCCTTTCTTGAGGGAAACTGAGCCGTTATTTGAGTGTGTGTAGTGTGTTGAGTGTCTTTTGAGTGAGGCAAGTCCCTTGGACTTACTTAGAAGTTATATATTGGCTTGACTTTTAAGTGTTTTGGCTTGTTTGTTTTGTTTATCATGTTTATAACGGATAACCGAAATAGCACCCTTTATAACCTTAATTGGCCTAAGTGTATGATAATCGGGAGGTGACCACTTGTCTAGTTCTACAGGAGATTAGAATGTGCTCTTGCAACCCATGCCCGTAGGTAACGGATAGTATTGATCTATTCCTATTGGTAGACGGAAGCGGAGGCGAGTTTTGGGAGATTCTCATGTGACAAAAGAAGTTGAATTAGTAATGGATAACTTAAGAAAGATAAGAACCGGTTGAGTGGGAGCATGTTATATGTTTACCTTATCTTATGTGTGTTTGTGCCTTTACGTTCTCTCCGATATCTAGAGTGTTAGCTAGCGGTTTATACCGTTGTTGTAGATGCTCCGCAGGTTCAAGATGCTGCTGAGTGATCCGGATGGCGTGGTCAGTCGGGATTTCCGTACATTATAGGACGATATCGGGTTTTTGTTTATGTTGTTGTTTTTCCCTTTTTGTTTTAAACTCGGCTGCGAGTCTTTTACGTTTTCTTTTGTTCAAACCTTTGGTTTTATATTGAGTTTTGATTTTCATTCGTTTGTGTCTTGTTGTAAGATCCGTTGTGCTGTTTCTACTCTGAGGGTCGGGACCCATTGTGCGGTCCTAACCCGTAGCGCTTCGAGTTCCAGAACTTGGGGTGTTACAATTCAAGTTGGTTAGATTTAGAATTTTACTAAGTAGAGCAAAGTTGTGTAGATATCAATCATCGTTAAATTCCGATATATAAATTATAAAAAATAAAAAAGGACAAAAAAAATTCTAGTATACCCGAATATTATAAAAAATAAAAAAAGACAAAAAAAAAAATCTGGTATGAAAAAATTTTGGTATGAAAAAATTCTGGTATATTCATTCCAGAAAATAAATAAAAAATAAAAAAATAAAAAAAAACAAAAAATAATAGAATAAAAACATTCATAATTAAGAATTAAAACTTACACTTACATAATACTAACAAACATTCCCTCAAAAAAAACATCTATTTTTTTTATTAAAATAAAGGGATTAATTATTTTTACATACCATTAAATGAAAATGGTAAAAAAAATTACGGGACACACTTACTAAATACAAAACTAAAAAAGGCCTATTAGGCCAAAATCTTTCAAAAAAACATAATTGAGTCAAATTCTGAATCAAGATTCTAACCTAATAATTCCGGGGGAAAAAGTTATTAGATAAGTTTAATATTTTATCCAAATTTATTAGATTATAAGACGCTAGATCAAACCTAACATGTGAATTGGTGAGGTGTGATTAAATCTCCTAATATTGTATCGTATTGAGACGAGTTTAGTGGTCTCGGTTCCGTTAATAATTGAGACCTCTAACATCCTCAATACAGGAAATGATGTTTAGCTTCACCCTCATTCATTTTATTAATGTCGTGCCCGTGATTACTATAAGGTATCGGAAATTCCCCTCCTCCATTGATGGGCGATATTTTGTAAATGAAACTACACAAAACTACCCTTAATAATTACTCTTTTGCAAAGAACCACCCTTTATAATTTTATTAGCATAAAACCACCCTTAATATTCATATGTTTGCAATAAACCACCTCTTATAAATTTTTTGGCATAAAACCAATTTAATTTTACAAGTTTGCAACTAACCACCCTATATTGTTTTAAATTACACCAAATGATTTAAAGTTGAAGCATTGACAAGTTAATTTTTTATTATTATATTAAATTAATATTAATAGCATAGTTAGTTTTAAACTTTCAATAATTTATAACCTTTTAATTGTAAATTGTCCATTACTATTTCGGGATTTTTTTAAACCATAATTTTTTTTAAAAAAATGAAAATAATGGTAATAATGTGATTATTGGTCAAGTAAAACAAGTGAAAATTTTTTAAAAGTAAAATTAAATCCGGAACCAAGTAATCAATTTAGTCGGAATTGAGGTTGTGATATAATTGATTTTGTATGCGGTAGTTTGGATGTAATTTAATAGTTTTTAAAACTAAATTATTTTTTGCGTATAGGTAATAACTTATATTATTATTATTATTTTTTAATCATTTTCTATTATAAATTGTAATATTTAACCAAATTATTGAAACTATTAATGATATTAATAATGTAAATTTACCTCATTCATGCTTCAATTTTGAATTATTTTATTTAATTTTAAGTAGTATAGGGTGATTAATTGCAAACGTTTATAAATTAAGGTTGATTTTATGTAAAAAAAAATATTATAAGGATGATTTATTGCATATAGATGAATTTTAAGGGTAATTTCATGCTAAAATTTTTATAAATGGTGGTTACTTTCAAGATAGTGAATATTAAAGGTGATTTTGTGTAATTTTCTCCATTTTGTAATATAATTTATGATATTTATCCATCGGTCTGTCGGCCCACAAATACAATGGATCGCCCATAAATCCTCTTCTCTTCGCAGCAGTCCTATCTCTTGCGCTTCATACTCACTCTCTAACAAACCAAAAAACCTAGTCACAGTTATGGCGGAAAGAGGCGGAGAGAGGGGCGCTGAAAGGGGTGGAGAGAGAGGTGGATTCGGACGTGGTTTCGGACGCGGTCGTGGAGACCGTGGACGTGGCCGCCGCCGTGCCGGACGTCGTGATGAGGAGGAGGCTTGGGTGCCTGTTACCAAGCTCGGCCGTCTCGTGAAGGAAGGAAAGATCAAGAGCATAGAGCAGATCTACCTCCATTCTCTCCCAATCAAGGAGCACCAGATTGTCGATCATCTCATCGGCCCTTCTCTGAAGGACGAGGTCATGAAAATCATGCCGGTCCAGAAGCAGACCCGTGCAGGTCAGCGAACTCGGTTCAAGGCATTCGTTGTCGTCGGTGACACTAACGGACATGTAGGTCTTGGCGTTAAGTGCTCGAAGGAGGTTGCTACTGCCATTCGTGGCTCGATTATTCTGGCTAAGCTCTCTGTGGTTCCCGTCAGGAGAGGTTACTGGGGAAACAAAATCGGTCAGCCACATACCGTTCCTTGTAAGGTGACCGGAAAGTGTGGTTCAGTTACCGTCAGGATGGTGCCTGCTCCTCGTGGTTCAGGTATTGTCGCTGCTAGGGTTCCAAAGAAGGTATTGCAGTTCGCTGGTATCGAGGATGTTTTCACCTCTTCCCGTGGATCCACCAAAACCCTCGGAAACTTTGTTAAGGTCTGTTTTCTTCAATCTCATCAATCAATTGATTTCTATCAGTTGTTATAATGCTAGGCTCAGTAACCTTTTAATTTGGAATTGAAATCACAAACAAACATGATTATGTACTACTATTGTATATCTGATTGAGCTTGTTCTTCCTGTTCTGACTGTTGTTCGCTGAGTTCATACATACTGTTGTTGATTACAATTGTTGATCTATAAGTCCACAAAAAGTGGTTGAGGTGCAGATCAAGATGCTGTTCATAGTATTGCTACTGTTTTGATCGTTTAGATGAAATACTTTATCATGCTAGTTACTCACATTGCTGATTGAGATTTGCCATACGGTGTTCCTATTGCTACACATTGGTTAGAATCAATGATGAACCAACTTTTTATATTACCTTAATAGCAGTGTTCTCATTCTATCTGTTGATCATAGTGTTAGATTTAAACTTTTAACTGTTCTTGAATGTTTTCCATGGCTGATGCGTACAGTATACTCTGAGAATGATCTCCTTATCTGCTTCCATAAAACAAAAGAAGGGTCCTAAATGTTTCATTGTTTTGTTCAATGGCTTACTACTTGTTACAAGCAAGTTGTATGTCATCCACCTACAATACCAAGATTGACCTGCTACAAATCCTACAATGCATAGTGATTCAAATATATTAACACTCCAATTGATTTTTGCAGGCTACCTTTGATTGTTTAATGAAGACCTATGGTTTCCTTACCCCGGACCTTTGGAGGGAGACCCACTTCATAAAATCTCCATTGCAAGAGTACTTCGACATCTTAGCTAAGCCAGTTAGTAAGGCTATCGTCCTCGAGGATGTGGAGAAGACCGAGGCTTAAGAAGAGCTGCAATTTGAAGACACTTTTTTGAACTAGGGGAAGGCCAATCTCACTTCTTACATTTCTTTTGTATGGAATTAGGTCTCGCCTGATTAATTTTTATGCTTTAAAGAGTTTGAAATCAAATATGAGATTTCGTCCTAGTTTACCGGCCGTAGGTTGAAATAAACCTCCCAACCACTAGCTAGCTATGTTTGTCCCGGAGTAAACCACCAGCTGTAGCGCGGTCCTTCCCGATCTTGACGGCAACGTCTGTATCAAGCTTGACCCAAGTCTTAGGGGGTGGATACCAATGTATATTCACCTAGAATTTCTGGACCTATTGCAACTTCTCCTTCTCCCGACGCAAGGTAGAAGCAATATGCCGGATTCAATTTTGCTCACCCTCAAAATTGGTGGGTGATATCACCCACCAATCAAAACCAAGCATTCAATTTTTTAGCCATATTTATTAGTTCTTTTATCTATAACAAAATGTATTACAATTTTCATTAATTTAAAATACTTGGTTTTGATTGGTGGGTGATATCACCCATCAATTTTGGGGTGAGCAAAATTGAATCCCAATATGCCTCAGTTGATCAGCCATAAATATAGTTTTCTGCGCAGGAGAGGAACCCCGAAACACCATTTTATAAACATACCGGATACAAACACATATTAAATCTCGTTTTAAATTTATAACACTTATAGCTCGTTTAAATTTTAGGTTCGACTCGTTGATAAACGAGACAAGCTTGAGCATGTTGTCGCTCAGCTCTTTCGACTAGGATTGAATTAGTAATTGCTAAGAATGAACATGACCTGCAATGTAGGCGCCTTTGTTGTTCATATGCAGAAACATATTGCTAAGAACATCTAAAACCTCTTCCATTTCGACTTGAGAGAAGTCCCCAACCACACACCCGTGCACTTCATCTCTAAATATCAACCAGCTACTCCCAGGATCCTTCTTGACACCAACATTCTCCATTTGCTTCCTAACCCTAAAAGCTCCTTGCCACTTCCCTCCTTCCGAAAACAAGTTGGAGAGAAGAACATAAGACGCGTGGTCTTTAGGATTGATCTTCAGCAACTTATCTGCTGACAGTTCCGCAATATCATAGTTACCATGATTCTTGGAAGCACCAACTAACGTTGTCCATGCCGAAGGACCACTGTCAAGTTCAATGATCCCAAGAGCTTCCTCAAGCCTCCCAGCACGACCAAACATGTCAACCAAACAAGACAAGTGTTCGGTTTCCGGGTTGATGTTGTATTTTTGGATCATCATTTGAAACAAGTGTAACATGTGAATTTGTGAGAGATTGAGAAATTCCCCTTAGGGTTTCCATCGACGGATGGATTGTATTTATAATAAATGTATTTACAATAATTACATAGGGTACCCTCTATTCTACTCTATTTACAATATGAGTTCTATCATACCCCCGCAGTCGAAACTGGAGGAGGCATTACAGTAAGACTGGATCTAAAATCTAGAAACAACTGTCTTGGGAGACCCTTAGTAAAAATGTCGGCATATTGAAAAGCCGAAGGGACGTGGAGAACACGGACATGACCGCGGGCAACCTTATCTCTGACGAAGTGAATATCAATCTCGATATGCTTGGTTCGTTGATGTTGAACCGGGTTGCTGGCAAGGTATGTCGCAGATATGTTATCAGTGTAGATCACAGAGGCTTTAGAAAGGGGGCAATGAAGCTCAAGCAGTAAATTGCGTAGCCAGGAACATTCCGACACAACATTGGCAACTCCGCGATATTCTGCCTCAGCGCTAGAACGGGATACCACAGATTGACGTTTGGCAGACCATGAGATTAAAGTGTCATTGAAGAAGACACAGTAACCGGAGGTAGAGCGGCGAGTATCAGGACATCCAGCCCAATCTGCATCTGTATAAGCAATAAGATCTGACTTCGGAGAAGGAGAAATGGTGATACCTAATGAGGAGGTGCCTGAAATGTAGCGAATGATGCGCTTAAGGGCAGCAAAGTGAGTTTCTCTGGGGTCGTGCATGAAAAGGCAAACTTGTTGCACTGCATAACTGATGTCAGGACGTGTGAAAGTCAGATATTGAAGCGCCCCTGCAAGACTTCTGTACAATGTCGGGTCACTGACAGCGGGACCAGAAGAAGCACTGAGTTTTACAGAGGTCTCAGCAGGTGTAGCAGAAGGTTTGCAATTTGTCATGTTTGCCCGGTCAACAATTTCCTTGGCGTACTTCTCCTGCGATAAGAATAAGCCCGAAGAACTCCGACTAACTGAAATGCCCAAGAAGTACGATAACTCTCCGAGATCCTTAAGAGCAAATTCCTTGCCCAAAAGAATGATCAGATTGGTGCGCAACTCATCAGAGGATGCAGTAAGGATGATGTCATCAACATAAAGAAGCAGGTAGGCAATGTTGGATCCATGACGGTAAATGAAGAGGGAGGAATCGCTCTTGCTGCCGATGAATCCAAGGTGAAGCAGAAAACTTGCAAAACGTTGAAACCAAGCTCTGGGTGCCTGCTTAAGACCATAGAGAGACTTCTGCAGTAAACATACATGATTAGGTTTAGATGAATCGCGAAAACCAGGAGGCTGAAACATATAAACCGTCTCCTTCAAATGTCCATGCAGGAAGGCATTTTGAACGTCTAGTTGATGGATGGACCAAGAACGAGAAACTGCAAGGCTGAGAACTGTCCTGATAGTGGCCGGTTTCACAACCGGGCTGAAAGTTTCATCGCAGTCAATGCCAACCTGCTGTGAGCATCCATTGGCTACCAAACGAGCCTTATACCGTTCAAGGGAACCATCAGACTTGTACTTATGGCGAAAAATCCACATACAACGCACAATGTTAGCATCAAGGGGACGAGGAACCAGTACCCAAGTCTTATTTCGCATAAGGGCTCGATATTCGTCGAGCATGGCATGATTCCAGTTCGGATCTTGGAGAGCTAAATTGTGGGATTTGGGGATAGGCGAGATAAGTTGGGATGATGGTGTAGTGGTAACGGAGAGGTCGAATATAGGTTTAGGCTTGACAATACCGGAGCAGCTTCGAGTCCGGGGTCGGTTGGGCGCAGACGCAGGAATGTCCGTATTTAAAGGTTGGGCAAGGGGAGCTGTTGTTGTCGCTGTGGAATGTGGGACAGCAGATGGGCTGGGATTGGAGGAATGGGCTGGTTGTGTCACTGGAGGTGGGCCTGGGACGGATGGCAAGGCGCGGAGGTGGGCCTGGGCATGAGGCTGGCCGGTGTGAGTGACAGCAGGAACAGAAGGTGGGCCGGATAAGCTGTTGGAAGTAGGCGGGCCGGAAACAGTACAAGGGGAAGATGGGCCGAACACAGAGTGTGGGCCGGAGGTCATGGGTGATGGGGAAGGGGCCGGATGGGCCTGGGCTGTTGCAGGGAGCATATTTTCCAGCTGGGCTCTATGGTAGCTGGAAAATCCACTATCATCACTCAATGAGACGTAATGTTCCGGGTTGAAAGATGAGCGATTAGCAAATGGAAAACTCGATTCGTCAAAAATCACATGACGAGATATAAAGAATTTTTGTGTTGCTAGATCTAGACATCGATATCCTCTATGGTGTGGCGGGTAACCAAGAAAAACACATGGAGAAGATCGAGGTTGGAGTTTGTGAGACACGGTGGCGCTTTGATTAGGATAACAAAGACAACCAAAAACGCGAAGGTGATTGAAAGACGGTGTTGTAAGATACAACACTTGAGTGGGAGACTTATTTTGAATGGTGGTTGAAGGAAGAATGTTCAACAAATAGCAAGATGTCTCCAAAGCAAAAGGCCAAAAAGAGACGGGAATTGAAGCGTGAAAAAGAAGCGAACGCATCATGTTATTGATCGTTCGAATGATCCGTTCGGCTTTTCCATTTTGGGGAGAAGTGTGAGGACAAGAGAAACGAAAAATAATACCATGAGTGCGAAAGAAATTATGGAAATCAGAATTGTTAAATTCACGTCCCATGTCGCATTGAAAACTCTTGATATTGGCTTGAAATTGCGTTTTTACGAGTTGATGAAAATGCACAAACAATTGAAAAACTTGTGATTTAAATTTAATGGGATAAATCCATAAGAAATGGGAAAAATCATCAAGAAATAACAAGTAATATTTGTAACCTTCCTTACTTGGAATCGGAGAGGTCCAAAGATCACTATGAATAATGTCAAAAGGTGCAATGGAACTAGTATGTGAACGATCAAAAGACAAACGATGATGTTTTCCTAATTGACAAGCATGACAAAGAGAAAGCAATTTTGTCTTATTGCATTTAAAAAAAGATGAATTTCGAAGAAAATCAAACACCGGCATGCCTGGATGACCTAAACGGGCGTGCCATATGCTCGATGACTCAGCGGAAAGTGCATGATGTGGACCGGTGGGTGGACTCGTGACTGGGTAGAGGTCTCCGGAACTATTACATCTCATGCGTGTTGTCCCCGTTTGCAGATCCTTCACGGAAAAACCAAAAGGGTCAAATTCTATAGAGGCACGGTTATCGGTAGTAAAACGTCTAACAGATACTAAATTTTTGACTATTTGTGGTGCGAGAAGGACATTGGTAAGGCGGAGAGGTTGTTTTGTGGTGGGAAGAATGGCATCACCAAGACCTGTAGATGGAATTTGCATACCATTTCCAACAATTATCGAATTTAATTTACCATTATACGAAAAAGACGAGAGAGAACCTGGATTATTCGTCATGTGTGATGTTGCTCCCGTGTCCATGTACCATAAATTATCCGCTGGATTCAACGACATTGTAGCGAAGGATTGATCGAGAGTGGTTGGCTGCTCCTGCATATAATGGGCCTGTGGCTGTGATGGTCCAGATCCAAGAATGCCGGCCTGCTGAGATGGAAAGGGGCTGGGCGGGCCATGATATGGGCTTGCTGGGAAATGGGCCGGCCACTGTTGGCCTGAAGAGGAGAGCGCACCGCTGGGAGGAGGCGGGAAGGAGAGATGGGCTGGCCACTGTTGGGCCTGTGGATTGGCCAGTACCCATCCGACATTGGGCCTAAAGACATATTTTGTCTGGGCCTGATGTGAAGCATTGGTCCGGGCTTTAGTCTTCTTATTGCGGGCCCTGGACTTACTGGGTTGGTCAGCTGAAGCCGCAGTGGATGACGCAGAATCAGAGGAGCGAGATCCTGCAGTAAGGGCTGTTGCGGGAGTGCCGGATTGTGCCGCAAGTCTCGTTTCTTCAAGAAGAAGTTGAGATCGAGCTTTAACAAAACTCGGTAGTGGATCGGTTTGCTGAATAAAACTTGCCACGGCGTTGTATTCTGCCGGCAAACCGGATATCAATTGAAGAACTAGTCGAGTAGCCGGAACCGGAGATCCGACACCCTTGAGTTGATCGGCCAATGATTTTAGGTGCTGGCAAAAAGCATTAACGGAAGAGAAGCTGGATAACTTACAATTTGAAAACTCGTGTTCAAGATATACTGCACGAGTATTCTTATTGTCCTGAAAAATATCCTTAACTCGATTCCATGCCTGGAGCGCAGTGTCATCAGAATCTAGAATTTGAAGAAGAATGTCGCGAGAGACCGTACTGTAAATCCATTGGAGAACAGTGGCATCAACTTGAAGCCATAAGGAGTTGTCGATGTCCGTGGGTCGTGGAACTGCTTCATCAATGTGATCCAGAACATTATGGGCTTTCGCAGTAACGCGAAATAGAGTAACCCAAGATGTGTATGGTGTGTCATGATCAAGCACAAGAGCGATGTTGTTCTTGATGTTCGAGATTCCGAGAGCGGAGTGAAAAGAGGGTTTCTTGTCGGCAGCCATCGAGATAACTGGACTAGAAAATTGACGGTGAAGCCGGAGGCGAGGGGAGAACCTCAACGGATGGCCGTCGGTTGGAGAGAGTGCGGAAGAAGGGTTTAGAGAACGTAGTAGTCTGATACCATGTGAGAGATTGAGAAATTCCCCTTAGGGTTTCCATCGACGGATGGATTGTATTTATAATAAATGTATTTACAATAATTACATAGGGTACCCTCTATTCTACTCTATTTACAATATGAGTTCTATCAGAATTATTGCATTGCCTACTGTAGTATCACACTTATAACTTGATTCAATTGTTCTTGCATGAATTTGAGTACCCGCGACAAGGTCTTCGTCACATTGGCAAGATTTGAGAAGCGCAACAAAGGTAGCTCCATCGGATTTCAACAAATCAGATTGACAGAAATCTCGGAACAGCATAGCGGAAGCGATGGCAGATTTCTCTTCCATTTCTGCATAACACAGTAGCATAGAGTTCCATGCTACTAAATCTTTGTCATCTATTCTGTCAAACAACAACTTAGCATTGCAAGCTAGGCTACAATTGGCATAAAGTGTCAAGAGAACACTTGACACAATGCAATTGCTTCGAGATCCCCGGTTTCTGCACTGGCCTTCAAGGCACCCGAAAGGGAATGTTGATCAGGTAACATGCCTTGCCTGCACATATCTTTGAACAACAAAATAGCCACACTTACAGTAGGTATCTACCACAGCACCAGCAACAACATTGTCGAATTCAATCCCGGTTTTAACTGCAAGACCATGGACTTGTTCCACTTGTCTGATCAAACCACAACATTTCAGCAAACTAGAGATTGTAAAATGATTTGGATTTAGCCTATCAGCAGTCCTCATCTTGTAAAGAAGCTCAGAAACATTAGCAGAGTCACCAGCTTGAGCAAACGTGGATATCATAACATTCCACATCACAATGTGCTAGCTATATAAACAGCTACAAAACCCCAGAAGCTTCATTAATGGAACCTCGTATTTTGGAGTACATATGCACATGAGAGTTCAAGGAAAATTCATCAATTTCAAACCCCAAACGGACAACCAGCCCATGAAGCTGCAAACCCAGTTCAAAAACTCCAGAATAAGTGTCATCAGAGAATTAAAATACATTTATTGAAAAGGAAAATATTTCATAGTATAATATTGAAGAAAGAAAATTTATTATTAGTGACTAACTCTATAAAAAAATTTATTGAAAAGGAAAATATTTCATAGTATAATATTGAAGAAAGAAAATCAATATTGTATTAGGTTAGTTACTTTGAAATATGATTAGTATGATATGACTAAAAAGATTAAAAAAATTCCTAAAAAAAAAGATTAAAAAAATTATTAGAAAGTTAATTAGAAAATGACAGTTGAATAATTAATTAATGATTTTGTTTTTATTTTGGGTTGTATGGATGTGGATCAGTTATTTGTAATCGTAACAAATTTGCACAAGAATTAAAATATTTTATAAAAAAAAACAGAATTAATGAAGTTTATAAGAATCGATTTATTTTGTAAACAATTGGATTTAACATAAATTAATTAAGATAATTGAATTTGGTTGAAATAATTTGTAAAATAGATAATTTTAACGAATGGCAATTTAGTAATATGTAAATATTTGGCTTACATTCTCAATTTTTAGCGTGCCACGTCATCAGAGAGTACTCTACTTTAGTAAGTACTAGTTTTAATACCGTGCAACGGGTTAGATGGTAATTGTGTTTATAAAAAAATATTTGATAATTTATTATGTTAGAAATTATTTTGCCTGTAATGTGATGTTTGTTGTATGGTTGAATTTTGTTATATTATGAATAGAAATCAACTAAGAATTCAAGCATTACAACAACAATAGTAAAAGAGGAACCTGGGATAATATCCTAGAGCTACTAGGATATGTACTCAAAGTGATTACAAACGATAATTGTTAAGATATTAACTAATCAATAAAATAATATTGTAATTTGTGCCTTAATGAATAGACAACTTATGAGTTTGATGATGGGGTTGCATGAAACTATGTCAAGTGCAAGTTCATAGATTGCTTTATTATATAAATATTTTGAAGAAACCACACGAATATGTAACCAATTTAGTTTTTTTTACTAAAAAATGTTTAATAAGAGGTAACGTGTAACATATATCGTAAAATTTAAATTAAATAAATTAAATAATAAAATACAAATATAAATGAAAGAGTTTTATATAAAATAAGCAGCATGCCTAAATTAATAATTATAATATCCTAAAATTACATTGTTAAATTAAAAATATTGAATTACCCTAACAACTAAGAACATATGTGAAACTACTAAAATAAAAAAAAATTGAAAATGTTTTACAAAAATAGTTTCTTTTTAAGAAATTTATAATTATAATTATAATATAATTATAATTATATTATAATTATATTATAATTATATTGAATTTCTTTAACTGTTTCTTTTTAAGAAAATCAGTTGCAACAGTCATGATAAAATTTATAATTATAATTAAATATAAAAAAACAAAATAGTTGCTTTAAAAAATTTATAAGAACTCCAATTAAGAATTGATTTATGTTATTTTGACTGCAATTTGAATATTTATTTTCGATTAAACGGGATTCAACTCTAATCATCTTCATAATTTCCATAATGTTATACTACTATACTAGGAGGTATGAGTCCGATTGGTAGACCTATAATTATCGTAAATAAAATTACAAAAAGATATGAAATATAAATTTTAATATCAACGTGGGAGAATGGAGGGATAAATTGTGAAAATGAATTCCTTTAACACCTTAATGTAGGGGAGAGAGGTTGAAGATTTTATGTTTTTTTTTTCATTTGTTCAATTTATGCTTATTTCTCATATTTCAAGAAGAGTCAATATTGCTGCTCATCGGAAATCAATTGTGTTGCTGAACGATTGACCCATTTAAGAATCTTGAAACCCAACACACCCTTTTCTGACAATCCCGAACTTCGTGTTCTCATCCGCAAGAATGTTTTAGGATGAACTACCTCTAGAAGATAGTCTATTCTAACCGCTTTCCGTTTTCAAAAAAAATAAAAAATATTGCCGCTCATCTATTAGTCATAATGTGTCCCACTAATGGTGGTTGTCAATGTAAGATCCTAGGTTTTTGCCTTCAACGCCCCCGCGATGAAGGGGAGCAGCAGGCGCGGTTGAACCTCGCTGCCGCAGTCGCGGCACGGCCCAGCCGCAGGTGCGGCTTGACCCAGCCCGTCTACGGGCTGTTTTATCTTCGTCTTTCATATCTTTTTCCATCCTTGGGCTTTTGGCCCGTCCTCCTTCTATTCTCCTAACCCTAGCCGTCCCTTCTTTCTATCCTTCCAACCCTTCTCTATATATTCCCTTTTTTTCCTCCTTTTCCCCCTTTCTTGCTATCGTCTTCAAACCCTAGAGAGCTGCAGCCGTCCTTTGTCTCCTACGACCTTGTTGAACGTGTAAGTTCTTCATCCTTTGTTCCTTCTTACGTTCTTGTACTGCAGCATGCTTCCTTCCTTTCGTTTTCTTCTTCTTCTTCTTCTTCTTCTCCAATAATCAAGTTTAAACCTTGATTCTTGGAGTTGAGTCTTGACGTGTTGGAGCCAAAGGTGCGAGCTTTGGTTGCCCTTGCTGTGAGTTTTGTCGAAGAAGAAAGCCGATAACGCTTTCTGTCACGCCGCCGCCCCTGCGCCTGCACAGAGCCGCTCCTTCGCCTCTGTCCAGCCGCCCCTGCGCCTCTATCCAGCCGCCCCTGCGGTTTCCTCTGCAGTAACTCCCGTTCTTGTGAGTTACTTCCTTCCTTGCTTTCCTCGTTCCTTTCCTTACATCTTTTGGGTGTTGTTGATCTCCTGTGAGTACTGTAAGACTAGGGTTGAGCCCTTAGCATGCGTAGATCTCTTAGAGATCTTTGAGCCTAGAAGTTATAGACTTCTAGCAACCGTTTCGTTCCTGATTCGTGTTGCTTGTTCCTACAGGCTTTCCTTGCTCCTTTCCTGAGGGAAAGTGAGCTTCCTTGTGTGTTTCTGAGTTGTTCGCTGATCTTTTGGGTTACCTTCGTGTGAGGTAAGTCCCTTGGACTTACTTAGCTTCATTCCGCGTATTAGTTGGATTGTATTGGCTTGTTTGTGTTGTCTATTCATGTTATAACGGATAACCGGACTAGGATTCACCCTTAAAACCTTAATTGGCCCAAGTGTATGATAACGGGCGGTCACATCATCTGCTTAGCTCTTGTGGGAGTTAGGAAGTTCTCGGCGACTGGCCCGTGCTGGTTAGACGGTCGGAGGCATCCGCACCGTTCCATTGCCGGAAGAGGGGACCGAGGTGAGTTTCGAAAGGATTCTCGTGTGACAAAAGAAGTTGAATTAGTAATGAATGACTTAATGAAATATAATAACCGGTTGAGTGCAAGCATGCTATATGTTTATTTAACCTAATGTGTGTTTGTGCCTTTACGCTCTTGCTTATACCTAGAATGTTAGCTAACGGTTTATACCGTCGTTGTAGACTTTCCGCAGGTTCAGGATGCTGCTGAGTGATCCGGATGGTGTGGTCATCCGGGGTTCCCGTACATTATAGGACGGGTTCGGGGTTTTTGTTTCGTTTGTTGTTTCCCTTTTGTTTTGACCCGGTTGTGGAGCTTTTGTGTTTTCTTCTGTTTGAATCTTTGGTTTTATTTTGAGTTTTTGATTTTCATTCGTCTGTGCCTTGTTGTAAGATCCGTTTGCTGTTGCTACTGTGAGGTCGGGACCCATTGTGCGGTCCTAACCCGTAGCGGTTCAAATTCCCAAAACTTGGGGTGTTACAGTCAAGTGTTTAGGCAAAACATTGCGTTACTTTTAAGTTTTAATGTAGACATTGTTGCTCTGAATATTTGTTAATTAAACTTTCCAAACAATTTCAATCCCTTAATTTTCACAAACCTTTCATTTACCCCTTACCGATCATAACCATTATTGTTTTTAAGATTAAAATATATTATCAAGAAAAGAGGAGAATGGCTAAAACGCCAAATTTTATTGGTTTAGCAAGCAACCACTAAAATTCCGAATAGAAATAATCAAAACACGATATTCTTATATGTTTAATCATTGAATAAATCAATGGGTTATTATTTATCTTGAAATATTTGTAAATATAATATTTTTGCCTTTTGGACTTGAAATTTTAAAATATATTATAATTTGATTGCTTTTGAATTTTCTACTTATTTAGACTTTGTGGAATGTGTCAAGAACACTTAAAAATGATGCTAGAGGAGAGGAGTGAATAAGAGGAGTAGATTTCTTACTCGCTTTTGGTGCACTTGTTAAAATGGATGAATGTCTCTATTTATAGGTAAAATGTTGGTGAATTCCTAATAGAAAATTAGGAAGGTAAAAAAGGTGAATAATTCCCCTTGTATAAGGGGTTTTGTGTAGAACCACTGAATTTGGCATACAATACACCAAAAAACTTTCATATTGAATTTTAAGAATTGGAGGTGGTAAAGAATGTGATATTGTTGATGGTGAAGCCTTCATTAAAATTCATGAGGGTATCTTTCTCACGTATACAAGTGATGTAGTGGCTACTATAGGTGATTAAGTATATCCCATGAAATTTTGTATCGAAGAACCGGATAAGTACTTTCAAGAAAGAGTTATCCTTGCACCTATCAATGAAATAGTTGGAAAGGTTGATGGCCATAATATCTTCTTCTTTTTTTATAATGGAAAGCGGTTCGAACCATTAGATGGTGTGTCGTCTAGTGGATCGAAAGGCCAAAAAAGATTGATAGACAGGCTAACCGTCATGAAGGACCACAACAAAGGAGAAAAGAAACACAAAAAAATACATCATAAAAACCCAAAAGCAAAGAGATCTTCAAGGAAAAACAGGATGACCCAACCAACAAGAAGCAATGAGCACAAACGTTCATCTTCGAATGAAGTGCACAAATAGGAAGCTTGAAGAACAACTGTGGACACCTCACATTTGGACTACAATAGAACCGTCAGGAGTCAATAAAAAATCCTCGTCCCATTCTTGAGAAGACACTCGAACCACCACCAAAAGATAAGATCAAAACAGAGAAGACGAATTTGCAAAACACGGGTATCATGATATATAAAGGTGTATAACTTGATGATTTAAAGGATAACGATTTATAAGAAGGAAACTGTTCATAAAGAGTTGGTTTAAAACTATGGACTAATCCACCAAGAGCTTGTAAGAAGAAATGCTTTTGTTTTGATTGTTCTGATTTTGTTTTTAAAATCTTTATTGCCTAGCCAATAAATATTTGAATAAAAAACTCAATTGAACTTAGTTTTTCTTTTTTCATCTCATTTTGGTGTTTTTGGGTGTTGTTAACCTTTGTTTAAAAGATCAAATAATTGTTACTTCCATAGTTATCAATACTATTGTTTGTATTGTGCTCAATAGTAAGTTACCGATGTTTTGGTTGTTAGCCCACTGACTTTTGGTTGTAACGTAGTTAACAACTAATTTGGAGGAGATTTTAAATACTTCTCCATCAGTGTCTTATGGACTAAACCTTTGAGGGTCAAGTTGTGCTTAAACAAACGGTAAATCAACGAGGAACCAACAAAATCATATTCAACGGTTGCAACATAGGTTATGATAAGGTACAAGTTGATCTTTGAGATTTGTTCTGGTGTAGTTTTATCCGAAAAGGGAAAAAATCCCATTTTCAGAAATTTTGGAGGCGCTTTGAGTATCGTTAGATATTTAGAGCCATACTTGGATCGTTGGCTGATGAAATCCTTTGGGAGGACAAGACTGATATCACTCGCCAAATGGTTACACTTGTTTGAAAGGTCGATTGGACAAGTTCTTAAATTTTTTGGAACGGACAAGCTATGAAATAGTAACCCAAAAGGGTTTGATCCGTTGAGATGTTGATGACTCTCCCAAAACTAGAGTCGTCTCCATCTCCGTATTCTAGGGCTTTCCACAATGTGTAGCCGATGACGAATTTTTGAGTTCTGATAGTATATTCTCAGCATAAGAGGTGAGATGGTTTTTTCTCCAACGAGTTCTTGGATAATATCAAGTGTTTAGGATTTTTGAACCATGTGTTGAAATTAAAGGTAGACATTCATATTATGTTGATTACTTAGTAGACTTGTGCAATGATACTAAATTGGTATAAAGAAAAACTTGGAAAACATATTATGGAGAAAATATTATATATGTGAACAATATAGGACATCAAGTTTTTATTCCACAAACCATACTTTCACCTTTAGATTCAAAATTTCCTTTCAATATCTAAAGGATACATATTTCTATTATGGTGTGTTTTGATATGACTATTAACAAGAGTTAATTAAGGGTAATCTCTTCCCAAAGTTGGATTATACTTGTCTAATTAGTGTTCAACCATTGACAATTTTATGTCACAGTTTCTACATTGACGAGCATGAACTATTTAATGATATGTGACCTTATAAGTTAGAAGCAAGTCATAAGATACTACAAACAATGTAGTATATAACGAAGTGTTCTGTAATATAATTTAAGCAAGTCATATGATATATCCTTGCTTGAGGAAGCATCTAGAGATTGGTGGGACACGGTCCCTAATGGGTGTAGTATACCACCAGTGCTGACATGAGATGATTTCTTGAAAGAGTTTGATGTGATCTTGGGTATGGATTGGTTATCCACCCATAGAGCCTTGATAGATTGTTATGCGAAGGAAGTAATCAGAACATAGATGGGTTGAGGGAAGTGATTTTCACCGGTGAGAGGAATGTTATTCCTACTTGCCTCATATATGTGGTAATAACTTTTAGATTACTTTGGGGAGGATGCGAGGCTTATTTGGCTAGTTTGTCAGATTCTAGTGTTGTTAGTCCCGGAGTATTTGAGGTGGATGTTGTTAGAGAATTTTCTGACGTTTTCCTTGATGATTTACATGATTTACCTCCGAGTAGAGGGTAGACTTCAAGGTTGAGACATTACGAGGTGCAACACCGATATCAATTGCTCCTTACAGGATGACTCCACTAGAGCTGAAGGAATTAAAGAAACAACTAGAGGAGTTACTCGAGAAAGGTTTTATACGCCCGAGTATTTCTCCTTGGTGTGCACCAGTGTTTTTTGTGGAGAAGAAGGACGGTAGTTTACGATTATGCATAGACTACTGTCAGCTGAACAAAATCACCATGAAGAACAAGTATCCCTTACCGAGGATAGAGGATTTACTTGATCAATTAAGGGGTGCTACAGTATTTTCGAAGATTGACCTTCGATCGGGATACTGACAGTTGAGGATAGAAGAGAATTCTATACCGAAGACAACTTTTTTTTACTCGGTATGGACACTATGAATTTATAGTTATGCCTTTCGGGTTGACGAATGCACCTACAAGTACAATCATGGCGTTGATGAACACGATATTTTAACCTTATCTAGATCAGTTTGTTGTAGTCTTCATTGATGATATCTTGATATATTCCCGAGACGCGGATGCTCATAAAGAGCATATGAGACATATCTTGGGGATTCTGAGGGAGAGACAGTTATACGCTAAGTTTAGCAACTGCGAGTTTTGGACAAAATCAGATTGTCTTTCTAGGGCATGTGATTTCACGAGATGGTATATTTCCTTATCCATCCAAGATCAAGGCTATTACAGAATGGGAAATTCCAAAGAGCATTACAGAGATCCGCAATTTCTCAGGACTTGCGGGTGATTACAGGAGGTTTGTAAGGAACTTCTTGATTATCGCACGACAGTTGACTAACTTGCTGAAGAAGAATCAACAGTTTATATGGGACAACAGTTGTCAAGAGAGCTTTGAAGAACTT
This sequence comes from Fagopyrum esculentum, assembly GCA_033239045.1. Lineage (NCBI taxonomy): Eukaryota > Viridiplantae > Streptophyta > Magnoliopsida > Caryophyllales > Polygonaceae > Fagopyrum > Fagopyrum esculentum. Next base: position 8,720,636 of record BSUD01000004.1, on the reverse strand, counting down.
AAGAAAAGGTTGACTACATTCCCTATTCTTGTTGTACCCTCTATATAAGGGTAACTTTGTTGTTTCACACCGATGCCTCTGGGAGTGGATTAGGAGGAGTTCTAATGTAGGAAAGGAAGATAATAGCATATACATATAGACAGTTGAGACCTCATGAACGAAACTATCCCATACACGACCTAGAGCTTGCTGTTATAGTTCATGCTCTTATGACCTGGAGGCACTATCTTTATGGTGATATGTTTCCGGTGTTTACATACCATAAAAGCCTGAAGTATATTCCCACTCCAAAGGATCTGAATCTGAGGCAAAAGAGATGGATGGACTTACTCAAGGACTATGATTGCACTATAGAGTACCATCCAGGAAAGACGAATGTGATAGCCTATGCTCTTAGCAAAAAGAGAAGTGACCAAAGCGGTAAGGTCAACTACAAATTTCAGCATCTATTAGCTCTCACAGTTATGAGAGTAGAGATGGATGTGAGAGGATTTGAGTTGATAGCAAACATTCAAGTAAGACATTTGATTCTTGATGAGATTTCAACTAGAGAAGATGAGGATGCTACATTGAAGAAGTTGAAGGCTAAAGTGGGAGATGCTACCACTACACACTTCCAGTTGTCTGACTAGGAAGTGTTACACAAAGGTGCACGGATATGCGTGCCAAACATTGAGGAGTTAAAGAAGAAGCTACTCAAAGAGGCATATTCCTCGAGGTATTCCATGCATCCTGGAAGAACAAAGATGTTTAATGACCCGAGGAAGATTTATTGGTGGCTCAAGATGAGACGAGAGGTAACAGATTTTGTAGCTCGATGTCTAGTGTATCAGCAAGTGAAGGCTGAACACCAAGCACCAGTAGGAAAGTTACAATCTTTATCTGTTCCTGAGTGGAAGTGGGAGCGGATTGCGATGGATTTAGTTGGTGGGCTTTCTAGGACTTTCAAAAAGAATGACACGGTATGGGTGATTGTAGACAAATTGACGAAATCTGCTCACTTCCTACCGATGAGACAAGATAACTCCTTGGATGATCTGGCAGAGTAGTATGTAAGAGAGATTGTTTAACTACACGGAGTCATGGGGATCGATCAAGCCACTAACTGGCATTTACACTAATCATCTAGGTCTAGTCTAACATGATCTAGCATAAGGAAAGGGCAAAGGAAGCAACTCACCAAGAACAAGATTACTGCAAAAGAACTGCGGGGGCGGCCAGACAGAGACGCGGGGGCGGAAAAAGGTTGCAGCCGCAAGTGCGGCGAGTTCCAGGCGCGGGGGCGGTTCTGTGACAGAACGGTCGTCGGGCTTCCTTTTTGACAACATATCACAACCAAGCAACCAAAGCTTGAATCTTTGTTCCACACACTTCAAATCTCAACCAAGGGAGCCTGTGAATATAAACGTATCAACAACGGAAAGGCCAACAAGAATCAAGGCTCGATCTTGATTCTTGTGAAGAAGAAGAAGAAGAACGAAAAGAGAAAGAGAAACAAAAGGAAGAAGCTTGCAACAGGTTCATGAAGGTGTAGAAGGATCCAAGGGATGAAGACTTACACGTTCTTTAGAAGATCACAAGGAAAATGTTGCAACTTTGCTTGAGGTTGAAGAAACATAAGCAAGAAACGGAAAAAGGAAGAGAGAACGAGAATTTATAGGGAATAGTTGGAAAAGATAAGGAAGGACGTTTTTTAGGGTTAGAAGATCAAAGGAAAACCGGCCCATAAGATAGAAAATTGGATCTTCTATCCAAGGAAAGAAATAAAAGTCGGGATAAAAACAGATCAACGAGATTTGGGGTCAGCCGCACCCGCGGCTTGACCCTGCCGCGACCGTGGTTGACCGAAAGGGCGACCCCCTTCACCACGGGGGTGGTGAAGGCAAAAACAAGGTATTACAACACTAGTGCTTTTGTCCTTGCTTGTTACTACTCTCTATGTTCCACTGTTCCCAATTGGAAGCTTCATCCTTCGCAAGAGTTGTTTGACATGGAAGATTACCCCGAGGGCAGTAAAGTTCATAACAACTAGATTCCACCAAACATGGCTGCAACCAACGGTAAAGATCCATGGTCGATTTTCCAGAGAAAGATGCTAAGGGTCTAGTTAGTAGAGTAAAATATCAAAAAAAGCCTACTTAGTAAATTTGGCCTATTATTAAAAAAATTATTTTGAATACAAAAAACATAATTATATTCATTATGCCTAAAGAATTCTGCTTTATTAATTATATTGCTTACAAATCCTAAAAACTATTAACATCCGGTACATAAATAAATTTGAAAAAAATATTTACATTACCGGTACATAATAGGAGAATAAAGTAATTTAGAATATATTTTGACGAGGATTTTATGTTGATGACACACAACGAGACCCTACGTGAAACTTACGTAATTAAAAAGAAAATATAATATTACACGATAGTGATATAATAGTAAATAAGTAGTTGTGTAAGTATAATAGTTTTAGCGGGATTGCTTTTCAACTTAATTTTTAGTTGACCAAGAATACAAATTTAATATGGGGTTAATAGACGTACCGACGAAAATCTATAATTGTTACCCCCAACTACGCTATTCGCGTGCGTAGTTGTTAGGGTCCTCAACTACGCTTTTGGGAGCGTAGTTGGAGTTCCAAAAAAAAATAAAATTATCAACTACGCTTGTGGGGAGCGTAGTTGGAGTTCCCAAAAAAATTTTAAAATTTTTTTTAGGGAACTTCAACTACGCTCCCCAAAGGAGTAGTTGATATTTTTTTTTTGGAACTCTAACTACGCTTACCAAAAGCGAGTGGAGGCCTTATCACCGGTACATTTAAATATCACGTTTAATATTTATAATAAATCAAAGACAATTAATTTTTAAAATCCAATCAAATAATTATCAATAATTTATTTTAAGTTAGCTATTGAATATAAAAAAATCACGTAGAATACGAAATTAAACTAGTTAATGTTCAACTACATCCACATTAACATATGGGTCTAATTCTTTGTGGTCCTATACCAAAGCATGCCACGAACTTATTACAAAGTCGGGCTTGGACTAGTATACATAAGAGCCCTACCTTAATTTGTGTCCACAACATGATAACTTTGGTTGTTTCTTCATTTTCTACAGACTTGTACAATATTGACCCCAAGTCGTTCCCCTCGCCATCTCAACTTTGTTCTTTATTAGATGAATAATTCTGTAAAAAAAATCTGTTGGACTTAAAGAACAGACATAGAACATAATAACTTTTGGATGTTTCTTCATTTTCCACATACTTGTACGCATATATTGACCCCAAGTCTTCCCTTCGCCATCTCAACTTTGTCCTTTATTGGATGATCATTCTGTAGAACAATCTGTTTGACTTAACGAACAGACGTAAAACATAATAACTTTTGGATGTTTCTTCATTTTCCACATACTTGTACGCATATATTGACCTCAAGTCGTTCCCTCACCACCTCAACTTTGTCCTTTATCTGATGATAATTTTTTTTTTGGTGTAAGAATTAGCCGATCATCTCTCAAGATTAAATTGAAACTTTATATTGCTCGATCTTTAATAAATATTAAAGGGTTCAATTGTGTATTTTTATTTGTATTTTTGTATTTGAATATCTTTTTTTACATAAGAAACTTTTTATAAGCAATGAAGTAGATAATCTTTATCGATTATCTATTTTTTCTCTTTTTCTTTTTTCAGAAACAAACTATGAACAATAACCAAATCCATATTGTTTTTCTAGTAACATGGTTTTTTTTTTTTTTTT
>BSUD01000004.1:8693821-8715361 GCA_033239045.1 Fagopyrum esculentum | reverse complement strand
TCGAAACGATGCTTTTTTTTTTTCTAGAAACGAATGAAAATTTGTTTGAACTACCATGTTATAATTTATGCACTATTCTTTTATAAACTTTGAACTATTCCCATATAATCCATGAACTCTTACTTTTTAATATATTATATCAAATTATTTATAAATTAATTGTTTATATGTTATGAACTATTCAATTGTAATTCATGAACTATCAATTTATACGTTATGCACTATCCTTTATAAATTTTGCACTTTGAACTAATCTATTATAATTCATGAACTATTCTATTATAATTCATGAACCATCCCATAATAAGTTTTGAACTATTATTTTCACTCCTTTATAAATTTTGCACTTTGAACTATTTTATTATAATTCATGAACTATTCTATTATAATTTATGAACTATTCTATTATAATTCATGAACTATTCTTTAATAAGTTTTGAACTATTACTTTTATTTCTTTATAAATTTTGCACTATGAACTATTCTATTATAATTCATGATCTATCATTTTATAAGTTATGAACTATTCCTTAATAAGTTTTGAACTATTACTTTCACTCGATTCTGAAAAGAAAAAATTTGTTTTTCGGGACACGTGTCAGCTGTACGTTTAGCCGCACGCCCGTACCGAAATAATGTGCCTTACCTGAACAGCACCCTATATATATATATATATATATATATATATATAGAGATAGGATCAAGTAAGAACAACTCTTACGGTAAGAAATAGGAACAAATGTGTGCCACACGATTAAACAAAATCAACGTCCATGATTCAATTATTTTTTTTTGCATAATAATTATCATGTTTTTATATTTATATCCGTAATATATTTTGTTACCATATTAATATCAAAATATTTTGCTACCATAATGAGTATACACGTTTTATGAATTACTATACGTTTCACCGACGGCATCTTCTTCGTTTGAAATCCCAGTGATCCAAGAACATCGATGAAATTGAATGTATGCGTACTTTAATCTTTTCATTCGTGCATGAACTTTATTAATCGCGTTCCAAGCACACGTTTAATATATTTTATATTGTTTATTACTGTCGTATCATCGTCGTCGGATGTTCCAACCGCCATGGATGGTGAAGGTATGTCTCTAGTTTGTTTTAATCGTTCATATGTTTATTCTACTTCGCTTCAATTCTATTTCGTTAATCTAATGGATTAACCTAATCGTACTTATATAAAAAGTAAAAATATTATATTCGTGCTTGCATTTACTTATATCTGCGTGTTTTAAGTAATACGTGCTTGTTAAATATAATAGTGCTTGTTTTAAGTAATATGTGCTTATATAATAGTGCTTGTATGATTAACTACTAGTGCTTGTTAAATATTATACGTGCTTGAATATTTTTTTAATCGTGCATAGTGCATTGTTATATTTTATAATATTTATCAATTTTATTAATTAAGGTTGTTAATCGATTTGATGTGATTTCAATTATATAGGTGTAAATTATGAATAAACGTGTATTAATGTATTTGAATTATTCGTGTTGCCTTTATATATTTGTACTAATGTGATTATTTTTTATACGAGGATAGTCGAAAAGCAAACTTTAAATTTGGAGCAGATGGAGTCGAGAATTGTCGACGAGGATAATGTTCAGAACGACAACGACGAGTATAATACTGAAAACAATGTTGATTGTACCATGATAATTGGGGAAGATAAAACTAAATCATGGATTCCCATGGTAGATGACCACGACAAGTCCAAAATCGGTATGATATTTGCTAATGTGGAAGAAGGGATACATTTTATGAAAGATATGCTGATTTATCTGGGTTTGTTAGTCGTTTGAGTTCCTGGAAAGTAGTTGGTGATACATTAAGGATAAGTTGGGTAGTATGCAGCAGAGAATGTGTTAAGAATAACTCGAACTCAACCGGCCTAAGATCACGGGTTTCAAATAGAGTTCAATGCAAAATTGTCCACCGCCCAATACGACAATTCTCGGGCAGCTCGTGTATTGTGATACTTAGCAGTGAACCAAAACCCGAAGATCTTATAGCATCCTTCTTCAAATCAGTTAGTTTACTCATCGTGTTGGTGAAAAGAGTAGGTATGGTTCTAGTTGACAGTTCTTCTCATTGTAAACAGTGTTCGTGCGACAAAGTTTTTTCTGGTCCTTTTGATCAACAATGACGTTATCGGAAATCTCACGCTTTCCCTTTCTCTCCGCAATTTGTTTTCTTTTTCTCTCTTTCAATACACATATGAGAACATTATCATCAGCTTCTTCATATACACTTTTAGATGTGTCTTCTTTCACTTTGAAAGTAACATCGAAATCAGATTCTGAATCACTATTCATTATCTAAAAAATTCAACCCAATTTTATAAGCAAGATATATATAAATAGAAATTTGTAAATAACCGAAAAAGTGGCATTCATCGAATAAAAAAATCATACATGAACAGAACCATCCCAAATTCACATATAATCATGCACACAGCTAGCTTAAAGCACTAATATAAAAGCACTACACCAATCTCATATCTACACACGTGCACATCTAACAATTCGTGCATACCAGTCTGAGAAACACAACTAAGCAAAAATAATAAATATACGTGCATATTATACACGTGCATTATACACAGCTAAAAGCACTACACAATCTAATGCACACAGCTAAAAGCACTAATTAAAAAACACTACACTAATCTCAAATCTACACGTGCATGCACATCTATCAATCACTAAACGTGCATTGAGCAAAATAACTAAGCAAAACAAGTCTAATTATACGACGACACAAATCATGGCGGCAAATATCTAATTTAGTGAAAAATAAGGCACGAGTTATCGAGCCACATACCACGAGAGATATACAAGACTTAATCGCGCACGATTACCACTACGCATTAAAAAATCAAAATACAAGTATAAACGTGCTCGATTATAAAAATCTTTCACAGCTTCGCAGAAATCGCCGGCGTTGGAATAATGATAAATGAAAAATTGATGAAACGAGTTGATTTTCATACGTGCAATAAGTTTCCATATGCGAATAAACCTAATATTTTTGTTACCATATAAAATGTTAACCATAAGTAATGCACGGATATGTATATTAATAATACCATAACTCCTAATCATAATAAATCATAATATAGATATACCTTATTTAGATATCAAATCTCATCCTTTCGTTATTTAATCCAACGCTCTACAATTGTTCTTATTTCTTACCGTACGAGATGTTCTTACCGGATCCTGACCCTATATATATATATATATATATATATATATATATATATATATATATATATATATATATATATATATATATATATATATATATATATATATATTTCTCTCACACAACAAACGCACTAAAGTTACAAAATAGCGGATATATATAGAAGCTATGGGTGATAACAGATAACATAGCCATTATTTGTTTGCTAGGGTTTTGAAAGGTTGTATAGTTGTATGTGTATGAAGATGAAGATGCGAGTATTTGAGAACAAAAATGCATGTTATTTATAGATGGGGATATTGTTTGCCTTATATGTGACTAAAAGATATTCCATATAGAATTAAAATATATCCCACTTATCACTTATGTAATTATAGGGAAGGGTTGTGGTGCTCCACCATAAGAAGAAAAAAAAATTACTATCTAACAAAACCTTGGATGTGACAAAAGATATTTTTTGGGTATGAAATAGATCGTTGGAGACAGGAGATGTCCTTGGGGGCAGGGTGGGGCAGCTCCAAAAAAAAAATCATTTTAAAATGGGTTGTGGCTTCTCTCGTTTATAAATTTTTTTTAAAATTTTTTTTTAAATATCATTATTCTTGTGTTATATTTAAATGTTTTTTTGGATGTTTCGCCGAAGTGAACGAAACTTCAAAAGAATTTCCCGTTTTAGGCTCGAAGTGAAATAATTCACAAAAATGCACGAGATTTGTTGTTTGGAGTAGAAGCGCGGTCTTAGACCGCACTCTTATTTGTAAAACGCGTTGTCGAGGACAACGTTTTAATATCCGAAATAAAGATAATAAAAACACAAATAGATGTGCGGCCCTACACCGCGGCTATAGTGTAACGTTTGAAAGAAAAAAAAACTAAAGAGACACGGTTATAGACGCGCCTATAGGGCAGCTATTTTTTTTTAAAAAAAACTAAAGAAATATATATATATATATATATATATATATATATATATATATATATATATATATATATATATATATATATATATATATATATATATATATATATATATATATATATATATATACTCTAAATCTCGACCCTTAATACCCACCATCCAACGGTGTACGATTATTCTCATGTATACACGTTAGGGGTGTTCTCATGGGAACCACATCCTATATATTTACTCTAAATCTCAACCAATTTTTAAAAATTGATTGTTCTTTAATGATCAATTAAATTTTTTTTTTATTTAATTGATAAAGTTTTCGCATAACGTACACTGTTATCGAGAGGCTTACCACCACTGACCAATTCCAATGTTGTCTTAATCGAAAGCCATTTATATTGATTAGTCAATGGAGAAAACATTGGCAAGTTGGTGCACAAAAATAAAGAAAGGGACCAATTTGTAACATTTTTCATACATTTGTGGATGCAATTTACCTAAATGAGTTCCAATGTAAACTTAATGTTAGTTAAAATAAAGTAAGTACTCCTATTATATTATTATTATTATTATTATTATTTTTATTTTATTTTATTTTATTTTATTTATTATTATTATTATTATTATTATTATTATTATTATTATTATTTATCGAAGGAAAAACATATTACATGCCGTTGGATGGGAGCCGACTAACAAGTTGGGCCCCACATCCCTTTTGAATAGTAAACGCAATCCTAGTCAAAATAAAACATGTACTCCTACTATATCCGGACAACTCTTTAGCAACCGAGCCCAATCATTTAAGAAGCTCCATCGCGTCGTCACCCAAGTCGCCAAACGTGGAAAAGGAAAAGGGAAGAAAGTGATACCCCATGGAGCTACAAACCTCCGCATACTTCTTTCTCTTATTGTCAGCAGTGACTCTCACAGCTTTACCGGAAATGAAGTTGGAAAGGCCAAGTGAAGAGAAAGGAGAAGTACCAGTAATATCCACAAAAGTGTCTTTGCCCTGAAACCAATTATTATTATTATTATTATTATTATTATTATTATTATTATTATTATTATTATTATTATTATTATTATTATTATTATTATTATATAACGTAGGAAAAACAAATTGCACGAAGTTGGACAAGAGCCGCCTAATAAGTTGGGCATCACATTCTTTTTTAATGATAAAAGTATTTCTAGTCAAAATATAACAAGTGCTCCTACTATATCCGGGAAGCCCTTTAGCATACGTAGCCAATTATTTAAGAAGCTCCGCATCATCATCTTCAAACGAATCAAACTCACCTTTATTATTATTATTTTATTTAATTTTTTTTTTGTTAAAGTGGATATATAATATTGAAGGAAAAACACATTACACGACGTTGGATGAGAGCCGACTAACAAGTTGGGATCCGCATCCTTTTTGAATGGTAAACGCAATCAAAGTTAAAATAAAACAAGTATTTCTACTATATTGGCGAACACTTGGAACCCTCTCTAAACATCTCAATACCCAGACGATACTTAACGACATATCGAAAGGTGGTCGGGTCATAACCTAAACAAGATACTAAACCAGGACCGCTTTAAAATAAAAAAAAAACTCGTGGGGACCTTTGCTATATCTATAAATAGTTATTATTCAAAGCGTAAAAGTCACAATTCCACACACAATGGCACTATTCCTAGATTTCATATTCTTCTTCACACTTGTGTCCATCTACACAAAACCAAAATTTATATTAGCAAACACCAATAGCATAAGAGCGAATGAGAGTGATTATGAAGCCCTCATGGCCATGAAGCGTGAGTTTAAAGATGAGCCTAATCTGGTGTTGAGCTCTTGGAACAACACCTTTCCCATCTGTCAATGGAGAGGCGTCACTTGCGGTCGTCGCCACACCCGCGTCGTTGGTTTGGACCTTTCTTCCAGTAACTTGTTCGGAACACTGTCCCCTTTCGTCGGTAACTTAAGCTTTCTTCGTCAAATCAACTTAACTAACAACTTCTTTGGAGGTCATATTCCCCATCAAATTTCTCATCTCTCTAGGCTCAGGAGCCTATCCATGTCGATCAACTTATTCGAAGGTGAAATCCCTGCCAACTTGTCGCATTGCTTGCGCCTTAGCATACTCAACCTCCACGAAAACAAGTTGAAAGGGAGAATTCCTACCGAGGTTGCCACCTTACCCAGTATGGTATTCTTTTCTCTTTCCAGAAATAGCTTAAGTGGTCGTCTTCAAGATATTGAAGTCGGGAATATGAGTACTTCCTTGAAAGAAGTATACTTATACGAAAATGGGTTGCAGGGAAGTATACCGGATGATATTGGAAGGCTTACAAGTCTTGAGATTCTTGATCTCGATTATAACATACTTAGTGGCATCATCCCCATATTCCTTTTCAATCTTTCCAATTTGCAAGTCCTCTCTTTATTTAACACTAGTATCCATGGACATCTTCCACAAGATCTCGGCCTACGTCTTCCTAAACTTCTCTTTCTCTCCCTCAATAATAACTTCCTAACCGGGAAAGTCCCAACTTCCTTATCCAACATGTCTATGATTGAAATCCTTCAGCTTGGATATAACCATTTCACGGGTCGGTTTTCTCTCAATGGAAACAATTTGCCGCGCCTTTCGATTCTCCGTATTCAGTTCGCATTTTTCATGGGAAGTGAAGCTAGAGACATGGACTTCTTGGATACCCTAACCAACTGTACCCACTTAAAAGTGCTTATGATTGGAGGAAATTCTTTCACTGGAACCTTTCCTCATTCCATACTCAACTTTTCAACTACTCTTAAGGTTTTAGATCTTTCTAAAAATCGGATTTTAGGATCGATTCCATTTGGATTAGGTAAGTTTGTAAATATAAATTACTTTGGGTTGCATCATAACCATTTCACAGGCCCCATCCCAAATGATATCGGTATGTTAAGAAATGTGATAGAATTAGATATCTCCTATAACAACATATCAGGAGGAATCCCATCATCTTTGGGGAACATGACTTATCTGAGCATATTGGGTATGAATTATAACAGTCTTGAAGGATCATTACCTAAAAGTCTTGGGGCTTGCCATAACTTGCAGTGGTTATATCTTGCGTATAACAAGTTTAGTGGGGTCTTTCCTATTGAACTTTTCAGTTTGTCAAGCTTACTTTCTCTATGGGTTAGTCAAAACAACTTGGAAGGATCAATATCAAGTGAGATTAGTATGCTGAAGAATTTGGTCTATTTGGAGGTGTCTGACAATAGGTTTTCTGGTGAAATCCCGAGTACTCTTGCTGCTTGTACGAGTCTTACGGAACTAGGAATGGCCCGAAACTCGTTTGTCGGATCAATACCCGATTCACTAACTTCTTTGGAAAGCATCCAATACCTTGACCTTTCTTGCAATCATCTTTCAGGACAAATTCCAAGTTATTTTTCCACTTGGCCACACCTGTTGAATCTGAACTTGTCTTTTAATGACCTAGAGGGTGAAGTTCCAATTGGTGGATTTTTTGCCAACACAACAATTGTGTCAATTGTTGGAAACAAAAAGCTTTGTGGTGGAGTGCTAGAGTTGCATCTACCAAGTTGCCCTTTACCTAAACAATCAAACAAAAAATTCTCCATGAAAATGGTTGTGCTAATCTCAAGTATATGTGTGTTGGTTACGATCCTATCAATAGGATTGTGCTTATACTTGTGCTACTCTTCAAGTAAAAGAAAGAACACAATCTTAGAGTTAAGTAATGTCACGCCTTTCCTTGAAGTGTCTTACCACACGTTGTTGAGGGCAACAAATGGTTTCTCTCCGTCAAATCTAATAGGGGTCGGTGGCTTTGGGTATGTTTACAAAGGCATCTTGTGTCAAGGCAACACGGAAATGACGGTGGCAATCAAGGTGATAAACATTCAAAACGAAGGAGCTAGCAAGAGTTTCAACGCAGAGTGTAAAGCCTTGAGAAACATTCGGCACAGAAACCTTGTCAAAATCATCACAGCATGCTCGAGCATTGATTCTCAAGGCAAAGACTTCAAAGCTTTGGTTTATGAATTCATGCCGCGAGGTAGTCTTGACTCGTATCTACACTCAAACCTTGCGACGGGTGACCCTTGTATCTTAAGCCTCTTTCAAAGATTGAGCATCGCCATTGACGTGGCTTGTGCACTTGAGTATCTCCACACTCAATGTGAAAATCCAATCACCCATTGTGATCTCAAACCAACCAACATATTGCTTGACGATGATATGACGGCTCGTGTAGGCGATTTTGGACTATCCAAATTTCTCTGTGGCGCCTCAACGTCCGATTTTGAGAACCATAGTACAACGCAAGTGAGAGGAACCGTTGGATATGTTGCACCAGGTGAACGATTCACTTTATTTCTAGCTTAATTGGTATAATACTTTATATATTTATTACCTTGAATATCATATGTTGTCTAGAATATGGTCTTGGAAGCAATGTATCAACGGAAGGCGATATGTACAGCTTCGGTATCATAGTTTTGGAGATAATGACCGCCAAGAAGCCAACAGATCCTATGTTCAGTGAAGGTCTCAGCCTCCACGACTTTGCAAAATCATCTCTTCCCAATGGAGTGATGGAAATCATCGACGAAAGAATGTTTGGTGAGATTAATGTTCAACCTTTCAAAACTAGAGTTGATATCAAGAAAATCGAGTGCGTCGAGTTGCTAATCATGGTTGGAGTACAATGTTCACTGGAGCTACCACGAGAAAGAATGAGTGTAAAGGATGCGATCAATGAGCTGAAATCTGCATGGCAAAACCTAGCCACCATTAGATTTTGAATGATGGAACAATATTATATATTTTTTCATCAAGTCATTCATGTATTTTACAAACACTTTGGCTTTGATTTCATGTGTTTTTTTATGTGTGTGTGAAGAGGGAGAAGTTTAATATCACCGGCGACACCATTATATATTGAATGATGAACTTGTTAGGGTTCTAAGGAATCTATAAGTGGTACTTGACAACATTAGATTTGAATGATGCTTATTGTCTAGTAATTTACACACAGAAAGCTCATTGTAAAGTGTATATTTAGTCTTATAGATACGAAAGGCTCATACAGAATAGATCTAGAATGATCTATTCCGAGAACATTATTGTTTGTTGACGAGGTTCAGATCTAGTCCTACCCTTCCGGGATCTCAAGAAGATCTAATCCACTATCGTCTCGGAATCAATAGAAACAACAAGAACTACAAGAAGAGTACAATCGTTCGAGAAATAGAACCAGAAAGAAAAGTAAGAGTAAAACAGGTAGAATAAAAAAGGTATCACACCAGTCCGAAGATCATGTGACCTTCTTTCTGCCCACAACAGTGGTTCGTAACCAGTTCAAACTTAAACCGAAGCACTCGATATACTTCCAAACTTGGAGACCTCTTAGAGAGCAGAGATGGGAGGAAGAGAGGAGCGGCCAAAGTGAGAGATTAGGGTCAGAAGCTCTAAGGAGCTAACCTTATATATCTTAGCTAACACAAAAACGTTGTGTTTGCATGGATTAGGCATGTATATATCTACTAAGAACAATAATAATAAAGGCTAAATTTGACCTTGTGCATATAATGGCATACATAATCGAACTCACAACAACATCAAGAACAACTTCCATGTGATTAATTTCAAGTAGTAGACATATTTATAGACTTAGTGAGATCTAAATGAACACCTAGGAATTATCAACATTCACATTGAATATAACTAACACTTTTAGAATATAATCATGTTGAGACAAGCAAAAGTTTCTTTTACACCTATCACGAATGATATTAATACCAAGAATTTATTTAAGCAAGACCATGGTCCTTCGTATAAAAAGAACTTTTCAAAGAAGCTTTAATCTCATTTATTCTATTTTTAGATTACAGAAAATTAAGATGTCATCAACATAAAAAAAGCATACAAAGAATAATCAGTTGTAACAACGTCATATACAAACAAGAATCATGAGAACATTGTATAAATCCTATTTTCCATTCAACTATCAAAGTTTTTATTCCATTGTAAAGGTGATTGCTTTAAATCATAGACGTATTTGTTTAACAAACAAGCATACTCAGTATATTTAATGTCAGTAAAACCTGTAAGCTAGCGCATGTAAATAGTTTCATCAAGAACACAATGTAAGAATGCAATCTAACATCAATTTGTTCTAGATCATAATCATAAACCGCAACAATGAACATAAGCAACCTTAAGGTCTTATACTTGACAATATGAGTAAAGATTTAATTATAATCTTCACATTTTCTTTGGGTAGACCCTTATCAACCAATCCGACTTTGAATCTAGGAGGATCAGAAGAGTTATGACTTTCCTTGACTTTATAAACCCACTTACAACCTATTAGCCTAACATCTTTAGGTTTAGGAACAAAAGTCCAAGTCGTATTAGCAATCATAGAATCAATTTCCTCTTTCATGTTTCCAAGCATTAGCATGAACACATTTAATAACATGCTCATACAACTCAAGGGTAGGAATATTGATTACCTCAGCAATTAGAAAAACATACACAATAATATATGACAGATTATTCAGGTCATGATGTACAATAAGATTCATGTATTTGGGATTTGACTCTCTTTCCCTAGGTTCTCTATCTCTAGTCAATTGATAATCAAATAGAGTAGGCAATGCTTGTGTAGGAAGTGAAGAATTACGTATTATCATGGTAATGTTAGGGTTTTAGATTTGAGAACCCACACAAATGGTGAGATCAACCACACTTTCAACTCGTATGCACACCTTCACGCCAAATATATGCAAGCTTATTTTTATTTTTCATTCCCGTAAACCATTTACTATTTTCATCATCTACTTTTCTCTTCATCTTCATCTTCATCTATGATAACTCTATCTTATTAAACATACCCAATATATATAACCAAATTTGTTAATTTTCTGACCACTATTTCATTTTTCGGCCTTGTTTTTCTAAATCTAATGAACCCTTATTTGTTTATTCAAATATATAAATTTATAGTGGATTTTACTGAAGACAAGACATCCAATTTACAAGATGTACAACGCAACACATTGCAACGTCGTTAGGCTATTTAACTTCAGTGTTGGATGATTGCGTTCACAACTCCGACGTTGAAAGGTTCAACTTCAATATGTCAAGATGATGCCGAAATTTTGAACTTCAAGTAAGTGAAAATATTATTAAACACTAGATTTGGGGGCAATCGTTGTGAGTTGACTTTAATTTTTTAAAACTTTTGGCCACATCGACAGTGCCTGATCTTTTTTTTGTTAAATTGAGCATAATTGCTCAAGGTTGTGTCTCATACCGTAGCAATTTGGTTTATATAATGTATTATCTTAATAACTAATTACTATTTTGAATACAAAAAACATAGTTATATTTATTATGCCTAAAGAATAGTGCTTTTTTATCATAATTATTGTTTACAATCCTAAAACTATTCACATTACTGTACATAAATTAATTCGAAAAATAATTCACATTAATGGTACATAATAGAATAATAAAGTAATTAAGTATATTTACACGAAGACTTTAAGTTGATGATTGAGGTGCTAAAGGAAGGGACGACTTGAGAATGACTTTTTAAAAAGAAAATAGAAAAGTAGTAAAAATGTTAAATATACGTTAAAGTTAAATGAAAAAACTGACGCACAATGAGACCCTACATGAGACTTAAGAAAACTACAAAAAATTAATGTTACGCGATAGTTATACACTAGTAAATCAAGGGTTTAGTTACGGTGAACTTCTTGAAAAAAATCTACCTCGAATTGAATGAATCTCAGTCATTAAATGATGATCCAATGTTTAGATTAAGTTCATTCTCTCTCCAAATCATTATGTATTTAACAATTATATTTGATAGATTTAGTGGAGCTGCTTTTCAACTTAATTTTTAATTGACCAAGAATACAAATGTAATATTTGCAATATATCAAAGACAATCTATTTTTAAAATCAAATAAAATAACTATTGATAATTTATTTTAAGTCAACTATAATAAATCACGTAGAACACGGAATTAAACTAGTTAATGTTCAACTTCATCCACATTAATATATGGCCTCTAATTGTTTGGGGTCCTATACCAAAGCATTCCACGGACTTGTTACAAACTCTATGTGAAAATGATAAGTTTGGTTGTTTCTTCATTTTTCACAAATTTGTACAAATATATTGACCTCAAGTCGTTCCTCTCACCACCTCAAATTCAAATTTGTCATTTTATGTAATATTCGCAATAAATCAAAGACAATCTATTTTTAAAGTATACGCTTATCTTAATAATTAATTAGTAAAAAATAGTTGAATTAAATGATGTTTTTTAATAATATTAGGAAGAAGGACAAAAAAATTACACATCCAACTTCATATACCCAACTTCACCTACCCAATTTTACTTGCGTATCCGAATTTACTTGCATACTCAACTTCTGTTATGCAACTTCGATTACCGAATTTGTATACTCAATTTCATTGCCCAATTTCAATTACCTAAATTTTAGTTACCTAATTTGATTACCCAATTTCAATTACCAGATTTCACTTACCCAATTTCCATCATCCGATTTCAATTGTTCAATTTTACTTACCCCGATTCCATTAACCCAATGTTAGTTACCCGATTTTACATACCAAATTTATCCTTTTGGGACAAACTATGAAATTTTAGAATCTAGGTCAGTCCTTACATATATAGCCATATTCTTTAATTATCTTTTAGGAGGGAAAAGCTACAAATTTGAAATGTTGGGCTATTGACGCAATTATAAAATATAGGTGCATGTTGTAATTTACCATAGATCCACCCTTCTCGATCTAGGGTTTCTGGATGTAGGTGGTGGTAACGACACTAACACAACTTTGGGTGTTGGTGAGGTCGGCAACAGGCTGTGGAGATCAAGAACTGCAGACTAGTGGTGGCTCCAACTTTCCGGTGGTGGCAAAGGGGGTGAATCCGGTATTTGTTGGAAAGGGCAAGAACTACGTATCAGTGGTGGCTCCAGATCTGGGTTGGGTTGGGGCGGATCTAGTTTGAGAGATGGAGGCTCGTGAGTGTTATTTTGTTCGATGACGGAGACCAGTGGAAACATTGGTGGCTCGAAGGCGGAGGATGGTGGCTCGAGAAACAAATCTGGTGTCGTGGGGCTTCTGTAGTGCGTCGCCACTTGCTACCACCGGATTCCACCGCTTCCGACGATGCTTTCCGACCGCCAGTTGTAACACCCCAAATGGGCCCCGGCCTTGGTTTAACAACAATGGGTCCCGACCTAGTTTAACAACTTTACTTAGGATCTTGCAACAAGACACAAATGCAATTAAATATTTTAAAAAACATTAAAAAAATATATACATATATTTGAATGAATGTACTACATATGGTAGCCTCACAATACATAAAAATATTACCGACGTGCATGCAAAAGGACGACTCCCCTATCCCCATCTAATGAGTATGTGGACCCTGCTGACCATCCACTCCGAATCTCTCTACAATTGTCTTTACCTACAAACAATCTAAGAACACGGATAAACCGTTAGCTAAATAATCATATATAAGAAGGCATATAAGAAAAAACACACGTAAATGCAGAAATTAAACACACAACATGCTTTCATAAAGAACCGTTTAATTATCTTTTTTAACGTCATACACTCATAATCCGATTATAGTTGTGGCACGAGACGTCTAAGACTCGCCTCCGTCCCTTTATCTAGTTTGAATGGTTTGATGCACCAACCCGTATACCACATGGAGTGGATCAATACTCTCCCCGTCTACCATGTCTGGCCTTGTCGCGGAGAACCTGTAATAACCGAAAATTTTAATGTCCGTTAAACCTGAATCTAACCGAATTCCAATACGTCAATCTGAAATAAAATAAAACAAGTTTAAATTCTATCATTTTATGTGACCTTGATTCACATAAAATGATGAAACTATGTAACCGGAAATAATTTACGTACCTCTAAAATAAAATAAGAAATTACATAATACGGAATTTAATTCCGTAATTATTCCCGCAAATTACCTACCGATCCGTACGAGTAACGGGTTTTGCTTCAGCTTGTTTCTTAAAGGAAGAATAGGCCCATTTACAAGCCCACCAGCCCATCTCCTTAAACTAATCCTAACCCTAACCTAAATACGTTTAAACCTAATCTAAACCTAATCTATTTCTCCCTCATCTTCTGCCGCTGCTCTTCTCCTCTCCCTCTCTGTACCAACAACCGCAGCAGCAAACCTAACACCGAATCGAGCCGCCACCGAGCCAATGTACCGCCGATGTCGACCGCCCAGACGCCGCCATCCGCCGCTGGAACCCGGTAAGCCTCGCTTTCTTCCCCTCGCTACTCTCCTTCCGTACTCTCCTTTGTTTCGGAACTCACCAGCAATACTCCGGCTTCACGCAGCAGTAGAGCCGACCACCAGTGAGGGCCGTCTGGAACGCCAGCACGCCGCCTTGCTGCCCCGTCGTCTTTTGCACCGGCCGCTGCGACGCCTCAACCGAAGACTGCGCCTGTCTGCAGTGTTGGAGTGAAGAGGATCGAAATAGCCGGGAGTCCACCGCCTTCAACCGCCAAGAGCCGCCGCCTTGACTGCAGACACCTTAACACCAGGACCTCCCTGCCGGACTGTGACGCCGGTAAGGCTTCCTTCGTCTCTCTATTTCTCTGCGGTGGTGTCGAGATAACCGAGCAGTTTGGACCTCCCTATACTCTGTTGTTGTTGAGTCTAGACTCATATGTGTATAAGGGTGCGGAACTATAAGTATATAAATGTGTACGAGAGGAGTATGAAGATATATATATATATATATATATATATATATATATATATTTGCACTACCGTGCTTTGCAAAAAAATAAAAACGTGAGTAAGATATAAATGAGATATAAATATATATTTATGAATAGGTTGAAATTTCGGGACTTATATACATAAGTGTACATATAAGAATTTATATACTCATATACGTAAGTGTACATATATCCATTCGAGATGGGAAATAAAAATATGTATGTGTATATATATATATATATATATATATATATATATATATATATATATATATATATATATATATATATATATATGTACCGAATAGTTACATAATTAAATAAGTGAGTTGAAGAGAAAGGTTAATGTAACAGTCAAAAATCGAAGATGACCTAATCGAGAATTTTAAGAAATTAAATCCGTTTTAACACGAGATACCTCTCGAGGTAACTTGCTCCTAGATGATATTACAACCCGGTATTATTTGGAGCATTTGGGAGCTTCAATTAATAAAAATACAGTTGAGAAAAATGATCAGGACATCGGACATGTCCTAGATTTGAAAAAACATAGAAAGGCAAAACGACCAAAAGAGTCGTTATTTCGTTTCTTAGCGGCTAAGAAAGACGGCTTAGGAATACGCGTTTTTCGAGACAATTGCGGAATAATTATCCCTACAATATTTCAGATTTATTATTCCAATTTCGAGAAGTTTGGAGAAGGGGTATTAAACCGCTTTTGGATCGGTGAAAGGATAATTATCGACTCCGCTAAAGGATAATTATCGACTCCGCTATAAATAGCAGAAATATCATTTATTAATTTATTTTCTTTCACGTTTCCTCGTAAAAGCTCTGATTTCTCTCAACCTTCAAACGCAGATGTACTCTTCGTTTCTAATCCGATTTCAAATCCGTTTGAGTTTTTGGATTCCTCTCTTCATTCTCTTCATTTTGGTACCGAGTTTCTACATTTCCGAGCAAGGGAAGGCCTGGTCGAGCATATATGATACTAGGGAGGTTCCGTCGCTCAGATTCCGGTGAATTTGATGGTGTCCGAGCGTAGCCTGCGTCGTTGTGATTCCGAATTTTCTTTCGGATCGTCAATCGGGTTAGTAACGAATAAGTTATGAATTTATTCGTTTTCCGTACTGCGATTTAGCCTAAATTGACCTTAGGCTTGTCAAAATGGATAATTGGAAATTCCATTATGCTCGTTACTTTATTCTGGTGATTATGGGATGTTTGTTTGATGAGATTTGATGACAGGTGGGCTCAGAAATTGCCTGCGGGCAAAACATTATTCTGGCAAAATTTAATTAATTAATTGAAGGGTAATTAATTAAATTGGGATTCTAGAAAATGCTATAAGCTAATTAAATTCAAAGGAATGAATTTAACTGGTGTTTGAAGCGAGAAGTTTAATACGAGGAATATGATATTCTCCGCAGGAGTTGTTGAAGGTTTTGTTTAACTATAGCTTAGTTCTTTGTGAGCGTATCCAAGCACGAAAAAAGAGGATAGTCCGAGTGGGAAACGGCCAATAGTTGGTTTGCGAGATTTTATTGTTCTTACCTGCGAGGTAAGTGTATATGAATTACACTTGCTTAATATATGTTATGTATTTAATATGCCATGATTTTATGCATGCTTGTGTGTATATATTTGTTTGTTATGGTTGTATGCATGCTTATATGTATGAGTGAGACGACGATGATGATGAATTGATATTCTTTATGAAAGCATGCATGAGGTACATGAGATGATAATGGAAAGAATATGATGGAAGAATATGATGAAAGCATGAAATTGAGTTATGATATGGAAGTGATAATATAGGATGGTAATTGATTAATTAGCCCAACTGGGTCCCGCACGGGTTTCCGGGGGACGAGGTCGCTACCTGATCTACAGGGGGCCTCAGAGGTCGCTACCTGATCTACAGGGGGCCTCAAGATAAGAAAAACAGCCAGAGGTCGCTACCTGATCTACAGGGGGCCTCAAGATAAGAAAAATAGTCCAAGATTGCAACCTGATCTACAGGGGGTCTTAGGACAAGAAGGCCGAGGTCGCTACCTAATCTATAGGGGGCCTAGGACGCTATCGGGTTGGCCAACCGAAAAGAAAAAAAGAAAGAAAGAAAGAAAAGAAATACGAAAGCAATGAGAAAATATATCGTACGATCAGTTGGGGCTAGTTAGTTAATTATCACCTATGCATCGATGCGATCGAGTCTAGCATGTTATATGTTATGTTATGATTATTTTTATGTGATGAGATGATATGTTTATATGTGATGTGTGATAACATGCTTGAATGTTTATGTGAAATGTGATGTGAATGGTTGTGGAATTATATGTGAATGTGGATATGTATGCATTGATCGACTTTGGAATGTGAGGAAGGGTATAGAGTGTCCTTTGGGGACGGGATATTAGATACTTATATATATTGGGAGAGTGCGATTTGTATACCCTTACTGAGCGTGTGGCTCATTGTTCTTATATCCACATATTTTTCAGCTACTCAGACTCGGCCTAACCAAGGCAAGGACGTTGGACCCAACACCTGGATTTGAGATCATATCAGGTGGGCTGTTATGGGATGCTACCGCCTAGGATGTTTTACATGGTTTTAAAACAGTTGTGTTTTGGTTAAACGGAGTTTATGACGTATGTTAGTATGTATATATGTTGTGAATATGGTTGTAAGATGAAGTTTTAAAAATTTACGTTTTCCGCTTTTCCGATTATTGTTTTAAACAGGGTTAATTAATTGGTAATCAACTAGAAATGAAATAGGTGTCACATTTTGGTTGGTATCAGAGCAGGGATATGATTACTTGGCTTGGGTTGTGGGAAGTTTTCTGAAAAGCTTTTGAAAGTTTCTTTTTCTTTTAGATGGCGGAGCACAGTTAAAGGGTCGGCTGAGTGTGTACATGCTCAGGGTAGAAATGATCAGGAGCACCCTAAGGTGCCAGTTTAGCCAATATCACTACCACCATTAGATATGGTTGGTATATCTGATTTAGTGATATATTTGAGAGAAGTTATACCACCATAGACACAACAGTGTCTCAAGCGGGTATTATTCTAGTAAAGATGGACAAGAATTTTGAGAAGATTTTCCGCCAAGGGGAAAAGTCGTTTGAGGGGACTACTGATCCATTAGTAATGGATGAGTCATTGAGGAACACTGAGGCCATTCTAGATAGAGTTATTTGCCCTACTGAGAGACGGGTACAATATGATATATCCTTGATTGAGGAAGCATATAGAGATTGGTGGGACACGGTCCCTAATGGGCATAGTATACCACCTGTGCTGACATGGGATGATTTCTTGAGAGAGATTGATGTGATATTGGGTATGGATTGGTTATCCACCCACAGAGCCTTGATAGATTGTTATGCGAAGGAAGTAATCAGGGAGATAGATGGGTTGAGGGAAGTGATTTTCACCGGTGAGAGGAATGTTATTCCTACTTGCCTCATATCTGCAGTAATAACTTTTAGATTACTTCGGGAAGGGTGTCAGGCTTATCTGGCTAGTGTGTCAGATTCTGCTATTGTTAGTCCCGGAGTATCTAAGGTGGATGTTGTCAGATAATTTCCTGACGTTTTCCTTGATGATTTACCTGGTTTACCTCTGAGTAGAGAGGTAGATTTCGAGATTAAGGCATTACCAGGTACAACACCTTTATCAATTGCTCCTTACTGAATGGCTCCACTAGATCTGAAAGAGTTAAAGAAACAACTAGAGGAGTTGCTCGGGAAAGGTTTTATACGCCCGAGTATTTATCCTAGGGGTGCACCAATGCTTTTTGTGAAGAAGAAGGACGGTAGTTTACGATTGTGCATAGACTACCGTCAGCTGAACAAAATTACAATCAAGAACAAGTATCCCTTACTGAGGATAGAGGACTTGCTTGATCAGTTAAGGGGTGCTTAAGTGTTTTCAAAGATTGACCTTCGATCGGGATACTGGCAGTTGAGGATAGCAGAGAATTCAATACCGAAAACAACTTTTTGTACTCGGTATATATGGACACTATGAGTTTACAGCTATGCCTTTTGGGTTGATGAATGCACTTGCAGCATTCATGGCGCTGATGAACTCGATTTTCTAACCTTATATAGATCAGTTCGTCATAGTCTTCATTAATGATATCTTGATATATTCCCGAGATGCAGGTACTCACAGAGAACATCTGAGACGTATCTTAGGGATTCTGAGGAAGAGACAGTTGTACGCGAAGTTCAGCAAGTGCGAGTTTTGGACGGATCAGATTGCCTTTCTAGGGCATGTGATATCACGAGATGGTATACAACCTGATCCATCCAAGATCAAGGCTATTATAGAATGGAAAATTCCGAAGAGCATTACGGAGATTCGCAGCTTTTTAGGGCTTGCGGGTTATTACAGGAGGTTTGTAAAGAACTTCTCGATTATCACGCACCCATTGACTAACTTGCTAAAGAAGAATCAACAGTTTATATGGGACAACAGTTGTCAAGAGAGCTTTGAAGAACTTAAGAAAAGATTGACTACGTTCCCTATTCTGGTTGTACCCTCAGATAAGGGTAACTTTGTGGTTTACACTGACGCATCTGGGAGTGGCTTAGGAGGAGTTCTAATGCAGGAAGGGAAGGTAATAGCATATACATCTAGACAGTTGAGACCTCATGAGCAGAACTACCCTACACACGACCTAGAGCTTGCTGCTATAGTTCATGCTCTTAAGACCTGGAGGCACTATACATTTCCGGTGTTTACCGACCATAAAAGCCTGAAGTATATTCCCACTCAGAGGGATCTGAATCTGAGGCAGAGAAGATGGATGGAGTTACTCAAGGATTATGATTGCACTATAGAGTACCATCCAGGAAAGGCGAATGTGGTAGCTGACGCTCTCAGCAGAAAGAGCAGTGACCAAGGCGGTAAGGTCAACTACAAAGTTGAGCATCTATTAGCTCTCAGAGTTATGAGAGTAGAGATGGATGTAAGAGGATCTGAGTTGATAGCGAATATTCAGGTAAGACCGTTGATTCTTGAAGAGATTTCAATTAGACAAGATGAGGATGATACACTGAAGAAGTTGAAAGCTAAAGTGGGAGATGCTACCACTACACACTTCCAGTTGTCTGATCAGGGAGTGTTATACAGAGGTGCACGAATATGCGTGCCAAACACTGATGAGTTAAAGAAGAAGCTACTTGAAGAGGCACATTCCTCGAGGTATTCCATGCATTCCAGGAGCACGAAGATGTTTAATGACCTGAGGAAGATCTATTGGTGGCCCAGGATGAGACGAGAGGTAGCTGATTTTGTGGCTCGATGTCTAGTGTGTCAGCAAGTGAAGGCTGAACACCAAGCACCAGCAGGAAAGTTACAATCTTTATCAGTTCCTGAGTGGAAGTGGGAGCGGATTACAATGGATTTTGTTGTTGGACTTCCTAGGACTTTCAAAAAGAATGACACGGTATGGGTGATTGTAGAAAGATTGACGAAATTTGCTCACTTTCTACCGATGAGACAAGATAACTCCTTAGATGAGCTGGCAGAGTTGTATGTGAGAGAGATTGTTCGACTGCACGGAGTCCCTGTATCGATTGTATCCGATAGAGATCCGAGGTTTACCTCGCATTTTTGGGAAAGTCTGCAAAATGCCTTAGGTACAAGATTGCATTTCAGTATGGCATTTCATTCTCAGACAGATGGACAATCAGAGAGAACGATTCAAACCTTGGAGGAGATGTTGAGATCTTGTGTTTTGGAGCTTAGAGGGAACTGGACTCTAAGCTGCCATTTCTCGAATTTGCATATAATTAATAACAGTTTCCATTCGAGTATTGGTATGGCCCCTTGCGAGGCCTTGTATGGAAGGAAGTGTCGCACACTTGTATGTTGGGATTTTGAGGGCATGCGACAGATAGAGGGTCCTGAACTTGTACAACAGACAATAGAGAAAGTACAAGTAGTAAAGCAGTGCTTGAAGGTAGCACAAGATCGTCAGAAGAGCTACTTTGATCGTCATAGACGAGAGATGACATATGAGATAAGCGATAGAGTGTTTTTGAAGGTATCTCCTTGGAGGGGAGTTATGAGATTTGGTAGGCATGGGAAGTTAGCACCGAGATACATTGGTCCATATGAGATCTTAGAGAAGATCGGACCACTTGCGTATAGGTTGGCGTTACCACTAGAGTTATCAAGATTGCATGACGTCTTTCATGTATCGGTGCTACGGAGGTATAGGTCAGATCCTAGTCATATCATTCCCGAACATGAGATAGAAGTATCTAAGAACTTGTCCTACCCAGAAGAACCAGTTGAGGTTTTAGGCAGGCAAGTTCGAAGATTGAGAAACAAGGAGTTTCCGATGGTGAAGGTCAGATGGGGACATCATTCAGCTCGAGAGGCTACATGGGAGACCGAGCGAGATATGAGAGCGAAATACCCCTATCTTTTTGAGTAAGAACCTCGAGAAATTGTGATCCGGTTGTGCATCCTTTTGATATATCTACGAGTTTGGTTCTACGTCCTTTCTTAAATTTCGGGACGAAATTTTTTAAAGTGGGAGATATTT
>BSUD01000004.1:8619143-8693811 GCA_033239045.1 Fagopyrum esculentum | reverse complement strand
CTGAGTGTGTACATGCTCAGGGTAGAAATGATCAGGAGCACCCTAAGGTGCCAGTTTAGCCAATATCACTACCACCATTAGATATGGTTGGTATATCTGATTTAGTGATATATTTGAGAGAAGTTATACCACCATAGACACAACAGTGTCTCAAGCGGGTATTATTCTAGTAAAGATGGACAAGAATTTTGAGAAGATTTTCCGCCAAGGGGAAAAGTCGTTTGAGGGGACTACTGATCCATTAGTAATGGATGAGTGATTGAGGAACATTGCGTCCATTCTAGATGGAGTTATCTATGCTGATGAGAGACGTGTACAATATGTTATATCCTTGCTTGAGGGAGCAACTAGAGACGGGATCTGCCTTTTCTATTGATTCTTACAAAGGAAGTCACCATGGAGGTAGATGGAGTGACAGAGGTGATTATGACATGTGAGAGGATTATGATTCCTGCTTGCCTCATATCTATAGTGAAAACTTTTAGATTACTTTGAGAAGTGTGTCAAGCTTATCTGGTTAGTGTGTCAGATTCTACGATTGTTAGTCCCGGAGTATCTGAGGTGGATGTTGTTAGAGAATTTCCTGACGTTTTCCTTGATGATTTACGTATTTTACCTCTGAGTATAGAGGTAGACTTCGAGATTGAAGCATTACCAGGTGCAACACCTATATCAATTGCTCCTTACAGGATGGCTCCGCTAGAGCTGAAGGAGTTGAAGAAACAACTAGAAGAGTTGCTCGAGAAGGGTTTTATACGCCGGAGTATTTCTCCTTGGGGTGCACTAGTGCTTTTTGTGAAGAAGAAAGATGGTGGTTTACGATTGTGCATAGACTACCGTTAGCGGAACAAAATCACAATCAAGAACAAGTATCCCTTACCGAGGATAGAGGACTTGCTTGATCAGTTAAGGGGTGCTATAGTGTTTTCAAAGATTGACCTTCGATCGGGATACTGGCAGTTGAGGATAGCAGAGAATTCAATACCGAAAACAACTTTTTGTACTCGGTATATATGGACACTATGAGTTTACAATTATGCCTTTTGGGTTGACGAATGCACCTGCAACATTCATGGCGTTGATGAACTCGATCTTCCAACCTTATCTAGATATATTCCCGAGATGCAGATACTCATAGAGAACATCTGAGACGTATCTTAAGGATATTGAGGGAGAGAGAGTTGTATGCGAAGTTCAACAAGTGCGAGTTTTGGACGGATCAGATTGCCTTTCTAGGACATGTGATATCACGAGATGGTATACAACCCAATCCATCCAAGATCAAGGCTATTACAGAATGGGAAATTCGAAGAGCATTACGAAGATTCGCAGCTTCTTAGGACTTGCGGGTTATTACAGGAAGCTTGTAAAGAACTTCTCGATTATCGCGCGCCCATTGACTAACTTGCTAAAGAAGAATCAGCAGTTTGTATGGGACAACAACTGTCAAGAGATCTTTGAAGAACTTAAGAAAAGATTGACTATGTTCCATATTCTGGCTGTACCCTTAGATAAGGGTAACTTTGTGGTTTACACCGACGCATATGAGAGTGACTTAGGAGGAGTTTTAATGCAGGAAGGGAAGGTAATAGCATATACATCTAGATAGTTGAGACCTCATGAGCAGAACTATCCTAGACACGACCTAAAGCTTGCTGCTATAGTTCATGCTCTTAAGGTCTGGAGGCACTATCTTTATGGTGATACATTTCCGGTGTTTACCGACCATAAAAGCCTGAAGTATATTCCCACTCAGAGGGATCTGAATCTGAGGCAGAGAAGATGGATGGAGTTACTCAAGGATTATGATTGCACTATAGAGTACCATCCAGGAAAGGCGAATGTGGTAGCTGACGCTCTCAGCAGAAAGAGCAGTGACCAAGGCGGTAAGGTCAACTACAAAGTTGAGCATCTATTAGCTCTCAGAGTTATGAGAGTAGAGATGGATGTAAGAGGATCTGAGTTGATAGCGAATATTCAGGTAAGACCGTTGATTCTTGAAGAGATTTCAATTAGACAAGATGAGGATGATACACTGAAGAAGTTGAAAGCTAAAGTGGGAGATGCTACCACTACACACTTCCAGTTGTCTGATCAGGGAGTGTTATACAGAGGTGCACGAATATGCGTGCCAAACACTGATGAGTTAAAGAAGAAGCTACTTGAAGAGGCACATTCCTCGAGGTATTCCATGCATTCCAGGAGCACGAAGATGTTTAATGACCTGAGGAAGATCTATTGGTGGCCCAGGATGAGACGAGAGGTAGCTGATTTTGTGGCTCGATGTCTAGTGTGTCAGCAAGTGAAGGCTGAACACCAAGCACCAGCAGGAAAGTTACAATCTTTATCAGTTCCTGAGTGGAAGTGGGAGCGGATTACAATGGATTTTGTTGTTGGACTTCCTAGGACTTTCAGAAAGAATGACACGGTATGGGTGATTGTAGACAGATTGACGAAATCGGCTCACTTCTTACCGATGAGACAAGATAACTCCTTAGATGAGCTGGCAGAGTTGTATGTGAGAGAGATTGTTCGACTGCACGGAGTCCCTGTATCGATTGTATCCGATAGAGATCCGAGGTTTACCTCGCATTTCTGGGGAAGTCTGCAAACTGCCTTAGGTACAAGATTGCATTTCAGTACGGCATTTCATCCTCAGACAGATGGACAATAAGAGAGAACGATTCAGACCTTAGAGGAGATGCTGAGATCTTGTGTTTTGGAGCTTAAAAGTAACTGGGATTCTAACCTGCCATTGCTTGAATTTGCGTATAATAACAGTTTCCATTCGAGTATTGGTATGGCCCCTTACGAGGCCTTGTATGGAAGGAAGTGTCGCACACCTGTATGTTGGGATTTTGAGGGCATGCGACAGATAGAGGGTCCTGAACTTGTACAATAGACAATAAAGAAAGTACAAGTAGTAAAGCGGTTCTTGAAGGCAGCACAAGATCGTCAGAAGAGCTACTTTGATCGCCATAGACGAGAGATGACATATGAGATAAGCGATAGAGTGTTTTTGAAGGTATCTCCTTGGAGGGGAGTTATGAGATTTGGTAGGCATGGGAAGTTAGCACCGAGATACATTGGTCCATATGAGATCTTAGAGAAGATCGGACCACTTGCGTATAGGTTGGCGTTACCACTAGAGTTATCAAGATTGCATGACGTCTTTCATGTATCGGTGCTACGGAGGTATAGGTCAGATCCTAGTCATATCATTCCCGAACATGAGATAGAAGTATCTAAGAACTTGTCCTACCCAGAAGAACCAGTTGAGGTTTTAGGCAGGCAAGTTCGAA
Source organism: Fagopyrum esculentum (assembly GCA_033239045.1). Lineage (NCBI taxonomy): Eukaryota > Viridiplantae > Streptophyta > Magnoliopsida > Caryophyllales > Polygonaceae > Fagopyrum > Fagopyrum esculentum. The sequence goes on along the minus strand of BSUD01000004.1, from coordinate 8,690,509 downwards.
GATTGAGAAACAAGGAGTTTCCGATGGTGAAGGTCAGATGGGGACATCATTCAGCTCGAGAGGCTACATGGGAGACCGAGCGAGATATGAGAGCGAAATACCCCTATCTTTTTGAGTAAGAACCTCGAGAAATTGTGATCCGGTTGTGCATCCTTTTGATATATCTACGAGTTTGGTTCTACGTCCTTTCTTAAATTTCGGGACGAAATTTTTTAAAGTGGGAGATATTTGTAACAGTCAAAAATCGAAGATGACCTAATCGAGAATTTTAAGGGATTAAATCCGTTTTAACACGAGATACCTCTCGAGGTAACTTGCTCCTAGATGATATTACAACCCGGTATTATTTGAAGCATTTGGGAGCTTCAATTAATAAAAATACAGTTGAGAAAAATGATCAGGACATCGGACATGTCCTAGATATGAAAAAACATAGAAAGGCAAAACGACCAAAAGAGTCGCTATTTCGTTTCTTAGCGGCTAAGAAAGACGGCTTAGGAATACGCGTTTTTCAAGACAATTGCGGAATAATTATCCCTACAATATTTCAGATTTATTATTCCAATTTCGAGAAGTTTGGAGAAGGGGTCTTAAACCGCTTTCGGATCGGTGAAAGGATAATTATCGACTCCGCTAAAGGATAATTATCGACTCCGCTAAAGTATAATTATCGTCTTCGCTATAAATAGCAAAAATATCGTTTATTAATTTATTTTCTTTCACGTTTCCTCGTAAAAGCTCTGATTTCTCTCAACCTTCAAACTCATATCTACTCTTCGTTTCTAATCCGATTTCAAATCCGTTTGAGTTTTTGGATTCCTCTCTTCATTCTCTTCATTTTGGTACCGAGTTTCTACATTTCCGAGCAAGGGAAGGCCTGGTCGAGCATATATGATACTAGGGAGGTTCCGTCGCTCAGATTCCGGTGAATTTGATGGTGTCCGAGCGTAGCCTGCGTCGTTGTGATTCCGAATCTTCTTTCGGATCGTCAATCGGGTTAGTAACGAATAAGTTATGAATTTATTCGTTTTCCGTACTGCGATTTAGCCTAAATTGACCTTAGGCTTGTCAAAATGGATAATTGGAAATTCCATTATGCTCGTTACTTTATTCTGGTGATTATGGGATGTTTGTTTGATGAGATTTGATGACAGGTGGGCTCAGAAATTGCCTGCGGGCAAAACGTTATTTTGGCAAAATTTAATTAATTAATTGAAGGTTAATTAATTAAATTGGGATTCTAGAAAATGCTATAAGCTAATTAAATTCAAAGGAATGAATTTAACTGGTGTTTGAAGCGAGAAGTTTAATACGAGGAATATGATATTCTCCGCAGGAGTTGTTGAAGGTTTTGTTTAACTATAGCTTAGTTCTTTGTGAGCGTATCCAAGCACGAAAAAAGAGGATAGTCCGAGTGGGAAACGGCCAATAGTTGGTTTGCGAGGTTTTATTGTTCTTACCTGCGAGGTAAGTGTATATGAATTACACTTGCTTAATATATGTTATGTATTTAATATGCCATGATTTTATGCATGCTTGTGTGTATATATTTGTTTGTTATGGTTGTATGCATGCTTATATGTATATGAGTGAGACGACGATGATGATGAATTGATATTCTTTATGAAAGCATGCATGAGGTACATGAGATGATAATGGAAAGAATATGATGGAAGAATATGATGAAAGCATGAAATTGAGTTATGATATGAAAGTGATAATATAGGATGGTAATTGATTAATTAGCCCAACTGGGTCCCGCACGGGTTTCCGGGGGACGAGGTCGCTACCTGATCTACAGGGGGCCTCAAAGGTCGCTACCTGATCTACAGGGGGCCTCAAGATAAGAAAAACAGCCAGGGGTCGCTACCTGATCTACAGGGGGCCTCAAGATAAGAAAAATAGTCCAAGATCGCAACCTGATCTACAGGGGGTCTTAGGACAAGATGGCCGAGGTCGCTACCTGATCTACAGGGGGCCTAGGACGCTATCGGGTTGGCCAACCGAAAAGAAAAAAAAAGAAAGAAAAGAAATACGAAAGCACGTGAGAAAATATATCGTACGATCAGTTGGGGCTAGTTAGTTAATTATCACCTATGCATCGATGCGATCGAGTCTAGCATGTTATATGTTATGTTATGATTATTTTTATGTGATGAGATGATATGTTTATATGTGATGTGTGATAACATGCTTGAATGTTTATGTGAAATGTGATATGAATGGTTGTGGAATTATATGTGAATGTGGATATGTATGTGTGCTTTGAAATGTGAGGAAGGGTATAGAGTGTCCTTTGGGGACGGGATATTAGATACTTATATATATTGGGAGAGTGCGATTTGTATACCCTTACTGAGCGTGTGGCTCATTGTTGTTATATCCACATATTTTTCAGCTACTCAGACTCGGCCTGATCAAGGCAAGGACGTTGGACCCAACACCTGGATTTGAGATCATATCAGGTGGGCTGTTATGGGATGCTACCGCCTAGGATGTTTTGCATGGTTTTAAAACAGTTGTGTTTTGGTTAAACGGAGTTTATGACGTATGTTAGTATGTATATATGTTGTGAATATGGTTGTAAGATGAAGTTTTAAAAATTTACGTTTTCCGCTTTTCCGATTATTGTTTTAAACAGGGTTAATTAATTGGTAATCAACTAGAAATGAAATAGGTGTCACATTTTGGTTGGTATCAGAGCAGGGATATGATTACTTGGCTTGGGTTGTGGGAAGTTTTCTGAAAAGCTTTTGAAAGTTTCTTTTTCTTTTAGATGGCGGAGCACAGCCAAAGGGTCGACTGAGTGTATACATGCTCAGGGTAGAAATGATCAAGAGCACCCTAAGGGGCCAGTTTAGCCAATATCACTACCACCATCGGATATGACCGGTATATCTGATTAAGTGATATATTTGAGAGATGTTATACCACCATAGACACAACAGTGTCACAAGCGGGTATTATTCTAGTAAAGATGGACAAGAATTTTGAGAAAGTTGGCCGCAAGGGGAAAAGTCATTTGAGGGGACTATTGATCCATTAGTAATGGATGAGTGATTGAGGAACACTGTGTCCATTCTAGATGGAGTGATCTACGCTAATGAGAGACGTGTACAATATGCTATATCCTTGCTTAAGGGAGCAACTAGAGACGGAATTTGCCTTTTCTATTGATTCCTAAAGATTGGATCTGGTGGGACACGGTCCCTAATGGCCATAGTATACCACCTGTGCTGACATGAGATGATTTCTTGAGAGAGTTTGATGTGATCTTGGGTATAGATTGTTTATCCACCCACAGAGCCTTGATAGATTGTTATGCGAAGGAAGTAATCAAGGAGATAGATGGGTTGAGGGAAGTGATTTTCACCGATGAGAGGAATGTTATTCCTGCTTGCCTGATATCTAAAGTGAAAACTTTTAGATTACTTTGAGAAGGGTGTCAAGCTTATCTGGCTAGTGTGTCAGATTCTACGATTGTTACTCCCGGAGTATCTGAGGTGGATGTTGTCAGAGAATTTCCCGACGTTTTCCTTGATGATTTACATAGTTTACCTCTGAGTAGAGAGGTAGACTTCGAGATTAAAGCATTACTAGGTGCAACACCTATATCAATTGCTCCTTATAAGATGGTTCCGCTAGAGCTGAAGGAGTTAAAGAAACAACTAGAGGAGTTACTCGAGAAGGGTTTTGTACGCCCGAGTATTTCTCCTTGGGGTGCACCAGTGCTTTTTGTGAAGAAGAAAGATGGTAGTTTACGATTGTGCATAGACTACCGTCAGCTGAACAAAATCACAATCAAGAACAAGTATCCCTTACCGAGGATAGAGGACTTGCTTGATCAATTAAGGGGTGCTACAGTATTTTCAAAGATTGACCTTCGATCGGGATACTGGCAGTTGAGGATAGCAGATAATTTTATACCGAAGACAAATTTTCGTATTCGGTATGGACACTATGAATTTACAATTATGCCTTTTGGGTTGACGAATGCACCTGCAACATTCATGGCGTTGATGAACTCGATATTTCAACATTATCTAGATCAGTTCGTCGTGGTCTTCATCGATGATATCTTGATATATTCCCGAGACACGAATGCTTATAGAGAGCATCTGAGACGTATCTTGGGGATTCTGAGGGAGAGACTGTTGTATGCGAAGTTCAGCAAGTGTGAGTTTTGGACAGATAGATTGCCTTCCTAGGTCATGTTATATCACGAGATGGTATACAACCTGACCCATCCAAGATCAATGCTATTACAGAATGGGAAATTCCAAAGAGCATTAAGGAGATCCGTAACTTCTTAGGACTTGCGGGTTATTACAGGAGGTTTGTAAAGAACTTCTCGATTATCGCGCGCCCATTGACTAACTTGCTGAAGAAAGGATCAACAGTTTGTATGGGACAACAGTTTTCAAGAGATCTTTGAATAACTTAAGAAAAGATTGACTACGTTCCCTATTCTGGCTGTACCCTCAGATAAGGGTAACTTTTTGGTTTACACCGACGCATCTGGGAGTGGCTTAGGAGGAGTTCTAATGCAGGAAGGGAAGGTAATAGCATATACATCTAGACAGTTGAGACCTCATGAGCAGAACTACCCTACACACGACCTAGAGCTTGCTGCTATAGTTCATGCTCTTAAGACCTGGAGGCACTATACATTTCCGGTGTTTACCGACCATAAAAGCCTGAAGTATATTCCCACTCAGAGGGATCTGAATCTGAGGCAGAGAAGATGGATGGAGTTACTCAAGGATTATGATTGCACTATAGAGTACCATCCAGGAAAGGCGAATGTGGTAGCTGACGCTCTCAGCAGAAAGAGCAGTGACCAAGGCGGTAAGGTCAACTACAAAGTTGAGCATCTATTAGCTCTCAGAGTTATGAGAGTAGAGATGGATGTAAGAGGATCTGAGTTGATAGCGAATATTCAGGTAAGACCGTTGATTCTTGAAGAGATTTCAATTAGACAAGATGAGGATGATACACTGAAGAAGTTGAAAGCTAAAGTGGGAGATGCTACCACTACACACTTCCAGTTGTCTGATCAGGGAGTGTTATACAGAGGTGCACGAATATGCGTGCCAAACACTGATGAGTTAAAGAAGAAGCTACTTGAAGAGGCACATTCCTCGAGGTATTCCATGCATTCCAGGAGCACGAAGATGTTTAATGACCTGAGGAAGATCTATTGGTGGCCCAGGATGAGACGAGAGGTAGCTGATTTTGTGGCTCGATGTCTAGTGTGTCAGCAAGTGAAGGCTGAACACCAAGCACCAGCAGGAAAGTTACAATCTTTATCAGTTCCTGAGTGGAAGTGGGAGAGGATTACAATGGATTTTGTGGTTGGACTTCCTAGGACTTTCAAAAAGAATGACACGGTATGGGTGATTGTAGAAAGATTGACGAAATTTGCTCACTTTCTACCGATGAGACAAGATAACTCCTTGGATGAGCTGGCAGAGTTGTATGTGAGAGAGATTGTTCGACTGCACGGAGTCCCTGTATCGATTGTATCCGATAGAGATCCGAGGTTTACCTCGCATTTTTGGGAAAGTCTGCAAAATGCCTTAGGTACAAGATTGCATTTCAGTATGGCATTTCATTCTCAGACAGATGGACAATCAGAGAGAACGATTCAAACCTTGGAGGAGATGTTGAGATCTTGTGTTTTGGAGCTTAGAGGGAACTGGACTCTAAGCTGCCATTTCTCGAATTTGCATATAATTAATAACAGTTTCCATTCGAGTATTGGTATGGCCCCTTACGAGGCCTTGTATGGAAGGGAGTGTCGAACACCTGTATGTTGGGATTTTGAGGGCATGCGACAGATAGAGGGTCCTGAACTTGTACAACAGACAATAGAGAAAGTACAAGTAGTAAAGCACTGCTTGAAGTAGCACAAGATCGTCAGAAGAGCTACTTTGATCGTCATAGACGAGAGATGACATATGAGATAGGCGATAGAGTGTTTTTGAAGGTATCTCCTTGGAGGGGAGTTATGAGATTTGGTAGGCATGGGAAGTTAGCACCGAGATACATTGGTCCATATGAGATCTTAGAGAAGATCGGACCACTTGCGTATAGGTTGGCGTTACCACTAGAGTTATCAAGATTGCATGACGTCTTTCATGTATCGGTGCTACGGAGGTATAGGTCAGATCCTAGTCATATCATTCCCGAACATGAGATAGAAGTATCTAAGAACTTGTCCTACCCAGAAGAACCAGTTGAGGTTTTAGGCAGGCAAGTTCGAAGATTGAGAAACAAGGAGTTTCCGATGGTGAAGGTCAGATGGGGACATCATTCAGCTCGAGAGGCTACATGGGAGACCGAGCGAGATATGAGAGCGAAATACCCCTATCTTTTTGAGTAAGAACCTCGAGAAATTGTGATCCGGTTGTGCATCCTTTTGATATATCTACGAGTTTGGTTCTACGTCCTTTCTTAAATTTCGGGACGAAATTTTTTAAAGTGGGAGATATTTGTAACAGTCAAAAATCGAAGATGACCTAATCGAGAATTTTAAGGAATTAAATCCGTTTTAACACGAGATACCTCTCGAGGTAACTTGCTCCTAGATGATATTACAACCCGGTGTTATTTGGAGCATTTGGGAGCTTCAATTAATAAAAATGCAGTTGAGAAAAATGATCAGGACATCGGACATGTCCTAGATATGAAAAAACATGGAAAGGCAAAACGGCCAAAAGAGTCGCTATTTCGTTTCTTAGCGGCTAAGAAAGACGGCTTAGGAATACGCGTTTTTCGAGACAATTGCGGAATAATTATCCATACAATATTTCAGATTTATTATTCCAATTTCGAGAAGTTTGGAGAAGGGGTCTTAAACCGCTTTCGGATCGGTGAAAGGATAATTATCGACTCCGCTAAAGGATAATTATCGACTCCGCTATAAATAGCAGAAATATCGTTTATTAATTTATTTTCTTTCACGTTTCCTCGTAAAAGCTCTGATTTCTCTCAACCTTCAAACTCAGATCTACTCTTCGTTTCTAATCCGATTTCAAATCCGTTTGAGTTTTTGGATTCCTCTCTTCATTCTCTTCATTTTGGTACCGAGTTTCTACATTTCCGAGCAAGGGAAGGCCTGGTCGAGCATATATGATACTAGGGAGGTTCCGTCGCTCAGATTCCGGTGAATTTGATGGTGTCCGAGCGTAGCCTGCGTCGTTGTGATTCCGAATCTTCTTTCGGATCGTCAATCGGGTTAGTAACGAATAAGTTATGAATTTATTCGTTTTCCGTACTGCGATTTAGCCTAAATTGACCTTAGGCTTGTCAAAATGGATAATTGGAAATTCCATTATGCTCGTTACTTTATTCTGGTGATTATGGGATGTTTGTTTGATGAGATTTGATGACAGGTGGGCTCAGAAATTGCCTGCGGGCAAAACGTTATTTTGGCAAAATTTAATTAATTAATTGAAGGTTAATTAATTAAATTGGGATTCTAGAAAATGCTATAAGCTAATTAAATTCAAAGGAATGAATTTAACTGGTGTTTGAAGCGAGAAGTTTAATACGAGGAATATGATATTCTCCGCAGGAGTTGTTGAAGGTTTTGTTTAACTATAGCTTAGTTCTTTGTGAGCGTATCCAAGCACGAAAAAAGAGGATAGTCCGAGTGGGAAACGGCCAATAGTTGGTTTGCGAGGTTTTATTGTTCTTACCTGCGAGGTAAGTGTATATGAATTACACTTGCTTAATATATGTTATGTATTTAATATGCCATGATTTTATGCATGCTTGTGTGTATATATTTGTTTGTTATGGTTGTATGCATTCTTATATGTATATGAGTGAGACGACGATGATGATGAATTGATATTCTTTATGAAAGCATGCATGAGGTACATGAGATGATAATGGAAAGAATATGATGGAAGAATATGATGAAAGCATGAAATTGAGTTATGATATGAAAGTGATAATATAGGATGGTAACTGATTAATTAGCCCAACTGGGTCCCGCACGGGTTTCCGGGGGATGAGGTCGCTACCTGATCTACAGGGGGCCTCAAGATAAGAAAAATAGTCCAAGATCGCAACCTGATCTACAGGGGGTCTTAGGACAAGATGGCCGAGGTCGCTACCTGATCTACAGGGGGCCTAGGACGCTATCGGGTTGGCCAACCGAAAAGAAAAAAAAGAAAGAAAGAAAGAAAGAAAAGAAATACGAAAGCAATGAGAAAATATATCGTACGATCAGTTGGGGCTAGTTAGTTAATTATCACCTATGCATCAATGCGATCGAGTCTAGCATGTTATATGTTATGTTATGATTATTTTTATGTGATGAGATGATATGTTTATATGTGATGTGTGATAACATGCTTGAATGTTTATGTGAAATGTGATGTGAATGGTTGTGGAATTATATGTGAATGTGGATATGTATGCATTGATCGACTTTGGAATGTGAGGAAGGGTATAGAGTGTCCTTTGGGGACGGGATATTAGATACTTATATATATTGGGAGAGTGCGATTTGTATACCCTTACTGAGCGTGTGGCTCATTGTTGTTATATCCACATATTTTTCAGCTATTCAGACTCGGCCTAACCAAGGCAAGGACGTTGGACCCAACACCTGGATTTGAGATCATATTAGGTGGGCTGTTATGGGATGCTACCGCCTAGGATGTTTTGCATGGTTTTAAAACAGTTGTGTTTTGGTTAAACGGAGTTTATGACGTATGTTAGTATGTATATATGTTGTGAATATGGTTGTAAGATGAAGTTTTAAAAATTTACGTTTTCCGCTTTTCCGCTTATTGTTTTAAACAGGGTTAATTAATTGGTAAGAACTAGAAATGAAATAGGTGTCACATTTTGGTTGGTATCAGAGCAGGGATATGATTACTTGGCTTGGGTTGTGGGAAGTTTTCTGAAAAGCTTTTGAAAGTTTCTTTTTCTTTTAGATGGCGGAGCACAGTTAAAGGGTCGACTGAGTGTGTACATGCTCAGGGTAGAAATGATCAGGAGCACCCTAAGGTGCCAGTTTAGCCAATATCACTACCACCATTAGATATGGTTGGTATATCTGATTTAGTGATATATTTGAGAGAAGTTATACCACCATAGACACAACAGTGTCTCAAGCGGGTATTATTCTAGTAAAGATGGACAAGAATTTTGAGAAGATTTTCCGCCAAGGGGAAAAGTCGTTTGAGGGGACTACTGATCCATTAGTAATGGATGAGTGATTGAGGAACACTGAGGCCATTCTAGATAGAGTTATGTGCCCTACTGAGAGACGGGTACAATATGATATATCCTTGATTGAGGAAGCATATAGAGATTGGTGGGACACGGTCCCTAATGGGCATAGTATACCACCTGTGCTGACATGGGATGATTTCTTGAGAGAGATTGATGTGATATTGGGTATGGATTGGTTATCCACCCACAGAGCCTTGATAGATTGTTATGCGAAGGAAGTAATCAGGGAGATAGATGGGTTGAGGGAAGTGATTTTCACCGGTGAGAGGAATGTTATTCCTACTTGCCTCATATCTGCAGTAATAACTTTTAGATTACTTCGGGAAGGGTGTCAGGCTTATCTGGCTAGTGTGTCAGATTCTGCTATTGTTAGTCCCGGAGTATCTAAGGTGGATGTTGTCAGATAATTTCCTGACGTTTTCCTTGATGATTTACCTGGTTTACCTCTGAGTAGAGAGGTAGATTTCGAGATTAAGGCATTACCAGGTACAACACCTTTATCAATTGCTCCTTACTGAATGGCTCCACTAGATCTGAAAGAGTTAAAGAAACAACTAGAGGAGTTGCTCGGGAAAGGTTTTATACGCCCGAGTATTTATCCTAGGGGTGCACCAATGCTTTTTGTGAAGAAGAAGGACGGTAGTTTACGATTGTGCATAGACTACCGTCAGCTGAACAAAATTACAATCAAGAACAAGTATCCCTTACTGAGGATAGAGGACTTGCTTGATCAGTTAAGGGGTGCTTAAGTGTTTTCAAAGATTGACCTTCGATCGGGATACTGGCAGTTGAGGATAGCAGAGAATTCAATACCGAAAACAACTTTTTGTACTCGGTATATATGGACACTATGAGTTTACAGCTATGCCTTTTGGGTTGATGAATGCACTTGCAGCATTCATGGCGCTGATGAACTCGATTTTCTAACCTTATATAGATCAGTTCGTCATAGTCTTCATTAATGATATCTTGATATATTCCCGAGATGCAGGTACTCACAGAGAACATCTGAGACGTATCTTAGGGATTCTGAGGAAGAGACAGTTGTACGCGAAGTTCAGCAAGTGCGAGTTTTGGACGGATCAGATTGCCTTTCTAGGGCATGTGATATCACGAGATGGTATACAACCTGATCCATCCAAGATCAAGGCTATTATAGAATGGAAAATTCCGAAGAGCATTACGGAGATTCGCAGCTTTTTAGGGCTTGCGGGTTATTACAGGAGGTTTGTAAAGAACTTCTCGATTATCACGCACCCATTGACTAACTTGCTAAAGAAGAATCAACAGTTTATATGGGACAACAGTTGTCAAGAGAGCTTTGAAGAACTTAAGAAAAGATTGACTACGTTCCCTATTCTGGTTGTACCCTCAGATAAGGGTAACTTTGTGGTTTACACTGACGCATCTGGGAGTGGCTTAGGAGGAGTTCTAATGCAGGAAGGGAAGGTAATAGCATATACATCTAGACAGTTGAGACCTCATGAGCAGAACTACCCTACACACGACCTAGAGCTTGCTGCTATAGTTCATGCTCTTAAGACCTGGAGGCACTATACATTTCCGGTGTTTACCGACCATAAAAGCCTGAAGTATATTCCCACTCAGAGGGATCTGAATCTGAGGCAGAGAAGATGGATGGAGTTACTCAAGGATTATGATTGCACTATAGAGTACCATCCAGGAAAGGCGAATGTGGTAGCTGACGCTCTCAGCAGAAAGAGCAGTGACCAAGGCGGTAAGGTCAACTACAAAGTTGAGCATCTATTAGCTCTCAGAGTTATGAGAGTAGAGATGGATGTAAGAGGATCTGAGTTGATAGCGAATATTCAGGTAAGACCGTTGATTCTTGAAGAGATTTCAATTAGACAAGATGAGGATGATACACTGAAGAAGTTGAAAGCTAAAGTGGGAGATGCTACCACTACACACTTCCAGTTGTCTGATCAGGGAGTGTTATACAGAGGTGCACGAATATGCGTGCCAAACACTGATGAGTTAAAGAAGAAGCTACTTGAAGAGGCACATTCCTCGAGGTATTCCATGCATTCCAGGAGCACGAAGATGTTTAATGACCTGAGGAAGATCTATTGGTGGCCCAGGATGAGACGAGAGGTAGCTGATTTTGTGGCTCGATGTCTAGTGTGTCAGCAAGTGAAGGCTGAACACCAAGCACCAGCAGGAAAGTTACAATCTTTATCAGTTCCTGAGTGGAAGTGGGAGCGGATTACAATGGATTTTGTTGTTGGACTTCCTAGGACTTTCAAAAAGAATGACACGGTATGGGTGATTGTAGAAAGATTGACGAAATTTGCTCACTTTCTACCGATGAGACAAGATAACTCCTTAGATGAGCTGGCAGAGTTGTATGTGAGAGAGATTGTTCGACTGCACGGAGTCCCTGTATCGATTGTATCCGATAGAGATCCGAGGTTTACCTCGCATTTTTGGGAAAGTCTGCAAAATACCTTAGGTACAAGATTGCATTTCAGTACGGCATTTCATTCTCAGACAGATGGACAATCAGAGAGAACGATTCAAACCTTGGAGGAGATGTTGAGATCTTGTGTTTTGGAGCTTAGAGGGAACTGGACTCTAAGCTGCCATTTCTCGAATTTGCATATAATTAATAACAGTTTCCATTCGAGTATTGGTATGGCCCCTTGCGAGGCCTTGTATGGAAGGAAGTGTCGCACACTTGTATGTTGGGATTTTGAGGGCATGCGACAGATAGAGGGTCCTGAACTTGTACAACAGACAATAGAGAAAGTACAAGTAGTAAAGCAGTGCTTGAAGGTAGCACAAGATCGTCAGAAGAGCTACTTTGATCGTCATAGACGAGAGATGACATATGAGATAAGCGATAGAGTGTTTTTGAAGGTATCTCCTTGGAGGGGAGTTATGAGATTTGGTAGGCATGGGAAGTTAGCACCGAGATACATTGGTCCATATGAGATCTTAGAGAAGATCGGACCACTTGCGTATAGGTTGGCGTTACCACTAGAGTTATCAAGATTGCATGACGTCTTTCATGTATCGGTGCTACGGAGGTATAGGTCAGATCCTAGTCATATCATTCCCGAACATGAGATAGAAGTATCTAAGAACTTGTCCTACCCAGAAGAACCAGTTGAGGTTTTAGGCAGGCAAGTTCGAAGATTGAGAAACAAGGAGTTTCCGATGGTGAAGGTCAGATGGGGACATCATTCAGCTCGAGAGGCTACATGGGAGACCGAGCGAGATATGAGAGCGAAATACCCCTATCTTTTTGAGTAAGAACCTCGAGAAATTGTGATCCGGTTGTGCATCCTTTTGATATATCTACGAGTTTGGTTCTACGTCCTTTCTTAAATTTCGGGACGAAATTTTTTAAAGTGGGAGATATTTGTAACAGTCAAAAATCGAAGATGACCTAATCGAGAATTTTAAGGGATTAAATCCGTTTTAACACGAGATACCTCTCGAGGTAACTTGCTCCTAGATGATATTACAACCCGGTATTATTTGAAGCATTTGGGAGCTTCAATTAATAAAAATACAGTTGAGAAAAATGATCAGGACATCGGACATGTCCTAGATATGAAAAAACATAGAAAGGCAAAACGACCAAAAGAGTCGCTATTTCGTTTCTTAGCGGCTAAGAAAGACGGCTTAGGAATACGCGTTTTTCAAGACAATTGCGGAATAATTATCCCTACAATATTTCAGATTTATTATTCCAATTTCGAGAAGTTTGGAGAAGGGGTCTTAAACCGCTTTCGGATCGGTGAAAGGATAATTATCGACTCCGCTAAAGGATAATTATCGTCTTCGCTATAAATAGCAAAAATATCGTTTATTAATTTATTTTCTTTCACGTTTCCTCGTAAAAGCTCTGATTTCTCTCAACCTTCAAACTCATATCTACTCTTCGTTTCTAATCCGATTTCAAATCCGTTTGAGTTTTTGGATTCCTCTCTTCATTCTCTTCATTTTGGTACCGAGTTTCTACATTTCCGAGCAAGGGAAGGCCTGGTCGAGCATATATGATACTAGGGAGGTTCCGTCGCTCAGATTCCGGTGAATTTGATGGTGTCCGAGCGTAGCCTGCGTCGTTGTGATTCCGAATCTTCTTTCGGATCGTCAATCGGGTTAGTAACGAATAAGTTATGAATTTATTCGTTTTCCGTACTGCGATTTAGCCTAAATTGACCTTAGGCTTGTCAAAATGGATAATTGGAAATTCCATTATGCTCGTTACATTATTCTGGTGATTATGGCTGTTTGTTTGATGAGATTTGATGACAGGTGGGTTCAGAAATTGCCTGCGGGCAAAACGTTATTTTGGCAAAATTTAATTAATTAATTGAAGGTTAATTAATTAAATTGGGATTCTAGAAAATGCTATAAGCTAATTAAATTCAAAGGAATGAATTTAACTGGTGTTTGAAGCGAGAAGTTTAATACGAGGAATATGATATTCTCCGCAGGTGTTGTTGAAGGTTTGGTTTAACTATAGCTTAGTTCTTTGTGAGCGTATCCAAGCACGAAAAAAGAGGATAGTCCGAGTGGGAAACGGCCAATAGTTGGTTTGCGAGGTTTTATTGTTCTTACCTGCGAGGTAAGTGTATATGAATTACACTTGCTTAATATATGTTATGTATTTAATATGCCATGATTTTATGCATGCTTGTGTGTATATATTTGTTTGTTATGGTTGTATGCATTCTTATATGTATATGAGTGAGACGACGATGATGATGAATTGATATTCTTTATGAAAGCATGCATGAGGTACATGAGATGATAATGGAAAGAATATGATGGAAGAATATGATGAAAGCATGAAATTGAGTTATGATATGAAAGTGATAATATAGGATGGTAACTGATTAATTAGCCCAACTGGGTCCCGCACGGGTTTCCGGGGGACGAGGTCGGTACCTGATCTACAGGGGGCCTCGGAGGTCGCTACCTGATCTACAGGGGGCCTCAAGATAAGAAAAACAGCCAGAGGTCGCTACCTGATCTACAGGGGGCCTCAAGATAAGAAAAATAGTCCAAGATCGCAACCTGATCTACAGGGGGTCTTAGGACAAGATGGCCGAGGTCGCTACCTGATCTACAGGGGGCCTAGGACGCTATCGGGTTGGCCAACCGAAAAGAAAAAAAAGAAAGAAAGAAAGAAAGAAAAGAAATACGAAAGCAATGAGAAAATATATCGTACGATCAGTTGGGGCTAGTTAGTTAATTATCACCTATGCATCAATGCGATCGAGTCTAGCATGTTATATGTTATGTTATGATTATTTTTATGTGATGAGATGATGATATGTTTATATGTGATGTGTGATAACATGCTTGAATGTTTATGTGAAATGTGATGTGAATGGTTGTGGAATTATATGTGAATGTGGATATGTATGCATTGATCGACTTTGGAATGTGAGGAAGGGTATAGAGTGTCCTTTGGGGACGGGATATTAGATACTTATATATATTGGGAGAGTGCGATTTGTATACCCTTACTGAGCGTGTGGCTCATTGTTGTTATATCCACATATTTTTCAGCTATTCAGACTCGGCCTAACCAAGGCAAGGACGTTGGACCCAACACCTGGATTTGAGATCATATTAGGTGGGCTGTTATGGGATGCTACCGCCTAGGATGTTTTGCATGGTTTTAAAACAGTTGTGTTTTGGTTAAACGGAGTTTATGACGTATGTTAGTATGTATATATGTTGTGAATATGGTTGTAAGATGAAGTTTTAAAAATTTACGTTTTCCGCTTTTCCGCTTATTGTTTTAAACAGGGTTAATTAATTGGTAAGAACTAGAAATGAAATAGGTGTCACATTTTGGTTGGTATCAGAGCAGGGATATGATTACTTGGCTTGGGTTGTGGGAAGTTTTCTGAAAAGCTTTTGAAAGTTTCTTTTTCTTTTAGATGGCGGAGCACAGTTAAAGGGTCGACTGAGTGTGTACATGCTCAGGGTAGAAATGATCAGGAGCACCCTAAGGTGCCAGTTTAGCCAATATCACTACCACCATTAGATATGGTTGGTATATCTGATTTAGTGATATATTTGAGAGAAGTTATACCACCATAGACACAACAGTGTCTCAAGCGGGTATTATTCTAGTAAAGATGGACAAGAATTTTGAGAAGATTTTCCGCCAAGGGGAAAAGTCGTTTGAGGGGACTACTGATCCATTAGTAATGGATGAGTGATTGAGGAACACTGAGGCCATTCTAGATAGAGTTATGTGCCCTACTGAGAGACGGGTACAATATGATATATCCTTGATTGAGGAAGCATATAGAGATTGGTGGGACACGGTCCCTAATGGGCATAGTATACCACCTGTGCTGACATGGGATGATTTCTTGAGAGAGATTGATGTGATATTGGGTATGGATTGGTTATCCACCCACAGAGCCTTGATAGATTGTTATGCGAAGGAAGTAATCAGGGAGATAGATGGGTTGAGGGAAGTGATTTTCACCGGTGAGAGGAATGTTATTCCTACTTGCCTCATATCTGCAGTAATAACTTTTAGATTACTTCGGGAAGGGTGTCAGGCTTATCTGGCTAGTGTGTCAGATTCTGCTATTGTTAGTCCCGGAGTATCTAAGGTGGATGTTGTCAGATAATTTCCTGACGTTTTCCTTGATGATTTAGCTGGTTTACCACTGAGTAGAGAGGTAGGTTTCGAGATTAAGGCATTACCAGGTACAACACCTTTATCAATTGCTCCTTACTGAATGGCTCCACTAGAGCTGAAAGAGTTAAAGAAACAACTAGAGGAGTTGCTCGGGAAAGGTTTTATACGCCCGAGTATTTATCCTAGGGGTGCACCAGTGCTTTTTGTGAAGAAGAAGGACGGTAGTTTACGATTGTTCATAGACTACCGTCAGCTGAACAAAATTACAATCAAGAACAAGTATCCCTTACCGAGGATAGAGGACTTGCTTGATCAGTTAAGGGGTGCTTAAGTGTTTTCAAAGATTGACCTTCGATCGGGATACTGGCAGTTGAGGATAGCAGAGAATTCAATACCGAAAACAACTTTTCGTACTCGGTATATATGGACACTATGAGTTTACAGCTATGCCTTTTGGGTTGATGAATGCACTTGCAGCATTCATGGCGCTGATGAACTCGATCTTCTAACCTTATATAGATCAGTTCGTCGTAGTCTTCATTGATGATATCTTGATATATTCCCGAGATGCAGATACCCATAGAGAACATCTGAGACGTATCTTAGGGATTCTGAGGAAGAGACAATTGTACGCGAAGTTCAGCAAGTACGAGTTTTGGACGGATCAGATTGCCTTTCTAGGGCATGTGATATCACGAGATGGTATAAAACCTGATCCATCCAAGATCAAGGCTATTATAGAATGGAAAATTCCGAAGAGCATTACGGAGATTCGCAGCTTTTTAGGGCTTGCGGGTTATTACAGGAGGTTTGTAAAGAACTTCTCGATTATCACGCACCCATTGACTAACTTGCTAAAGAAGAATCAGCAGTTTATATGGGACAACAGTTGTCAAGAGAGCTTTGAAGAACTTAAGAAAAGATTGACTACGTTCCCTATTCTGGTTGTACCCTCAGATAAGGGTAACTTTGTGGTTTACACCGACGCATCTGGGAGTGGCTTAGGAGGAGTTCTAATGCTGGAAGGGAAGGTAATAGCATATACATCTAGACAGTTGAGACCTCATGAGCAGAACTACCCTACACACGACCTAGAGCTTGCTGCTATAGTTCATGCTCTTAAGACCTGGAGGCACTATCTTTATGGTGATACATTTCCGGTGTTTACCGACCATAAAAGCCTGAAGTATATTCCCACTCAGAGGGATCTGAATCTGAGGCAGAGAAGATGGATGGAGTTACTCAAGGATTATGATTGCACTATAGAGTACCATCCAGGAAAGGCGAATGTGGTAGCTGACGCTCTCAGCAGAAAGAGCAGTGACCAAGGCGGTAAGGTCAACTACAAAGTTGAGCATCTATTAGCTCTCAGAGTTATGAGAGTAGAGATGGATGTAAGAGGATCTGAGTTGATAGCGAATATTCAGGTAAGACCGTTGATTCTTGAAGAGATTTCAATTAGACAAGATGAGGATGATACACTGAAGAAGTTGAAAGCTAAAGTGGGAGATGCTACCACTACACACTTCCAGTTGTCTGATCAGGGAGTGTTATACAGAGGTGCACGAATATGCGTGCCAAACACTGATGAGTTAAAGAAGAAGCTACTTGAAGAGGCACATTCCTCGAGGTATTCCATGCATTCCAGGAGCACGAAGATGTTTAATGACCTGAGGAAGATCTATTGGTGGCCCAGGATGAGACGAGAGGTAGCTGATTTTGTGGCTCGATGTCTAGTGTGTCAGCAAGTGAAGGCTGAACACCAAGCACCAGCAGGAAAGTTACAATCTTTATCAGTTCCTGAGTGGAAGTGGGAGCGGATTACAATGGATTTTGTTGTTGGACTTCCTAGGACTTTCAAAAAGAATGACACGGTATGGGTGATTGTAGAAAGATTGACGAAATTTGCTCACTTTCTACCGATGAGACAAGATAACTCCTTAGATGAGCTGGCAGAGTTGTATGTGAGAGAGATTGTTTGACTGCACGGAGTCCCTGTATCGATTGTATCCGATAGAGATCCGAGGTTTACCTCGCATTTTTGGGAAAGTCTGCAAAATGCCTTAGGTACAAGATTGTATTTCAGTATGGCATTTCATCCTCTGACAGATGGACAATCAGAGAGAACGATTCAAACCTTGGAGGAGATGTTGAGATCTTGTGTTTTGGAGCTTAGAGGGAACTGGACTCTAAGCTGCCATTGCTCGAATTTGCATATAATTAATAACAGTTTCCATTCGAGTATTGGTATGGCCCCTTACGAGGCCTTGTATGGAAGGAAGTGTCGCACACTTGTATGTTGGGATTTTGAGGGCATGCGACAGATAGAGGGTCCTGAACTTGTACAACAGACAATAGAGAAAGTACAAGTAGTAAAGCAGTGCTTGAAGGTAGCACAAGATCGTCAGAAGAGCTACTTTGATCGTCATAGACGAGAGATGACATAGGAGATAGGCAATAGAGTGTTTTTGAAGGTATCTCCTTGGAGGGGAGTTATGAGATTTGGTAGGCATGGGAAGTTAGCACCGAGATACATTGGTCCATATGAGATCTTAGAGAAGATCGGACCACTTGCGTATAGGTTGGCGTTACCACTAGAGTTATCAAGATTGCATGACGTCTTTCATGTATCGGTGCTACGGAGGTATAGGTCAGATCCTAGTCATATCATTCCCGAACATGAGATAGAAGTATCTGAGAACTTGTCCTACCCAGAAGAACCAGTTGAGGTTTTAGGCAGGCAAGTTCGAAGATTGAGAAACAAGGAGTTTCCGATGGTGAAGGTCAGATGGGGACATCATTCAGCTCGAGAGGCTACATGGGAGACCGAGCGAGATATGAGAGCGAAATACCCCTATCTTTTTGAGTAAGAACCTCGAGAAATTGTGATCCGGTTGTGCATCCTTTTGATATATCTACGAGTTTGGTTCTACGTCCTTTCTTAAATTTCGGGACGAAATTTTTTAAAGTGGGAGATATTTATGTATCAAACAATAAGGGCATGGAAAGACAATTGTACTTAACTCAAAAGCATGCATGAGATGGGAGGACGGAGATGTCAAGAAGATCAAAAGTCTATCCAATCTAGATTACTAAGTCTTACAAACATGCAAGTAGGTCATAAGGGCTTGTGACATAAAAGGCTAAGAAACGTTTCGATTGGGGAGGGGAATTTTCTAGGTATGTGATGCTAATCCGGGAATGGAACTAACTTCACTCCTTGTCCTCGATCAACTTCCCCCAAGTGCATATTTTTCCCTATTTTGCTTTCTTTTCTTTTTCTTTAACTTATTTTTGAGACAATGGCATTGGTGTATAATAGCCGAAATCTCGGTGATTAGCCATCCTCGGGCTTTTTCTCTTTTTCGAGGTGCATCCACACCGGGCACACATACCAAAGCTCGTTAGGGCTATTGACTCATTTGACTTTGGCAAGGCACCAACACCCGATTATGTGAAGTGTACCGAGTTACTTATCATTTAAGCCAACGCCCCCAAACCTATTTTGGCTACACTTCCACAATAATTTTAGCATTCCATTCACGACATTCTTTTCATTACATCTTCACCCCGCACTTGCTTTTCACACATTCAAACACACTAGCATGCTCCTATTCCCGGATGGGTTTAAAAGGAGGTCAAATTTTATATCAATTGAGGTGCTCAAGCAATCATGATCAAGATGAGAAGTAGAGAAAAGATGAAATGCCTTATTCATTCCTAGATGGTATGCAAGAACTATCATGTAATTTCGATTTTCAATACTCAATCCATTCTAGGCAATCATCATGCTCTCAAGTCATTCATGGAATTCAAGAGAAGTAGTTCAAGTCCACATATGCATTTATCAATTCAACACATAAGGCCGTTCATAGCCAATCACAAGACAAGTTTTCATCATTAGGATCATATCCAAGCCTAGAAAGCACAAAATTTTTAAATTTTCTGATTTTTATGGGATTTTCGATTTAAGTATGTACAATGCAAGACATGTGCAAATATTAAACTATCCTGGATGCTCTTCATGCAAAGGATCATGCAAACCCCACCCCATACTTAGAAACACATTGTCCCCAATGTGGTATTCAAGTAAAGAGAGTGAAAGAAGGTTCTCACAATGTAAAATGGTTTGCTTCGGTATTTGGGAATTCTCAATAGGATTGATGTTGGATGATCCTTTCAACCATGGTAGGGAGCTCTAAGCATCCTTCAAGCTTTGAAACCCGCGCTAGGCACCGCTAGCCGTCCAAGTTCCGCGTCCGCTCCACCCATAATTGGTGAGGGTTTCATCATCATCATTTCCAAGAAAGGCTTCCAATGCGACTAATGTTCTAGCACACATAAAATAGACAAAACACACAAAGCACACAAAAACAGAAAAATCTAAGCTAAAATAAAGGAAAAATGTTACCGATGGGTTGCCTCCCACCAAGCGCTTCTTTAAGGTCATTAGCTTGACCAAACTCGGGAGCGTCTATGCAAGGTGAAGCGGGGCAATCATGTCTACCGGGGCTCCCGGAATATACTTCTTCAAGCGATGCCCGTTCACCTTGAAATTTCCACAATGCTCCCCTCCTATCTCAATAGCTCCATGGGGAAAGATCTTCTTCACCACATATGGCCCGGTCCATCTTGATTTGAGCTTTCCGGGAAAGAGCCTTAACCTCGAGTTGAAGAGAAGGACAAGATCTCCTTCACTCAACTCCTTTAGAATGATCCTCTTGTCATGCCACCTTTTGGTTCTCTCCTTGTAAATCCGGGCATTCTCATAAGCTTCCAACCGGAGCTCCTCAAGGGCATTGATATCAAGCAATCTCTTCTCTCCCGCCTCCTTGAGGTCAAAATTTAGCCACTTAATGGCCCAATAAGCTCTATGCTCCATTTCCACCGGAAGATGGCAAGATTTGCCATAGACCAACTTGTAGGGAGTGGTGCCAATAGGTGTCTTGAAGGCGGTTCTATATGCCCATAGTGCGTCATTGAGCTTCATGGCCCAATCCTTCCTTGTCCTAGACACCGTCTTCTCGAGGATGGCCTTGATCTCTCGGTTGGAGATCTCCACTTGACCACTAGTTTGGGGGTGGTAAGGTGTTGCCACTTTGTGAGTCACCCCATACTTGGCCAAAAGTGCTCCAAAATTCCTATTTGTGAAGTGCTTCCCTATATCACTAATGATCACCCTTGGTGTTCCAAACCTAGGGAAGATCACTCGGTTGAAGAACCGCACCACCACCTTGGCATCATTTGTAGGAGAGGCGATTGCCTCTACCCATCTTGACACATAGTCCACCGCCAATAGGATGTATAGATTTCCACATGAAGAAGGGAATGGTCCCATGAAGTCTACACCCCACACATCAAAAATCTCAACTTCTTGGATGTTGTTCAAGGGCATTTCATTCCTCCTTGAGATGTTCCCCGTTCTTTGGCAAGCATCACATGCCGCTACAAAACCTTGCACATCTCTAAACAAGTTAGGCCAATAAAAACCGGATTGCAATACCTTGGCACACGTTTTGTGTGAGCTAGCATGGCCTCCACATGGTAAGGAGTGACAATGCCGGATCACACTCTCCACTTCATCCTCCGGTATGCATCTTCTAAGCACCCCATCCGGGCCTCTCTTGAATAGAAGCGGCTCACTCCAATAGTAGTGCCTTACATCGTTGAAGAACTTCTTCCTTTGTGCATACGTTAGTCCGGGAGGCACTTCCTCACACACCAAGTAATTCACAATGTCGGCATACCATGGCTCACTTCCTCTAGCCACTTGGAACAAGCATTCCTCCACCAATTGTAATTGTTCATCCCGGAACGAATCATCTATCGGGATGTTGTCTTTCCCAAGCTCCAATGGTGGGAGTCTACTAAGGTGATCCGCCACCGAGTTCTCGGATCCCTTCTTATCTCTTATCTCTAAATCAAACTCTTGAAGAAGAAGGATCCACCGAATCAACCTTGGCTTGGCATCCTTCTTCGTAAGTAGATAACGGATCGCCGCATGATCCGTATAAACTATGACCTTCGCTCCAACAAGGTACGAGCGGAACTTCTCAAATGCATACACCACCACTAACAACTCCTTCTCGGTAGTAGCATAATTGAGTTGGGCATCATCTAGCGTCTTGCTAGCATAATAAATAGCATGAGTGCGCCCTTCTTTTCTTTGCCCCAAAACGGCCCCAACGGCCACATCACTTGCATCGCACATGATTTCAAATGGTAGACTCCAATCCGGAGGTTGCATGATAGGTGCGGAGATCAAGGCGTTCTTCAACCTACAAAACGCTTCAAGACAATCCTTGGAAAAGACAAAATCAACATCCTTCATTAGTAGGTTAGTTAGAGGCTTAGAAATTTTAGAGAAGTCTTGGATGAATCTCCGGTAAAAACCGGCATGCCCTAAGAAACTCCTTACCCCCTTCACCGAGGTAGGTGGTGGCAACTTCTCTATCGTTTCAATCTTAGCCCTATCAACCTCAATGCCACGGTTAGACACCAAGTGTCCTAACACAATCCCTTCACTTACCATGAAGTGGCATTTCTCCCAATTTAAGACAAGATTTGTCTCCTCACATCTTTGCAATACTAATGACAAGTTAGCCAAGCAATCATCAAAAGAAGAACCATAAACAGAGAAATCATCCATGAACACCTCCATGATATTTTCTATGTATTCCGAAAAGATAGCCATCATACACCTTTGAAAGGTGGCGGGTGCATTACACAACCCAAATGGCATTCTCCTATATGCAAATGTACCCCATGGACATGTAAAAGTTGTTTTCTCTTGGTCATCGGGGTGGATAGGGATTTGGAAGAATCCACTATACCCATCTAGATAGCAAAAGTGAGAGTGTTGAGCTAATCTTTCTAGCATTTGGTCAATGAAGGGGAGGGGAAAGTGATCTTTCCTAGAGGCCATGTTCAATTTCCTATAATCTATACACATTCTCCATCCCGTGACCGTCCTAGTTGGTATTAGTTCATTGTTCTCATTAGTTACTACCGTCATTCCACCCTTCTTAGGTACCACATGAACGGGGCTAACCCACTTACTATCCGAGATAGGGTAGATAATTTCCGCATCTAGCAACTTAATGATTTCCTTTTTGACCACCTCTTTCATTATAGGGTTCAATCTCCTTTGATGTTCTATAGAGGGTTTGTGGTTATCTTCCATCATTATCTTATGCATGCACAAAGATGGCTTAATGCCAACCAAATCATCAATAGTATAACCAATGGTTTTCCTATGCAATCTCAATTCATGTAGCAATTTAGCAAGTTCATCATCACTCAAGCATGCATTAACAATCACCGGATATGTAGATTTATCACCAAGGAATGCATACTTTAAATGAGAGGGGAGGGGTTTGAGTTCAAGTGAGGGAGGACCTTTTTCGGTTGAAGACGATCCAAATAAGATTGGACGAGATGAATTCAAAGCAAATGAAGACTCCCCTTGGCTCCTAGAAGCTTGATCATCATTAAGAGCTGATTCAGGGGAAACCACGGTTGGAATCACGGTTAGCTCAACTTCCACGGCCGTGGTTCCTTCCAGGCTTGTTTCTCGGAGTTGTCCAGAGAGTTTGACGGCCGTGGTTCCTAAATCTCGCCTGTGGAACTTACAGCTGTTCACAATTTCTTCATGGCTCTCAAATCCAACTCTTGGCTCCTCTTCCAATGCCTCCAAGGCCTTGATCTCTTGATTGCAACCCTCCTCAATGTCCTCCTCCATCATACTCAAGGTAAGAACCTTTTCCAAGGGATCCTTGATCAAAATCGAGCTCACCATTTCTCTAGATTCTTCTTGCTCGACTATGTTGAAGATATCTTCATCAAGGGTTGGCCCTTTCATCATTGTGGACAGCTTGAACTTGATGTTCTCCTCTCCAATGTTGAAGGAGAGAGTCCCGTTCTTGCAATCCACTAAACATCCGGATGTGGCTAGGAAAGGTCTTCCTAAGATGATGGGAACCGGGTAATCCGCCGGAATGTCCAACACTACAAAGTCGATAGGCACATAGAATCCTCCCAATTGCACCGGAATGTCTTCAAGAATCCCAACCGGGTGAGTGATGGATCGGTCCGCCATATAGAGGGTCATCTTGACCGGTTTTGGCTCTCCTAGCCCGACCTTGTTGCTAAGTGCAAGCGGTATGATGCTTACACTTGCTCCAAGATCACAAAGGGCCTCGTATTTGACATCTCCCACTCCTATCGGGACGCAAAAAGAACCCGGATCCCTTAGCTTGGGAGGCATTGCTTCCTTCATTGTTTGGATTAACTCCGAGGATCTCTTGGTCATCCTAATCTCTCCATACTCTTCCAACTTCCTTTTGTTGGAGAGTATTTCCTTCAAGAACTTTCCGTATGCCGGCATTCCTAAGATGGCATCCATGAACGGAATGTTAATATGTAACTTGGACATTAGTTCAAGGAACTTACCAAAGTGATTGTCCAAACGAGCTCTTGCTCTTGATTGTGGGAACGGTAGTGGTGGCTTGTATGGAGGCGGTGCCACATAAGTTGGCTCTACATCCTTGCTCTTGCTTCCATCGTCTTGCTTTCTTCCCTCTTCTACCACTACTTGCTTTCCCTTAGCTTGGTCCTTGGGCAAAGGATCCTTCATACTCAACCCACTCCTTGTTGTGATAGCCAAAACTTGGCCCCTTGGGTTGTCTTCGGTTCTTCCGGGAAGCTTCCCCGGATCTCTATGCGCCTCACCCGCCTTTTGAAAGACTTGTGCTTCCAAGACCTTTTGAGCCTTAGAAATTGAAGTGACGGTGTTCTCAAGTCCACTCAACCTTCCTAGCAATTGTTCAAACATGACTTCGGTTCTATCCTTTGAAGGTTGAGGAAAACCGGGTGGAGGTTCTTGTGAAGCTCTTTGTGGTGGAATGGTGCTTGTGGAGGCGGGAGGGTTCAAGGCTCCATCCGGATTTGAGTAAGAAAATCCGGGATGGTTATGGTTTGGCCGGTAATTGTTGAATTGCCGGTTGTTGTTGAAGTTCCTTGGGCCTTGGTAATTGTTGAAGTTGCTCCTTCCCATGTAGTTGACATCCACCTCCTTGGAAGACAAGTTAGCTTGTGGAGGTGCTTGAGGAGTTGTTTGGCTCTTCAAGGTTGTAGTGCACAACTCTCTTAAGGATTTCAACTCGTTGTTGATGGCGTCAAGCTTGAAATTGCTCATGGTGACTTCACTCACCTCATATGCTCCTGCCTTTCTCCCTTCACTCTTCCTATGCGAGTACTTCTCAATCACTAGAGCTTGCTTCTCCACAAACTCCCAAGCATCATCCACATGTTTTTCCATAAATGTCCCACCGGAAAGTGATTGAAGCTTGAATTGGCTATCTTCATCAAGCCCTTTGAAGTAGATTTCCAATAGCTCAATCTTCGGTATGCCATGGTGCGGACAATCTAGAAGGAGATCTTTGAATCTCTCCCAAGACTTAAACAAACTCTCTCTATCCCTCATCACGAAGGCATTGATCTTCCCTCTTAACTCGGTGGTCTTGGAAGGTGGGAAGAACTTGGTCAAGAACTCGGTTGTCATCTCCTCCCAAGTACCAACTCGCCCTTGTGGAATAGATTGATACCAAGCCAAGGCTTTGTCCTTAAGAGAGAAGGAAAAGGCCCTTAGCTTATGGTTGTTGCTCTCCAATCTTGGTGGTCTAAGAGTCTCCATCAAGATCTCATAATTCATCAAGTGTTGATGAGGAGACTCTCCTTCCATCCCTCCAAATTGATTGTGCCGGATCATTTGTAGAACTTGAGGGCGGAGCTCATAGTTGTGGGTTACGGGATCTCCTAGATTCACACCCGGTCGGTGTGCTCTTTGTGCCGGATCCATGCGTCTCCCTAGGGTTTGTGGCTCCTCAATGGCAATGGGAACAACCCTAACATTAGCCGCCGGCTGCGGTTGTGGTGGAGGTGGTGGAGGTTGTCGGCGATTAAGCTCTCCTTGGACAAGGGCTTGCCTAATCTCTTCAATCTCCCTCCTCGTTTCCTCTTGCCTCTCATTGGCAAGTCTCCTCTCTTCCTCTAAGAGCTCATCTCTTAGCCTTATTTGCTCTAAGGCCTCATCCAATTCAGCTTGAAGATTTCTACCGGCCATCTCTCTCTCTTTTCGGATGTTCTTAGATCTAGATCGAAGGGTTTTCTCCGGTTCGGGATCGAATGGAGCTAGATCCTTGCCACGAGATCTTCGCATACACCTAAAGAGAAATAGATGTCCTGAAAAGCAAAGACACAAACCAAAAAGAGATCAAAAGAAACAAGAAAGATCTACACTAGAATCAATCACAAAATAGACTCAATCTAGACCTAGTCCCCGGCAACGGCGCCAAAAACTTGTTACGCTAGAAAGTGTGCACGCAATAAGCCTTAAATTTATACTTGTTATAATTATCCTAATTCTTAGCGCACCCGCAGTGTACGGGACGTATGTAGAAAGATAAGTACTCCAAGGTCGAACACAAAGACTAAGGTGAAATTGAACTAAGTTGTGATTGAATTTAGCAAGGTCTAGTCTAAAGAAAAGAAGGAAACAAAGAAAAGGGGAAAATCGCAGTTTGTTTTTGTCGGTTTTAAATGATCAAATCAAGGATCACAACTCATGCAAACAACCAAATCAAACTAAATCGGAAAATCGGCACAAATAAACAAATCGAACAAGATATTGATCAAGAGAAAAGGAAGATGGATTCTAGGGGTTGGAAATTCCGGTTATGGCATAAAACTCAAGTCATCTATTCATTCTTTGGATAGGTTATGATATGTTGGGATTAAGTGTTCCTAAAATGGGATCAATTACCGGGTAAGTCTCATGATCCAACTAATCCACACCTAATGTCTCATTACCGGTTAAGTCTCTAAGAACCTAAGGATAGGAATTTAACACAAACCGGATTGTTTAATTAGGGATCTAACCTATCCTCACCGGGTAGGTCTCGGAAAGGGAAGTCCTAATCAACTATCCTAGCACAATTAATCCAATGACGGCTTATTAGGCTCACCATTACCTAAGGTTTTGCTATTCTAGATTCTAAGGGCAAGGATTACCGGGTAAGTCTCTCCTAACACTTAGTCGCTACACTAGGACACCCTAGGGTAGGTTGAACTCAGCAAAAACTTAGGGTTTCAACAATTTTATGAACCTAAGGTAAGATCCTTCGAACCAGGAAGAACCACGGTTCGTTCTACAGAAACCACGGCCGTGGTTCTTCAAGAACTACCCGTGATTTCTAACAGCAGCTACGTTCATAGACAAAAATTATCCAAAAGCAAATCTAAGTCCGTCCTATCATGGATCTAGCCATAACCATCCTTTCCTTACCCTAGAACCACATCAATCTAGCCTACAACATTCATATTGGAAATCAAAACAAACAAGCATAGATTCATAACCTCCATTGCAAGAAAATGAGAGAAAGAAGATGAACAAATAAACTCCAAACACAATCCAAATCTGAAGATGAAATTAGAACGACTTACAACCCTTCCAAAGGAAGGTTCAAGAGTTCAAAAACTTCTAGAAATAAATCCGAAATACAAGAGGTAAGTGTGTCTTCTCCTCTCCTCTTCAATGGCAATGGCTCCTATCTTCTTCTTCTTGCACTTTCCTTCCTAGAAAAAATCCTTCTTCTTCTTGGAATATATTTTGTTGAAAGCAATAGAGAATGTGTGAGCTGCTCCCAAACTACCCCAAATTCCCCAGCTGCCTCTAACTACTATCAAGGACCACTTTTATAACCAATTTCTTCATGAGCTGGCCATGAGAGTCGTGGCACAGCTGTCACGAGAATCTGGCAAAATCCACGGTCATTTCCACGGCCGTGGTTCTTCAGATGACCGTGATTCTGTGCAGAAACTTTGTTTTGGATCATTAGGCTGTGGTTTGGTGCATGGTCTGTATTGGCAAGGTTCCATGAGTCCTCCTTAGCCCTTGGCTTGCGTTCCAATGAGTTTGGAAACGTGTCCTCTTAATGAGCGACCCTCAAACGCCTCGTTTTAGCTCGAAACTTCCCGAAATACCTACAAAACGCACACAAGTCCGTGTAGACGTCTATCTCGACAAAATACATGTTTTGAGTGCAAAACGTATTGGACTAGTGCTAGATAATGCATGATTGAGCGAGAATCCTATCTAAATGCATGTTAAAACTAGCTCATAAATCGTGTTATTAGGGGGTCTTAGGACAAGATGGCCGAGGTCGCTACCTGATCTACAGGGGGCCTAGGACGCTATCGGGTTGGCCAACCGAAAAGAAAAAAAGAAAGAAAGAAAGAAAGAAAATAAATACGAAAGCAATGAGAAAATATATCGTACGATCAGTTGGAGCTAGTTAGTTAATTATCACCTATGCATCGATGCGATCGAGTCTAGCATGTTATATGTTATGTTATGATTATTTTTATGTGATGAGATGATATGTTTATATGTGATGTGTGATAACATGCTTGAATGTTAATGTGAAATGTGATGTGAATGGTTGTGGAATTATATGTGAATGTGGATATGTATGCATTGATCGACTTTGGAATGTGAGGAAGGGTATAGAGTGTCCTTTGGGGACGGGATATTAGATACTTATATATATTGGGAGAGTGCGATTTGTATACCCTTACTGAGCGTGTGGCTCATTGTTGTTATATCCACATATTTTTCAGCTACTCAGACTCGGCCTAACCAAGGCAAGGACGTTGGACCCAACACTTGGATTTGAGATCATATCACGTGGGCTGTTATGGGATGCTACCGCCTAGGATGTTTTGCATGGTTTTAAAACAGTTGTGTTTTGGTTAAACGGAGTTTATGATGTATGTTAGTATGTATATATGTTGTGAATATGGTTGTAAGATAAAGTTTTAAAATTTACGTTTTCCGCTTTTCCGCTTATTGTTTTAAACAGGGTTAATTAATTGGTAATCAACTAGAAATGAAATAGGTGTCACAGTTAAAGTATATATTACGGATAAGATATGTAGTAGAGTAGATAGTAACCGGGAAGGAGGAGGAGTGTTGTCCTTTTTCGGTTGATTCAAGTTTTGAACTTATAATCTATAAGTAGCTATCCGAGAGACACATTTTTTTTTATGGAAAATAAGTTCTAAAAGAAATTAGTAGATTTCAAGAATAAGCTTTGAGAATGTTGACACTAAGGGTAAAATGGTCTTTTACTGTAAGAGAACTTTTTCCGTAATTCCTTCATATGACGTTGGACATCTGGATGAGATTTTGATCCACATGCCTTATTTGACAGGCGTTTGAGTTACCACGAGTACGAACCGAATTGAGACTTTTTAGAGTGTGATTTTACTCATGTAAGTCCTTGAGACTTACTTAGCCAGTTTCTGGATATTGGTTGGGTGATAATGACTGTGTGTGTAATGTGTGTGAAATTAATAATAACAACTTGTTAGGACGACCGTTATTATTCTGTTTAAGGCCCAAGTGTATGTATAACGGGCCGTGACATCACTGCCCAGCTCTGACAGGAGACTGGGAGGTTCTCTATACCCAGACCAGGCAGGTACAAGGTGAGATGCATCGGATCCATTCCTGATGGTTACACGGGAGCGGAGGCGAGGTTTGAGAATCCCTCGTGTCACAAACTAAGTATCATTAGCGTGAATGAGTAACTTAACTTAAGATAATAAATGGATTGGTTTGAAAGCATGATGGGTGTTTATTCTTTTATGTGTGTGTGTGCTATTATTATTCTTCTAATATTTAGATAACTAGCTAATGGTTTCTCTTGTTGTGTTTTTAGATTTACCGCAGGTTAGACCAGCAGCTGAGTGATCCAGAAGTAGTGGTCAGCCGGGTCTCCGTACTCCTTAGAGTGGGGGTTAGGGTTGATGTTTGTCGTTCTTTCTTTTGTTTAGACAGTTGATCCTTTTTCTCTTTGTTAAGTACTATAGGCTGCTAGACCGTGTTGCATTCATTACCTTAAAAATACTATTTCATGAATTTCGGTTTTCCTTATTTGTGTCTTGTTGCAAGATCCTAGTAATATTGTTGTCAAACTGAGGTCGGGACCCATTGTGAGGTCCTAACCAGTAACGTTCTGAGTTTAGAGAATTCGGGGTGTTACAAAACCTCCCCGACTCTTGCAAGAGTTGAGCAAATGATGTCACCGCTCATAATACTTGGGCCAATAGTATGTCATTAATCAATATAATAAACATACTATAATACATATAACACACACCATTCATACGATCAACTCATATATTAAAGCAGCTAAGTAAGCCCAAAGGACTTACTTGAATCGAAGTACAATTCTCGATATCTCAAATACTCGTTCCGCAAGGAAAGAACTCAACCTCCTTCTATAAAGGAAAGTTGATCAAAATATGTCCCAACCTCTTAGAAGTTTCCAACTTCTAAGATACTAAAGGTTATCTTAAAGGAAATTACCAAAATACCCCTATAAGGTAAAAAGACTATTTTACCACTAGGTCTCAAAACCTTAGAAATATTCCTAGAATACTTCCGAACTATCCTATGGGACCCAAAACCATAATCCAAAACCAAAAAGAATGATTTAACTTAGTTGGAAGATTTTCCCAACTTCTATCTTTCATGAAAATACTCTCTATGGTCTCACTTTGACCCAACTTAAGACACTCATACAAAAATCCAAAAATTCCAAATAAAATATCTAAATCTTCTATGCAAAGCATTTTCATCAATTAAACAAAGAAAACCAAAATGGATCAACAACTAATCCTACACAAAAATCCTACAAGTTGACTCCTCAACACAAAATCTCTCATACTTACCCAAAATTCTACATATTACCAAACTGCACAACTAGCCTACATTGGAACCCTATAACTCTAAATGAAAACGTTGGATCGACTCCAACTTTTGATACATTAATGCATATCCTTATACAACATACTAAAATTTGTTTCGGACCACTCTCCTGCACTTCTCCGCACTTAGCCTCCTAGAGCCAAGATCTTTACCCCTTTCAGATTTAACAATGGATGGGCTGACCATGAAGACTTCTCTTCTTGTGTCAGTAACTCTTGGGCTTCGGAGATCGAAGGCAACTAAATGTTCAAGCTCACTAAGAAACTCAAGCTGCTCAAAACTAAGCTTAAAAGATTCCCTAGTACCAACTTTGAAGAGCTCCACTCGATCTTACGTAACCAAAGAAAGCTTCTTCATACCGTTCAGGATCGCCTTCAGCATAATCTTCATGACCCCTCCCTGCAGGAGGAAGAAAGGAGCCTTACCTCTTCCCTGGACGCCAGCTTGCACGCCCTTCACTCCACCTTGGCCCAACTTTCCAAAGCCAAATGGATTGCCCAAGGTGATCAGTGCACCTCCTTTTTCTTCACGGGTATCAAAGCTAGAAGATGCGCCAACCGTATTAGCTCCATCCGTCTTTAGGATGGCTCCATTACCTACTTACCTGACCTCATCGACACTGCATTTGTCAACCACTTCCAAACTACCCTCAATCCTCCCACACAGCACAACATAACCTTTCCCTGACCTCCCCCTCCCTCACCTTAACCACGCTGACGTTGCTTCTCTTGACAAGTAGGTTACTCATGACGAAATTAAAGGGGCTCTTTTCAGTATAGGGGATAACAAGTCTCTTGGACCAGACGGTTACAATTCTTGCTTCTTCAAAGCTTCTTGGGCAACCACTAAGTAGGACTTCACATACGCTATCTTGGACTTCTTCTTGCACGGAAGACTCCTCAAATAGGTCAACCAAGCATCTATATCTCTTATAGCTAAAAATGATAACCCTCTTGCTTCCTCTTATTACAGGCTAATCTCCTGTTGTAACACTATCTACAAAACTATTACCAAGGTTCTTTCGGCCCGTATTAATATTGTCCTTCCATATATCATCGGCCCTTACCAAAGTGCTTTTGTCACAAATAGATCCATCAAGCACAATGTGCTCATCTGTCAAGAAATGCTCATCAAGTACAGCCGAAAGCACATCTCTCCTAGAGTTGCCATGAAGGTGGACATCTCCAAATCCTTTGACACCATCGACCATGTAGGAACCTGTAATGCATCAGTTAGACTACATGCAATATAACAGTAAGGGTCAGAATTTCATACCACCGCAGTGCGTATGTTGAGTAGAGTCGAGATTGGAATCTCTTTCCTTAATTCTATAAACACCCCGTATTACGACGGTTAACGGTGTTTAAGAATCCCAAGATACAATTGTTCTTCAAATTCATTCTTTGTAATAGAATCGGAAGCCTACGAACCAGTAGCGCATTGCACTCTTGAGATCAAAAAAGTTCGCAAGCTTGAAGAGAGAGAAGATTGATGGTGTGATTGAAATGAGAGGAAGAACTCTCTATTTATAGGAGTTGGAGGAGATGGATTGGGCTATGGGCTTCAGAGCCCATTGACCAGCCCAAAAACGGAGCCAATAAGCTGCTGACACTTGCCCCATTTCGGAGATAACACTTGCCCAATTTCGGAGTTGACACTTGCCCAGCAACCCAGAATTTTCGGATCTGTTGGACTGGGTAATTTGAGTGATCCGATGGGCCTACAGATCCGATCCGTTGCACAGATGGGTCTGGCCCAAGGCCTTCTTCATTTGGACTGTTGGACTTCGAGTTGGGTCGGCCCAAAAATAATATAGGTGGCCAATCCATATTATAATTAGGCCCACCTGCCTCGCAGCACAGCACGGCTCGGACTCGGACTCGGCACGGTACAACCACGAGCTCGAGCTCGGCTTAACGCGCGCGTCTGTGGTGGTTTGCCTACGCCGTTCCCCCATTGAAAATGGGTAGTGACCCAATGCCACATGCCTTAAAGAAAACTTGCCCTATATATCCCATTGTTTCTCCCTCCATATAGTCGATGTGGAAAGCACCCAATTTTGACTATTTTCTCAAGTTATTGCCTATCACGCAACCAACTTTGGGCATCTATTTCTCATTCAAACGGAACTCAAATTTAATGTATGAATATACCACGAGCAAGAGCTCGCGGAGATGCAGTCAACACTCCCACTTTCCGGTGTTGATAATGGCCGGAGCCCACCAGAAAAGTGCCCGGAAAATTGTCTAGCGCACATGTGTTAAAACATGTTTAATTTATTCTTTTATTAATTTACTTCCAACAATCCCCCACATGAATAGAAATGATTCTAAACATATGCTTATCTGTTTTTTAGACAGACCGAATTCTCAAGAGTACATTCAAAAAATCACTGCATATGGACTGGTGCCATGTTTTATGCTTGAACTGTCCGTAGTGAATAGCTATCGGATTTACTCGACCAGATAGTGACTATGATGTCTTGAACAACCGGGGCTTTTATGTAAACCGAGACAACAACTATCACACAGTTTCATTTTCTCGCAGAACGTTTGGTTCTCTGATTGTGTTCATTTTGGCCTTGAACATCCCTGGTTTATTCATGAGTGAATTTTGAGAATTCAGCCTCACCTTGTTCTCCAAGGCACGACCTCATGTCACACTCACAAAGTGATTGAGCATAAAGAGTATCTTTGATAATCCCCCTTTGTTTCAAGGTGATGGAATCATTAAAAGTCAAGCTTAACCTTAACTCATACAGTTTGCACTGTCTATCATCCTTAGGAATTGGATAGAGACAATGCTCCACTCGATTCAACTTGGTTAGGCTTTCCCCTTGAACCTACATCATGGGATATCCAGTCACGTAGGTAGGGTTGTCCTTCAAGCATCCTCTTATGTAATAGGCTTTGAACCCATTCCTTTTGATGATTTTAAAACTTGATCTCTTGACAAACCCTTAGAAAATGGATCCGCTAGGTTGTCAGTTGATTTGATATAGTCTATCGAGACTAAACCTGTTGAGATCAGTTTTCGAATGGACTTATGTTGTCGTCTAATATGACGTGACTTTCCATTGTATAAGACGCTCAGTGCCCGAGCTATAGCCTATTGACTATCACAATGTACACATAATGCCGGCACTTGCTTTTCCCACATCGGAATATCTTCCAAGAAGTTCCGAAGCCACTCAGCTTCTTCTGCTTCTTTGTCTAACGCAATGAACTCAGACTCCATTATGGATTTGGCCAATATTGTTTGTTTGGAAGATTTCCAAGACACTGTTGCACCACCAAGTGTAAACACATATCCACTTGTGGATTTTGAGTTTCTAGAGTCGGTATCCAGTTTGCATCACTATATCCTTCTGAAACTTCTGTTGGTTACTATAGTGTAGCCCATAACTTTGAGTATAACAGAGATAGTTCAATACTCTAGTTATCCATTTCTAGTGTTTATGTCCTGGGTTACTTGTATAACGACTTAATACATTGACTGAGTGTGCGAAGTCAGGGCGTGTACAATTGGTTAAGTACATAAGACTCGCAATTACACGTGCATACTCATGTTGTGACGCTGAGTCCCCCACATTTTTGGTCAGGTGGAGTTGAGGATCCACATGAATTTTAGTTGTTCCACTCTAGTAGTTCTTTAATCCCTAGAATAACGTCCGCTAACCCATATATTTCATGTCAAACTGTCCCCTAAGTAAATTCTTAGTTCGTTTGATCATATCTTTGTTGCTTCCAATGATAAGCATATCATCGACATATAGACATAGCAAGACATATCCCGTAGGAGTATTCTTGATATATATGCACTTGTCGCATTCATTAATGCTGAAACCATTCGACATCATTACGTTGTCAAATTTTTCATGCCACTACTTAGGAGCTTGTCTAAGTCCATAAAGGGACTTTACAAGTCTACACACCTTGCGTTCTTGTCCAGACACAACATACCCTTCAGGTTGTTTTATCTAAATCTCCTCTTCTAAATCTCCGTTTAGAAAGGCAGTTTTTACATCCATTTGATGGATTTTTAGGTTTCGTAATGTCGCTATTGCTATTAGCATTCTTATAGAAGTTATTCTCGTAACGAGAGAATAGGTGTCAAAGAAATCCAACCCTTCTTCTAGCCTTGTACTTCTCGATTGAGCCATCGGTTTTCAACTTGGTTTTGAAAATCCATTTGCACCCAAGTGCTTTACACCCTTGTGGTAAGTCAACTAACTCCCATGTATGGTTTTGCATAATGGAGTCAATCTCACTTTTGACTGCTTCCTTACATGAAGGTGCGTCAGGTGTAGACATAGCTTCTGTGTAACTTCTTGGTCTCATGCCGTCATGAAGTCATCCCCAAACGATTTTTCTGTTCGAGTTCTTTTGCTTCTTCGAGGTTCTTCCTCGGCTATTTCATTCTCAGAAGTGTCTTCCGCTCTTTGTTCACGAGTTTGTTTCGTATTTTCTTTATCCTTACACGGAAACACGTTTTCAAAGAAGGAAACATTCCTTGATTCCATTATTGTATTAACATGTATATCTGGTATATTTGATTTATGTATCAAAAAACGATAGGGACTGTTGTTGTGTGCATATCCTATGAAAATACAATCAACGGTTTTAGGTCTGATGGTGACCTTTTTAGGAGGTGCTACAACCCCTTTTGCTAGGCACCCTCACACTTTGTGGTATTTGTACGATGATACTTTACCTTTCTAAAGTTCATATGGCGTTTTGTTAGTTACCTTATGCGTTATTTTGTTGAGGATGTAATTGGTAGTAAGCAATGCTTCCCCCACATGTTCTAGGATAACCCAGAATCCTGCAACAGAGCGTTCATCATCTCTTTCAGAGTTTGGTTCTTTCGTTCCGCAACTCCGTTAGATTCAGGTGAATAGGGAGCAGTTGTTTGATGAACTATCCCGGGTTCTCTAAAGAACACGTTGAAAGGTTTATCGTACTCGCCTCCTCTATCACTTCGTATGACTTTGATTGTCTTACTAAGTTGGTTTTCAACTTCCAACTTGTATTCCTTAAATTTTTCCAAGGCCTCATCTTTGCTTCTGAGCAAGTAGATATAACAATACCTTGTACAATCGTCAATAAATGTGACGAAGTACTTTTTACCTCATCTAGTTTGTATAAACTTCAAATCAAACAAATCAATGTGAATTAAGCCTAGAGGTTATGTGGTCCTCTCCACTTGTGGAGATGGCGTTTTTGTGAGTTTTGTTTGTACGCAGACTTCACATTTGTCTTTGTTTAATTTGCATTTTGGAATTAGGTTTAAATGCATTAGTCTTTGGATAGACTTATAATTTACATGTCATAATCCTTCATGCCAAATATTAAAAGACTCAACAACATAAGCAATAAGATTTTTATTCATTGAACCATTGGTTACAACTTTTAATGACTGTCATTACACACATTCTTAACAGTCCATCCTTGACTGTAACACCCCGAATCCGCGGGACCCGGAGTGTCACATTGGGTTAGGATCTCACAATGGATCCTGACCCTAGCCTGACAACAAGTTCACTGGACCTTACAACATGGCACTGACAGATATAAAACAAATACATAAAACTATATAAATTGTACAACCCAAAGTAAACAACAACATAGCCGAGTATATAAAACGACAACCTCACACAGGAGGTACAAAAGAACATCCTCACGAAGGAGGGGAACACAACAAACCCAAACCAACCACTTAATGTACGAGAGTCCTCGGCCTGTCACCCTACCAGATCACTCAGCAACGCCTAACCTGTAAACATCTACAACACGGTATGAAACCGTTAGCTAACCATACATATATGAGGTAATGCATAAGCACAAACACAATCATGGAAGATAAACACATCATCATGCTTTCACACATTTACCCATTTTATTATCTTTATATAATAACCATTCACTCAAAAACCATATATATATATATAGATAGATGAAAGTATGTGACACGAGGACCGATACATCCCCGCCTCTGAGTACAATGTCCAGCTGTACGAGTATCGGTCACACAATCCGTGTACCCTATGGGAGTGGATTGCGCCCTTCCTGTAAACCAGTCTGGCCTGACATCAGAGAACCTCCCAGACTCCACGGCGGGATGAAAGGGAAAGGTTATCACAACCACACAGTGGGGCAGTCAATAGAACATAGGTCGATAAAAACGACAACTCATGCTATCATAGCAAACATATAAAGCACACACCACTCATGCAAACACCCAATATAGGGATGGTAGCTAAGTAAGTCCTACGGACTTACCTCAACCTCGTACAAACTCAACCACGATCACCTCTACACTGGAGGGACAACCCGACCTATAAAAAGGCATAAAGAGATATATCAACCTCTATTCATCAAAGGGGTCACACCTAGACCCAAAGGGATCCATAAGGATCATACTCAATCTATGAGCCTCACAACCAACTAAACCTCAATATCTCAGCATAACTCACAATTCCTCAAATCTCAAGGTAGTATCTAATCAACATTCCTCAATCTCAATTTTAATCCTAATTTAATTAATTAACCTTTAATTAATTAATTAGATTTCGCCAGAATAACGTTTTGCCCGCAGGCAATTTCTAAACCCCCTGTCATCAGATTTCATCAAACAAGAACCCATAATCACCAGAATAATATAACGACCATAATGGAATTTCTAATTGTCCTATTTGACAAGCCTAAAGTCAATTTAGGCCAAATCGCAGTACGGAAAACGAATAAATTCATAACTTATTCGTTACTAACCCGATTGACGATCTGAAAGAAGATTCGGAATCACAACGACGCAGGCTACGCATGGACAGCATCAAATTCATCGGAATCTGAGCGACGGAACCGTCCTAGTGACATATATGCTCGACCAGCCCTTCATATACTCGGAAATGCAGAAACTCGGTACCGATATGAAGAGAATGAAGAGAGGAATCCAGAAACTCAAACGGAATTGAAATCGGATTAGAAACGGAGAGTAGATCTGAGTTTGAAGGTTGAGAGAAATCAGAGCTTTTACGAGAAAACGTGAAAGGAAATGAATTAATAAAGGATTTTCCGCTATTTATAGTGAAGACGATAATTATCCTTTAGTAAAGTCGATAATTATTCTTTAACCGATCCAAAAGCGGGTCGAACCTCTTTCTCCAAACTTCTCGAGATTGGAACATTAAATCTGGAATATTGTAGGGATAATTATTCCACAACTGCCTCGAAAAACGTGTATTCCTAAGCCGTCTTTCTTAGCCGTTAAGAAACGAAATAGCGACTCTTTTGGCCGTTTTGCCTCTCCATGTTATTTCATATCTAGGACATATCCGATGTCCTGATCATTTCTCTCAACTGCATTTTTATTAATTGGAGCTCCCAAATGCTCCAAATAACACCGGAGGGTAAAAATAATTACCCGGGAGAAAAAGTAAAATTTCCCCAAACGTCCAAAATTACGCCGGGAAAATAACGGTGGGACTCTTACTCATCACTTGCGAAGTCTTCACGAGTTATATGTTAATTACTATCAATGATTAAATTAATCAACATTAATTAGAATTCGAAATCCTAGTTATTACATCACACACCCCTTAAAAAAAAGTTTCGTCCCGAAACTTGCAAAATCCCAAAGTCATCTCGGACCCATAAGCCGAGGTATAACTCTCACTCTCTCTATCGGAGGTATCACATCTCCGTTCAAAAGGTCATCACCTATAACAATCTATAACCTCAATGTCACCATGGAGGAATCATCAACTCCAGAAAACAGGGTCATAACGCTACCCAAAGGCGTAGAGGAATCACATCTCTCGCCATACCACATCACAAGGCATAGAGGAAGCACATCTCTAGCCCAAACATATCACAAGCATAGAGGAAATACGTCTCTAGCAAACCATAATCATATATATCGTATGGAGGAATCACATCTCCACTAAAACTATGTCCATCAAGGTAGCATGGAGGAAAGAACCATCTCCAGCTGAATCCTAATCACACTCAAATAGCATGAAGGAAAAAACCATCTCCAGCTATAAATATAATCATACTCGGGTAGCGTGGAGGAAGTAATCATCTCCAGCTATAACATACATCACGCTAGCACATCAAGATCTACGAAGATCATAAATACATCAAAACTAGCATGAAATAACACATCAAGGCATATAAGCACATAAGCACAACATTCATCAAGATAGCACTAAGATCTACTCGTGCTCCCACAAATGGGTCTGTCCCAAGTTCCCAACATATACTCTGGATAGTTCCTCAGGACACTATCCTCAGTCTCTCACATAGCCTCTTCAGGTCTTCATCTCGACCATCATATCCTCAATATGGGAATGTCTTTCGAATGCAAGTGTTTCATATCTCATTCCAAGAATGTAATTGAATGCTCAACAAAAGTGTGGTTGGACTCAACCATCAAATCATCGTAACTCACAAGGTGTCTCGAGTTTGGTATATACTCCTTAGTTGAGACATATGAAACACTGGGTGGATATCCTCTAATCTCATAGGCAAAGCTAAACATCATGCTACCTTCTCCGTACTGGTTGATCTCAAATAAACCATCATTTTGGAAACTCAGTTCCCTTTCTATATTAACACGTCTAACGTCTCGCAGCTGAGATACTTACAGCCAGAGATGAACTCTCGCTTGAACTTTAGAGGTTAACTCCTCTTGTCTACATATAATATATGGCGACTCTGTACAGCCAGCATTCTTCCTTCAATCAACGTTACTTGTACTATAAAATCCTGAATCAGGTTAGGTGTTATTCCACTACTACTGCTAGATCACTTCTAGCATAAGGATCTACGACATCTATGTCTATATATATTGCCTCATAGGGTCATCCCAAAAAGATGCACGTCCTTCATTATTATATAATAAAGTCATTAATGGAAGGTACTATAAACATCCACGTTTCCCATTCAACTTACAACTTATAATAGATCTTTAAGATCTAGATGATCCTCTCTAACTGACCATCTGTTAGGGGGTGAAGTGTAGTCATGAGGTACAGACTCGTCCCCAAAGCAGTCTGAATCTGTTGCCTAAAATCTCAAAGTAAAAGCATCCATCTCGATCAGAAATGATCGTTCTCGGTATACCATGGAGTCTCACTATCTGTCTAGTGTACTCCTCAGCCAATTCATTCACTAGCCACGTCCTTCTAATAGAAATGAAACGTGCCGGTTTCATTAATTTGTTACTAACAATCTATATAACATAAATCTTCTACTGGGTCACAATCCCATAAAAAAGTCCATAAAGATGTCCTCCCAAATTCTACTACTGCACTGGTAGTGGGTGGGGGCTTATCTCTAGATCGGAAATACTCTATATGGACCTGCTGACATGTCACACACTGTATCACAAATCTGGTTATATCGGCTTCATACAACATAATCGTCTCATCTCGTGGTACATCTTACTCGTACCTGAATGTACTGAATAAGGCGTACAATGGGTATACCATAATATTCTATGTCTCCATCTGCATCAGCAGGTACACAAAAGCGGTCATGACTCTTCATCAATCCATCTACTCCCATGGAGAACTATAGTGCCTTAGTACAGGACATCCTTTCTCTAAACCTTGTCAAGGCCGGGCATGTCTCCTGCTTCTGTTGGACCTCATCCAACATACCAGGTAGAACCTCTGAAGTATAACTGGGTATCCTCATCAAGGAACTGATTGTTCAACTCTAGCCAAGCTAGATCTCTCTGAAGTTGAGGCTGAACTATCAGTCTCACAATCATCTTCTCTTGGATCGTCTTTCCATTCAAGTTATCAACGACAACGTTCAACTTCTCTGAATGATATGGAATCTTCAAGTCAAATATTCAACCCTTGTTGCATAAAATATACTTCAGATTCCTATGATCTATAGAAATCTGACATGAAGATCACATCGGTACGGTCTTCTCAAAAGACTCGCAAATGAATACGTAATCATATAAAATCCTTCCTCAAAGCATTGGTAGCTATCGGCTGAGCCGAAAAAACTACGTATTCCTTAATGTTCATCAGTATCTCCCATGTTACAACATACTTAGTTTTCGCCAGGTCAACCATGATCCCACTGGCGGAGACAACATGGCCTAAAAAGGCTACCACTGGCATCTCAACTTACACTTAGAGCGCGTAGCATACAACCCTCTATCTTTCGAAATCTACAAAACGGTCCTCAGACGATCGGTCTACTACTCTCTGCTATGAGAGTATACCGACATGTCATCCATGAAGTCCACCACCAACTAATCAAGGAAGTCGATGAAGATACTATTCATCAACTCCATAAAAACTACTAAAACATTTGTCAACCCAAATGACATCACTACAAACTCGTAGTGTCCATAACGGGTATGGGATGCTATCTCATACACATGCTTCTCTCTCATCCATGACTAGGGATATCTTGAGCACAAAGGAATCCTGAAAACACAATTGCTTCTTGAAGCTAACTCATCAGGTCGTCAATACGGAACATGGAACCCACTAGGGTAAACCCGTTTCGATCAACTTTTCAAGTTATTAGTACAATATCTCAACAAGCACCATATAGTTTGGCTTTCCCATTCAATCTTGTATCATACTTCAACTCGATAACAATGTCCACACTCCGCTGAGGTGGCAACTAGACGGTTCAGTAACACGTCTATAAACTCATAAACAACTGGAATACCTTCAATTGTTGGACTATCTCGCTCCTTTATGGTATAAAACTAGAAGGCGTCACATCCATGTGCTATCAGCTCGGTGCTCGTACAGTCCTGATGACAAACCCGTCTCTTCAAAGGTCTTAACCTCAGAAGACCTCTATTTAACTCAACTCAGTAAAGACTATAATAGTCTTACTATTAAAAGCTAACACCACATGATATCTATACATCCAAACCATACACATAATGACTTCCTCATGCACCTACGACATGACAAAGAAGTCTGCAACCATACACGAGTCCCTGAAATAAGGGAACAAACATGCATCTCACTGGTATCTCAGACCCAAAAAGGTAATCCTATAAAGGAAAATCCACCTTCTACTATATACCAAAATTCAACCATTAACGCATGCATCGAAAGACATGACGTGCATAGCACTCACAACACGCAAAACTCCACCAGGTAAACCATTAACGAGAATGGTACCTATAACAGCTAACACTCGTAGCTCCTCTACATATCATCACTCAATGTCAGATCCATGCTCCTCAGGTATCACTGAGGTCATTACTATAGCCTCCACTTCCACTCTTTCTGCACCGGAAAGAGGAAGGTCTTGCTGGGAAGAAACACCACCGTGCTGACAGAAAGGGCCAGATGACCTAACTCACCACAAGTGAAACAAGCTATCAGTGCCAAAGGGCACACAAAACGCTAATGATCTAGATAACCACAACTAAAACATAATCATCCCATCCTTGCAACCTGTGCAACTGAAGGGTAACTCGACCCTCATCGTCCACCTGGAATGATCTCACTCTTGAAGGGAACCTGTAAACGCAATGCCTTGCCCTATCGACAAAACTTCGCTCTATGCCCTGCTTTACCACACGTAAAGCATATGATGGGCGCCTTTGGGCACACAGCTCGCTAGTGTCCCAACTTCCACGCAATTAAAACACTGTAGTTCCTTGCCAGTCATCTTCATGGCCAAAGGATCACTAGATTGTCCAAATATCTGACTTGGTCCAACATTCATCGTCTTCGCTTTTCCACTAACTGATTCAATCCGTTGCTTCTTCTCTGATCTAGAAGCTTCAGTTGATCTCACAGATGTTGGTAAATCCGGTGTGGATCTACCCGAT
This sequence comes from Fagopyrum esculentum, assembly GCA_033239045.1. NCBI lineage: Eukaryota > Viridiplantae > Streptophyta > Magnoliopsida > Caryophyllales > Polygonaceae > Fagopyrum > Fagopyrum esculentum. The sequence continues at coordinate 8,647,946 of BSUD01000004.1, read as the reverse complement.
ATCACCGCCTCATATACGTGTTACATATATTCTTGAAACTCGGATCTACTCATGGAGACACGATCAGCCTCTTCAAACTCGTTCTCTGCCATAGGCGAAACAACAGCGGAAACTGGTCCCTAACTTATCACAACTGGAGGAAGAGGGGGGGTGTACCCCTACCTCATCCAACTACAGATACTACTCTAGTCTGAGTCATCTGTAGGATATACGCACCTAATTTTATAAGGCTATATATATGCCATAGGTATCGATATGTATATAATAAATCCACATAATCCATAGTACACACAGATATATATACATATCTACGCTACAGAGATCCATGGCAGAGGTGACGACTTCTCGTACATTCTATCCCAAAACCACACTTAAAACCAAAACCTTTGAAAACGTCAGATCCCATGTGGGCTCTGTTTATTTTACCTATCAAACCTCATTGCAGGTAGCAAGTGCCATTGTTGTCAACCTGGGCTCTGATACCAACTCTGTAACACCCCGAATCTGCGGGACTCGGAGTGTCACATTGGGTTAGGATCTCACAATGGATCCTGACCCTAGCCTGACAACAAGTTCACTGGACCTTACAACATGGCACTGACAGATATAAAACAAATACATAAAACTGTATAAATTGTACAACCCAAAGTAAACAACAACATAGCCGAGTATATAAAACGACAACCTCACACAGGAGGTACAAAAGAACATCCTCACGAAGGAGGGGAACACAACAAACCCAAACCAACCACTTAATGTACGAGAGTCCTCGGCCTGTCACCCTACCAGATCACTCAGCAACGCCTAACCTGTAAACATCTACAACACGGTATGAAACCGTTAGCTAACCATACATATATGAGGTAATGCATAAGCACAAACACAATCATGGAAGATAAACACATCATCATGCTTTCACACATTTACCCATTTTATTATCTTTATATAATAACCATTCACTCAAAAACCATATATATATATATATAGATAGATGAAAGTATGTGACACGAGGACCGATACATCCCCGCCTCTGAGTACAATGTCCAGCTGTACGAGTATCGGTCACACAATCCGTGTACCCTATGGGAGTGGATTGCGCCCTTCCTGTAAACCAGTCTGGCCTGACATCAGAGAACCTCCCAGACTCCACGGCGGGATGAAAGGGAAAGGTTATCACAGCCACGCAGTGGGGCAGTCAATAGAACATAGGTCGATAAAAACGACAACTCATGCTATCATAGCAAACATATAAAGCACACACCACTCATGCAAACACCCAATATAGGGATGGTAGCTAAGTAAGTCCTACGGACTTACCTCAACCTCGTACAAACTCAACCACGATCACCTCTACACTGGAGGGACAACACGACCTATAAAAAGGCATAAAGAGATATATCAACCTCTATTCATCAAAGGGGTCACACCTAGACCCAAAGGGATCCATAAGGATCATACTCAATCTATAAGCCTCCCAACCAACTAAACCTCAATATTTCAACATAACTCACAATTCCTCAAATCTCAAGGTAGTATCTAATCGACATTCCTCAATCTCAAATCTAATCCTAATTTAATTAATTAACCTTTAATTAATTAATCAGATTTCGCCAGAATAACGTTTTGCCCGCAGGCAATTTCTAAAACCCCTGTCATCAGATTTCATCAAACAAACTATCCATAATCACCAGAATAATATAACGACCATAATGAAATTTCTAATTATCCATTTTGACAAGCCTAAAGTCAATTTAGGCCAAATCGCAGTACGGAAAACGAATAAATTCATAACTTATTCGTTACTAACCCGATTGACGATCTGAAAGAAGATTCGGAAATACAACGACGCAGGCTACGCATGGACAACATCAAATTCACCGGAATCTGAGCGACGGAACCGTCCTAGTGACATATATGCTCGACCAGCCCTCCATATACTCGGAAATGCAGAAACTCGGTACCGTTATGAAGAGAATGAAGAGAGGAATCCAGAAACTCAAACGGAATTGAAATCGGATTAGAAACGGAGAGTAGATCTGAGTTTGAAGGTTGAGAGAAATCAGAGCTTTTACGAGAAAACGTGAAAGGAAATGAATTAATAAAGGATTTTCCGCTATTTATAGTGAAGACGATAATTATCCTTTAGTAAAGTCGATAATTATTCTTTAACCGATCTAAAAGCGGGTCGAACCTCTTTCTCCAAACTTCTCGAGATTGGAACATTAAATCTGGAATATTGTAGGGATAATTATTCCACAACTGCCTCGAAAAACGTGTATTCCTAAGCCGTCTTTCTTAGCCGTTAAGAAACGAAATAGCGACTCTTTTGGCCGTTTTGCCTCTCCATGTTATTTCATATCTAGGACATATCCGATGTCCTGATCATTTCTCTCAACTGCATTTTTATTAATTGGAGCTCCCAAATGCTCCAAATAACACCGGAGGGTAAAAATAATTACCCGGGGGAAAAAGTAAAAATTTCCCCAAACGTCCAAAATTACGCCAGGAACATAACGGTGGGACTCTTACTCATCACTTGCGAAATCTTCGCGAGTTATATGTCAATTACTATCAACGATTAAGTTAATCAACATTAATTAGAATTCGAAATCCTAGCTATTACATTATTGTAACAAAAAAAACTCATTAAGTATCTATGACTAGCAAGCAGAATATTTCAATTTTACTAGAAAAGACAAGAATAGAAACACATAGATGTTACTTGTGGATCATACACCGACCTTAGCTATCTTCACTAATTGATCATAGTTGTCGTGTCCATAGAAAAATGGCTCCATCCGATATATTATTGTAACAAAAAAAACTCATTAAGTATCTATGATTAGCAAGCAGAATATTTCAGTTTTAACTGGAAAAGACAAGAACAGAAACACATAGATGTTACTTGTGGATCATACACCGACCTTAGCTATCTTCACCAATTGATCATGGTTGTCGTGTCCATAGAAAAATGGCTCGTTCCGATATATTATTGTAACAAAAAAAACTCATTAAGTATCTATGACTAGCAAGCAGAATATTTCAATTTTACTAGAAAAGACAAGAATAGAAACACATAGATGTTACTTGTGGATCATACACTGACCTTAACTATCTTCACTAATTGATCATAGTTGTCGTGTCCATAGAAAAATGGCTCCATCCGATATATTATTGTAACAAAAAAAACTCATTAAGTATCTATGACTAGCAAGTAGAATATTTCAATTTTAACTAGAAAAGACAAGAACAGAAACACATACATGTTACTTGTGAATCATACACCGACCTTAGCTATCTTCACCAATTGATCATGGTTGTCGTGTCCATAGAAAAATGGCCCGTTCCGATATATTATTTGTAACACCCCGAATCTGCGGGACTCGGAGTGTCACATTGGGTTAGGATCTCACAATGGATCCTGACCCTAGCCTGACAACAAGTTCACTGGACCTTACAACATGGCACTGACAGATATAAAACAAATACATAAAACTGTATAAATTGTACAACCCAAAGTAAACAACAACATAGCCGAGTATATAAAACGACAACCTCACACAGGAGGTACAAAAGAACATCCTCACGAAGGAGGGGAACACAACAAACCCAAACCAACCACTTAATGTACGAGAGTCCTCGGCCTGTCACCCTACCAGATCACTCAGCAACGCCTAACCTGTAAACATCTACAACACGGTATGAAACCGTTAGCTAACCATACATATATGAGGTAATGCATAAGCACAAACACAATCATGGAAGATAAACACATCATCATGCTTTCACACATTTACCCATTTTATTATCTTTATATAATAACCATTCACTCAAAAACCATATATATATATATATAGATATATATATATATATATATATATATATATAGATAGATGAAAGTATGTGACACGAGGACCGATACATCCCCGCCTCTGAGTACAATGTCCAGCTGTACGAGTATCGGTCACACAATCCGTGTACCCTATGGGAGTGGATTGCGCCCTTCCTGTAAACCAGTCTGGCCTGACATCAGAGAACCTCCCAGACTCCACGGCGGGATGAAAGGGAAAGGTTATCACAGCCACGCAGTGGGGCAGTCAATAGAACATAGGTCGATAAAAACGACAACTCATGCTATCATAGCAAACATATAAAGCACACACCACTCATGCAAACACCCAATATAGGGATGGTAGCTAAGTAAGTCCTACGGACTTACCTCAACCTCGTACAAACTCAACCACGATCACCTCTACACTGGAGGGACAACACGACCTATAAAAAGGCATAAAGAGATATATCAACCTCTATTCATCAAAGGGGTCACACCTAGACCCAAAGGGATCCATAAGGATCATACTCAATCTATGAGCCTCACAACCAACTAAACCTCAATATCTCAGCATAACTCACAATTCCTCAAATCTCAAGGTAGTATCTAATCAACATTCCTCAATCTCAATTTTAATCCTAATTTAATTAATTAACCTTTAATTAATTAATTAGATTTCGCCAGAATAACGTTTTGCCCGCAGGCAATTTCTAAACCCCCTGTCATCAGATTTCATCAAACAAGAACCCATAATCACCAGAATAATATAACGACCATAATGGAATTTCTAATTGTCCTATTTGACAAGCCTAAAGTCAATTTAGGCCAAATCGCAGTACGGAAAACGAATAAATTCATAACTTATTCGTTACTAACCCGATTGACGATCTGAAAGAAGATTCGGAATCACAACGACGCAGGCTACGCATGGACAGCATCAAATTCATCGGAATCTGAGCGACGGAACCGTCCTAGTGACATATATGCTCGACCAGCCCTTCATATACTCGGAAATGCAGAAACTCGGTACCGATATGAAGAGAATGAAGAGAGGAATCCAGAAACTCAAACGGAATTGAAATCGGATTAGAAACGGAGAGTAGATATGAGTTTGAAGGTTGAGAGAAATCAGAGCTTTTACGAGAAAACGTGAAAGGAAATGAATTAATAAAGGATTTTCCGCTATTTATAGTGAAGACGATAATTATCCTTTAGTAAAGTCGATAATTATTCTTTAACCGATCTAAAAGCGGGTCGAACCTCTTTCTCCAAACTTCTCGAGATTGGAACATTAAATCTGGAATATTGTAGGGATAATTATTCCACAACTGCCTCGAAAAACGTGTATTCCTAAGCCGTCTTTCTTAGCCGTTAAGAAACGAAATAGCGACTCTTTTGGCCGTTTTGCCTCTCCATGTTATTTCATATCTAGGACATATCCGATGTCCTGATCATTTCTCTCAACTGCATTTTTATTAATTGGAGCTCCCAAATGCTCCAAATAACACCGGAGGGTAAAAATAATTACCCGGGAGAAAAAGTAAAATTTCCCCAAACGTCCAAAATTACGCCGGGAAAATAACGGTGGGACTCTTACTCATCACTTGCGAAGTCTTCACGAGTTATATGTTAATTACTATCAATGATTAAATTAATCAACATTAATTAGAATTCGAAATCCTAGTTATTACATTGACATACCCTTTGCCTATATAAATCCCATTCTTCATGAGAGTGAGATGATTAGATACAAGCTTCACAGAGAATTCATGCTTGTTGAGCAGAGCACCGGAAATCAAGTTCTTCCGGATGTCGGGCACGTGCATGACATTGGTGAGAGTGAGCTCCTTCTCAGATGTCATCTTTAGCACTATCTTGCCATGTCCTTCGACCTTTGAGGTGGACGAATTTCCCATAAACAATTGCTCATCATGTTTGTTTTTTTGATAGGTGGAGAGCATCCCCTTGTCACAACAGATGTGGTTGGTAGCACCAGTGTCATACCACCACTCCATTGGGTTGTTGTCAACCATGTTGACTTCACACGTCACAGCACATAGATCAACATCAGTTAGCCCATCCTCAGCAATGTGGGCCTTTGCTTTTCCCTTACTCTTGATAGAGTCACCCTTGTTCCGACATTCATCGGATTTGTGACATTTGCCACAATTGTGACATTTGCCTGCGAATTTTTTCTTCAATAGTTTCTTGGGGACCTTGGGTTGAAACTTTCGTTTCTTGCCATTCGGTTCAACCAGATGAGCTTTCTCTGTCTTTTCCCCTTCAGTGCTCTTGCGGTTGCTTGATTCAATCCGCAACTTGACCATGAAATCTTCCACAGTCATTTCCTTTCGTTTGTGCAAAAGGTAGCTCTTGAAATCCTTCCAAGATGGAGGAAGTTTTCCGATGAATGCTGCTACCTGAAATCTTTCACAGATAGTCATCTCTTCAGCAATAATCTCATGGGCTAGAAGTTGTAGCTTCTCATCTTGCTCCATGACCGGCTTGTTGTCTACCATTTGGAAGTCCATGAACTTCTGAACATCGGACTTTTTATGCCCTGCATCCTTAGATTTGTACTTCTTTATTAAGGCAAGTCGAAGCTTCCTAGAAGTGTCGACTTTGATGTATACTTGATACAGTGAGTCGGACAGACGGCTAAGAATCCACCCTTTGCATGCATAGTCATTGTCTAGATCAGCTTGGAAGGATACCTCTTTATCCTCGGTCACGTATCTGTCCAATTTGTTCATGGTTAAGAAGAACAACATCTTTTGTTGCCAAGTCTCGAAATTAGTTCCATCAAACTTGTTTGGCAACAATCCCGCGCTTAGAGAGCCAGGCATTGGTACCGTCTAAGGGACATATTGTTGACCAGACTGTACACCGCTAGGAAGTGGATTAGTCCGGGTCGGTGGGTTTGGCAAGTTAGCCGGTGGTAGATCCCTTCCAAAATGGATTTGGGACGTCTGCTCACCCCATTCGCTGCATCAGTAAGCATCCTTAGGATACTATCATCATCGGTAGTGTTTGGATCCATGGTAGTTTCCGTTGTGTTATCAGCCATTTCTGTGACACGGAAATAACCACGGTCAGTATTTCAATTTTTTGATTGGAAATCGAAACTTAAAAAACCGAGTTTTAATTTTTTGGGTATAAGTCCGTACAAGAACAGACTTGTTTTCAATTTAATATTTAAATCGAATTCAGATTTAAAAAACAAACTCTTTTTTGTTTTAAAAACAATTTTGAAAACTAAATTTAATTTTAAATTCAATTTTTAAAAATGATTCCGGTAGATAACCCAGTTTGACTATTCCGGCGCCTTATCTGCAACACTTCATAAACGGTTAGTGCATAACAGTTTAACAAGTTTTTAGAATTAAGACTATAGGAACTTGTAATACATCAGTTAGATTAAATGCAATATAACAGTAAGGGTCAGAATTTTATATCACCGCAGTGCGTATGCTGAGCAGAGTCGAGATCGGAATCTCTTTCCTTAATTCTAAAAACACCTCGTATTATGACGGTTACCGGTGTTTAAGAATCTCACGATACAACTGCTGTTCGAATTCGTTATTCGTAATAGAACCGGAAGCCTATGAACCAGTAGTGCGTTGCACTTTTGAGATCACAAAAGCTCGCAAGCTTGAAGAGAGAGAGAAGAGAGAAGATTGATGGCGTGATTGAAATGAGAGGAAGAGCTCTCTCTTTATAGGAGATGGAGGAGATGGATTGGGCTATGGGCTTCAGAGCCCATTGACCAGCCCAAAAACAAAGCCAATAAGTTGCTAACACTTTCCCCATTTCGGAGATGTCACTTTCCCAATTTCGGAGTGGACACTTGCCCAGCAACCCATGATTTTCGGATTTGTTGGACTGGGTAATTTGACTGATCTGATGGGCCTGCAGATCCGATCCGTTACATAGATGGGCCTGGCTCAAGGCCTTCCTCATATGGACTGTTGGACTTCGAGTTGGTTCGGCCCAAAAATAATATAGGTGGTCAGCCCAGATTATAATTAGGTTCACCCGCCCCTCAGCACAACACGGCTCGGACTCGGACTCGGCACGGCACGACCACGAGTTCGGCTCGGCTCGGCGCGCACGCGTGTGTGGTGGTTTGCCTACGCCGTTCCCCGTTGAAAATGGGTAGTGACTCAGGTCACATGCCTTAGAGAAAACTTGCCCTATATATCCCATTGTTTCTCCCTCCATATAGTCGATGTGGGAAGCACCCAATTTTGACTATTTTCTCAAGTTATTGCTTATCACGCAACCAACTTTGGGCATCTATTTCTCATTCAAACGGAACTCAAATTTAACGTATGAATATACCACGAGCAAGAGCTCGCAAAGACGAAGTCAACGCTCCCACTTTCCGGTGTTGATAATGGCCGGAGCCCACCAGAAAAATGCCCGGAAAAGTGTCCGGCACACACATGTGTTAAAACATGTTTAATTTATTCTTTTATTAATTTAGTTCCAACAGACCATGGATTCATCCTGCACTGTCTTCACAAAATGGGATTCCCTAGGCACTTCATTCGTCTGATCAAAGAGTGCATCACCACTGCAACATAATTTGTCAACATTAACGGTGCTCTTCGTGGTCACTCCTTAAGAAATAGAGGGTTGAGACAAAGTTGTCCCCTTTCCGCTCCTCTCTTCACTATTTCCATGGAGTACCTCTCCAACATATCCACCAAAACACCACAAACACTAACTTCAACCACCACCCAAAATGCCACTCACCCCTCATAACCCATCTTTCCTTTGTTGATGACCTCCTGCTACTTTGTAGAGGAGACCTTCCCTCCATTAAAATTCTGAAAGAAACACTTGATGAGTTTGGTACTCTCTCCGGGCTCAAAATTAACCCTTCAAAGTCATCGCTTTTCACGGGTGGGATGTCCAACTATGATCAAATCCATGCTAGTAATCTCACTAGCATCGCCATTGGCTCTCTTCCATTCCGGAATCTGGGGGGGTCCCCATAGATAGTAGAAGGCTCGCTCTTGCTGACTACCTCCCCTTAATCCATAATACCACCAAGCGAATTCAGTCCTGGAGTGCTAAACTTTTGTCCTACGTTGGCCGAGCCCAACTTATCAAATCTATCCTTACCTCCATCAATCAATACTGGTGTTCGATGCTCCTCCTGCCTGCTACGATCTTGAGGAAGATTCAGGCTCTTCTCCGCTCCTTCCTCTAGTCCGGAAAGGAATGTATTAATAGGGCTCTTGTTGCTTGGTCCACAATGTGCTCCTCGAAGGCTTCCGGTGGGCTTGGTTTCCCGGACCTTAGTGCAAGAAATAAGGTATCTCTCGTCCGCTTAATCTTTGATATTGATCGTTGTAGTGATAATCTTTGGTGTTAATGGATTGAGCGCCACATCCTCAAGGGCCAAATCATTTGGCACTGTCAACCCAAACCTCACCATAGCTTCTTCTGGAAGAACCTTCACAAGATCAAAGATGATATGCCTGCTCCTTTGACCGGAAATCTCCACTCCACTGCTATTTCCAATGCTAACGGCTCCTTCTCATCAAAGAAAACCTATGATATCTTCAGGTCCGACCCCATCCATCAGCAACCCAACCCTTACAAGACTATTTGGCTTAATATCAACATTCCTAAATGCAGCTACATCACTTGGGTAGCTTACCATCGCCTTCTCCCCACTCTGGTCAAAATTAAGTTATAGAACCTCATTGATAATATCTGCAAGCTTTGCAACAACATGGCCAAAGATGATGACCACCTATGGTCCTCATGTAGCTATGCTTCGCTTGCCCTCGACATTCTCTCACGTTGGAAAAGAACCCCCTACCCAGCCCCATACATTCACAACCTATGGAGCTGGCTCAATTCATGTTTGAATCCTAAATATAACCTTCTCCATAGCACTCGGATTGCCTCGATCTCTACCTTCGTTTACTTTATCTGGAAGGCAATGAATAACAAAGTGTACAACAACTCCTTTACTAAAGCCATTGAATGCACTAGGGAGGCCATACGGGCCATTAAGCTTCATCTCGCACACAACTAGAAGGACCGCTCTCCTGATTCCTGGGCCACAACAAGATTGCTTGAAATTCACCTTGCTTTATCCCTCTCCCTCTTGATGTTCTCTCTCTCTCTCTCTCTCTCTCTCTCTCTTACCTTAGAACTTTGTGTTCGGGAATGAAATTTCATGAATTTAATTGTTATGAAATTAAATCTCATGAAATTAACTATATAAATAATTTTGTTGTATTTAATTTCTTATAATTATATTTTATAAAATTCAGGCTTCAATCAATAATACAAAGTGTTGATTAAGCCTAAAAATATTGATTAAAGCTAAAACAAATTACAAAAGTAATTTAGCTCATTCACTATCAAGGTGATAAATTTGTAATTAAAAAAAAAGAATAAAATTATGAAATAATTTCCCAACTACGTTGGTTTTCATTTTAAAAAATTGTTAAAATGGTCAAAAGCTATTAATGTTGATGAGTTAATGGGTTAGTGGGAAGTTATCAAAATTAACTTCTCTAAACTCCCATAAACCTCTCCCACTCTTCTGTATAAAAGGAAAGAAGATCTCCTCCATGGGACTTTTTCAGAAAACGTGAATCTGCAACAAAAAAAAAACAAATATACAAGATCAGTAGAAAGGAAAGAAATAAGGGTACGAGGATGTTGTCCCTCATTTTTTTGTCTGATCTTTTACATTAATGATTTGCAGATATCATTCCTCTTTTTCATTCTTTCTTTCCTTCCTACAAAACACATAAAAGAGAAGAAATGAAGAACGTGTGAAACAAAATTGTTTTTTATATTGTGCTGCTAAGATCATGTATTAAAGGACATGGGCTATTATGTGCAGATACTACAAATCTGGGAAGAAATTTGACCTTCTCCATATGAAGACTTGAAATCAGTAGTTGATTCGGAAGTACATAACTTTCGATCGCTACACAACGTGATTGGTCTGAAAGTAGATACTTTCGGCCACTATACACAAAATCATAGTTTGTTCGGAAGTAATTACTTCCGATCGCTATACTCGGCCAGAATTTATAAGTTGTCATTTTGTTTCTACTGCGCACATCCAGCCCCAAGTTTGATGTCTGGGTCGTCTTCGTCATCCATGGATGCTCTCTTTCCTAACTTGGTGTAAATGATAAGAAGGAAAGTGGAATTTCAAGAGGCAATTAAATTTTTCTTTTTTTTTAAAAAAAAAGAAAGAAATAGGAGTAAGAGAGGAAAGAAATCAAGACACTACAAAAGAGTTGGAAAAGAAAATTAAAAAAAAAAGAAAAGAAAAGAAGAAAGCATACATTTAAAGATATTAAAGGCTTTCATTTTTTTTTTTTGAATTATTAAAAAAAACAAATAAGGTAATGCTTTTCTTTGCTGAAAAGACAAGACAAAAATAAATAATAAAAAAAAGTAGAGTAAATTTCACATTGTAGATTTGCACGCTTTCACGTTGATGTTCCGAGTTTCAATTTCTATTCAAAATTTTGATTTATTTTCAAAATAGACCTATAAATACATTGTATTGTAAATTTGACCCATTAAGACAAAGTCTTACAAATATGGTCATAAATTTATGCACAAATTAAATTGACTTTTAAAATATAAAATCAAAAACGGCTTAAAGAACTACGTATGATTTGATTCCGTTTATTTTTACGGATACGTTATCAATTTGATACAAAAGAAATACGTATTAAATTCAATCACAAAATATATTTTGACTTTTATATGAAATGAAAGTCATAAAGTTAAATTTTAAATATTCTTTTCACACAAAAGTACGCGTATTAAATTCAATCGCAAAATATAATTGTAATAACCGAAAATTTTAATTTCCGTTAAACCTTAATTTAACCGAATTCCGATATGTTAATCTTAAATAAATAAATCAATAAGTAATATAAAACAAGTTTTAAGTTCTATCATTTTATGTGACCTTAAGTCACATAAAATGATGAAACTTTGTAACCGGAAATAATTTACGCACCTTTTAAATTAAAATAATAATTTATATAATACGGAATATAATTCCGTATTATATAAATTTCCGCACATAACCAGAAATCCGGGACGAGTAACGAGTTTCGTATCCTTGTTTTAATGAGAGAGCAGGCCGGATGGGGCCACTATTAGGCCCATTTACCAAGCCCACTGTAACACCCCAAATTTCACAACTCGGGGAGTTACTGGTTAGGACCGCACAGTGGGTCCCGACCTTAGTTTGACAACAACTTAACAAGATCTTGCAACAAGGCACAGATAAGGAAAACCAGAAATCATAAAATAAATCTTAACAATGTATGAATGTGACCAGAACAACTAACAGCCGGAAAACATAAGATAACAAAGTACAGAAAGAAAGAAAAGAATCAAGGTCCAACTGGAAATCCCACAAATAAAGGAACTGCAACACGTCCTAAAAGTACGACACCCCGGCTGACCACTACCATCCGGATCACTCGGCATCTGCTCTAACCTGTGGTAAGTCTACACAACATAACAACTGTTAGCTAACTATCCAAATATAAGTAGAATAACAACAACACAAACACACGCAGAAAAATTATAAACAAACATCATGCTGGCACTCAACCGTTTATTATCTATTATTTAGGTGATTCATCGTATTCAATTTTACAGTTGTGGCACAAGAGCTATTAACAGTTCTCGCCTCCGTTCCTTATCCAACTGGGTGTAGGTCTAGCTGACCTCCGCCGGTAGCATCACTACAAACCGAGTATGGACTAGTCCCTAAAGAAACCCCCAGCGGCCGCAAGCTAACTGAGCAGAATGCTACCGCCCGTTACTCTTAGGCCAAGTATAGCTCGGTAAATATCTATCACAACCTATAACTCTAAACATTTTAATCACACACCACTATCATCATTCATGCTCATATTCGGAAGTCAGCTAAGTAAGCCCAAATGACTTACCTGTTGTAAATCTCGACTCTCTGTAAATCAAACTCGCTCTATAACTGTAGCAACTCAGTTGCCTGCCAAAGGAGATAAGTGCATTAGCACACTCCAACGTAATTAGAAGTCTAAAACTTCTAAGATAGAAGATCGTAATATGACATAACCAATTACAACACTAATTTATGGTAAAATGACCATTTTACCCTTAGTCCCGGAACTTCCAAATTTTTCGAAATTCATGTCTAAACTCCTATTCGAGACCCTAAAGTCATATTCTAACTCCTAAAGTTTAGTTTGGTTACAAACTGGCACTTTTCCTATTTTCCAATTTTCCGAAAGATCGTAAAGGTCCAACTTCGGTTTCAAATATAAAATTCGTAAAAGCTTATAAAAATTCCGAAATAATTCTCTAGATCATCTATGATGTTCCATCTACCCTTAGGAGCAAGAATTTCTCAAAACTGTTCATCCATTATTTTTATAAAAATTCTTAAAGTTGGCTACTCTACTTACAATTTCTATACTTAGCCAACATTCCAATGTTTACAAAAACTCCTTAACTACCCTACTTTGGAAGCTTATAACTTCTAATCCGACCGTTCATTTCTTCTCAAATTTTAATATAGTAAACTACATACATCTACCTATCATCTATCAAAATTTCAACGGTGGATCATTATCCGAACTCTCTAACATTGGTCTACAAGCTAGGCAGTTCTTCACTTCTAAAACTGAATAAAACACCAATATATATGCACAACAGTTCCTTCTTTCTCTATTTCTGACAGCACAACTGCACTACTATTCTCTACCAACACAACTCATGACTCAACCCTCATAACATCAGTAATTGCTATATAACCTAACCTTTCAACTATAAAAAAAATTAACAGAGTACTACCATCTCCTCTACATAATGTAACGTCAAACTAATAAGGGTGATTAACTTACTCAGCAGTGGTGCAAGAATGCTCATAGTGCAATCAGCAGGCTGTCAGAGCGCCAACACGTCTAGCGAGTAAGAGAGAGGGTCGGAGGTTGGTCGTTGCTCGAGGCTGTAAAGAACAGTGGAGTTGTTTCAACAGTGAGACTAGCAGGAGATCTAAGTGTAAGGGAGGGAGATATCTACCTTGTTGCACTTTACGTGTTCTTAAGGTTGAAGGCGTCCCCGTTATTGCAGCGAGAGGTGGATGAATGGATCAGCGGAACCAAGGTTCACCACAACTAGTGCAACAGGGAACGTCTAGGACGAGATCTCCGGATATGAGGCTTGCTGGCCTCTTCACTGATGCGTTTTCTGTGTCTGTGGCGGATTGGAATGGGTGCACTGGATGGTCTGCGAACGGCTGGAGAGGTATGTTTCTCAGAATCGAAACAAGGTATGAAGATAGGGAGGAGTGCGTTACTGCTGTGATTGCGGAGGGCTTGATTGTCTGCGTGAATTGCGGACGGTTACCTTGTTGGTAACGTTCTGCTGAGGTGTGATATACGCAGATCCAAAATCTTCAGGCTGCGACAGAAACAACCGTCTCCTCTTCTCTCTACTGGGCTGGATGCGAGCTGGGCTGCCGTCTACTCCTCTCCCACGCTGGGCTGGCCGCGAGCTGTGCTGGACGCTTCTCTTTTCACCTTGACGGGCTGGACATATTACTGGGCTAGTACACTCCTTATACTGACGGGCTGCAGCAGGCAAGGGTAGGCTGAACACAAGAGAGAAGTGGGCTGAAGAAGGTAAGGCAGCAAGCTCCTTCCTGGGCTGCATGCTGGGCGTTGGGCTGAAGCTGCGGACTAAATGGGCTGGCATTGGCGTAAGGGAGCAGCAGTCCGGTGCTAGCTGTAGTCCGGAAACGAGATCTCGACTAACGGTTGCACGGAAAAGACGGATACGGGTCATGTTATAGTTTAGGATTGGTTATAAGAATCCTACCATTTTATGTGAAGGTAAGCTACATAAAATGATAAATTTTATAAAGATCCTATCATTTTATGTGGAGGGAAACTACATAAAATGATAAATTTTATAATAATGTGTCTAACTAAGTAGACTGATATGGGTCAACTGATCGAAATCGGGTTTGTTACAGAAATAAACGGAAATAAAAATTCCGGATATTACATCAGTACCCCCTTAAAATAAGTTTCGTCCCGAAACTTAGAATAAGGTATCTACCCAAACCATTTCCCCTCAAGAGTTATATTCTAGTCTTACTCCAATTTGTCTCACTTTTTCCTAGCATGCAATCTACTCACGCTATTAAGCACATAAACATCAACAATCACTTAAACATATAATCACAGAAATCATATAAAGTATCGTCTCGGTACTAACCCGTCGGTACTAAGGTAGCGGCTAACTCCGCAAAGAACTCAGGGTAGCTACGTCTAATACTCTCCTCTGTCTCCCAGGTAGCCTCATCAGCTCCTTGTCTAGACCACTGGATCCTCAACATCGGTATCTCCTTAGAACGCAGGCGCCTAGTACTACGCTCGAGGAGGGCTACTGGGTACTCCACAAAAGTGTGGTCTGGCTCGACTATCAGATCCTCATGACTGATGACGTGTCTAGGATCCGGTATGTACTCTCTCAGCTGAGATACATGAAAAACTGGATGTACTCCCTCTAATCTCGGTGGCAGTGCTAATCGGTATGCAACCTCTCCGACTCTCTCTAAGATCTCAAATGGACCGACATATCGGGGACTCAGTTTCCCCTTAATGCCGAAACGTCTAACTCCTCTCGTAGGTGACACTCTCAACCACACCTGTGCACCTACTCTAAACTCCAAAGGTCGACGCCGTTTATCGGCGTAGGATTTCTGACGACTCTGAGCTGCTAACATCCGCTCTCGGACTAGGGCAATCCGAGCGATGTCATCCTGTATCTGGTTTGGTGCTACCCCACCAGCCTTGCTAGGCTCATCCCAGCACAACGGTGTACGACATCTCCGCCCGTACAAAGCCTCATAAGGTGCCATCCCAATAGACGCGTGCCAACTGTTATAATATGAAAACTCTACTAGTGGGAGATGATCTGGCCATACCTGTCCCCAATCTAGTACACATGCCCGCAATATGTCCTCTAAGGTCTGAATGGTCCTCTCAGACTGTCCGTCTGTCTGTGGGTGATAGGCAGTGGTAAAGTGGAGACTCGTCCCCAGAGCAGTATGTACCTGCTGCCAAAATCTCGAGGTAAAACGTCCATCCCTGTCGGAGACGATAGTCCTCGGTACTCCGTGGAGTCTCACAATGTGTCTGGTGAACTCCTCCGCTAGACGACTTACCGGCCACGTTTCCTTAATCGGAATGAAGCGTGCGGTCTTCGTCAGACGGTCTACCACTACCCAAATGGCATCAAAACCTCTACTGAGCCTCAACCTTGTGACGAAATCCATAGATATATCCTCCCACTTCCAATGTGGTACTGGAAGTGGGTGGAGCTCTCCTCCGGACCTACGATGCTCGATCTTGACCTGCTGACAGGTCGCACACTGGGCTACATACCGAGCCACATCAGGCTTCAAACCACCCCACCAGAAGGAACGTCTCACGTCCTTATACATCTTACTCGCTCCTGGATATATGGAGTAAGGGGTAGCATGAGCCTCACCTAGTATCCTCTGTCTCAACTCACTGTCTGATGGCACATAGATACGGTCTTGACGTCTCATCACTCCATCGGCACCAATAGTGAACTGAGGTGCCTCATCTCGTGACATCCGGTCTCGGATCCGGGTCAAAGTCGGACAGGTCTCCTGCTTCTGTCGGATCTCACCCAACAGGTCAGGAAGTAACTCTAAGGTGGCTAACTGATGAGCTGTATCGGGGAACTAGATCTCTACCTCCAACCAAGCTAAGTCTCTCTGCAACTGTGGCTGTACTGTCAACCGAGCTATCGCCTTCTCCCGAGGCGTCTTCCGACTCAAAACGTCAGCAACTACATTCGCCTTCCCGGGGTGGTAGAGAATCTCAAGGTCGAAATCCTTGATCAACTCTAGCCACCGCCTCTGGCGGTTATTCAACTCCCGCTGAGTGAATATGTACTTCAGACTCTTATGGTCTGTGAAGATCTGACAGGTCGCTCCATAGAGATAATGACGCCAGATCTTAAGAGCATGTACTACCGCAGCTAACTCCAGGTCATGGGTGGGGTAGTTCTCCTCATACGTCTTCAGCTGTCGAGAAGCATACGCTATGACCTTACCCCTCTGCATCAAGACACACCCCAAGCCCAGCTTGGATGCGTCACTATACACTACAAAATCCTCTGTACCCTCTGGCTGTGCTAAGATCGGAGCAGACGTCAATCTCCTCTTCAGCTCCTCAAAGCTCTGCTGACACGGCTCAGACCAGACGAACCGGGTAGTCTTTCTCAGGAGACAAGTAAGTGGTCGGGCGATCAGGGAAAACCCTTCCACAAACCGACGGTAATAACCTGCCAATCCAAGGAAGCTGCGAACCTCCTTAACATTCTTCGGAGGTTGCCAAGAAGACACTAACTCAATCTTCGCCGGGTCGACCTTAATCCCCTCAGCAGTCACTACATGGCCTAGGAAAGCCACCTCTGACATCCAGAACTCACACTTGGATAGCTTAGCATATAGCTGGCTATCCTGTAGAATCTGTAACACTGTCCTCAAGTGTCCGGCATGCTCCTCTCGACTTCTAGAGTAAACTAGAATGTCGTCAATGAAGACCACTACAAACTGGTCTAAGAAGTCGATGAAAATCCCATTCATCAACTCCATAAACACTGCTGGCGCATTAGTGAGCCCGAATGGCATCACTACAAACTCATAGTGGCCATACCTAGTCCGAAATGCCGTCTTAGGTATGTCCTGGTCTCTTACTCTCAGCTGGTGATAACCCGATCTCAAATCTATCCTCGAGAACACTGACGCTCCATGTAGCTGCTCCAGCAGATCATCTATGCGAGGCAGTGGATACTTATTCTTGATAGTGACCTTGTTCAACTCCCGGTAATCAATACACAGCCTCATCGATCCATCCTTCTTCCTCACAAATAATACTGGTGCGCCCCAGGGAGAAACACTAGGGCGTATGAAGCCCTTCTCTGCTAACTCCTCTAACTGCTTCTTCAGCTCAAGCAGCTCTATCGGGGCCATGCGGTACGGGGCCTTCGAGATCGGTCTCGTGCTCGGCTCTAACTCAATGCTAAAATCAACACTCCTCTGTGAAGGTATCTCTGGTAAGTCGTCACTGAATACCTCTGCAAACTCGCATGCAACTAGTATCTCCTCTACTGTCAGACTCTTGCGCTCCTTCATGGCATAACACCAGAAGGCCTCGCAACCCTGTGCTATCAATCTGGCTGCTCTCACTGCGCTGATAACTGTGCCGGACTTTCCGAGGTCCCAACCTCGGAATATCACTCTGTGACCCTCCTCAGTGGCGACAGTCACAGTTCTCCTACCAATATCTAAGACGGCTCCATGTCTAGTCATCCAATCTATCCCCAATATCACGTCCTCATGTGCTAAGGGCATGACTAAAAAATTTACTAACCAAATCCGGCCTCCCAGATGAATAGGGCAGTCATAAATCTCTCGGGATCCTCTAACCTTACCCCCATCTGGTAGCCCAACCACAAAAGGTACACCCTCTACTGTAGCTAAGGACAACCTATCTACGCATGCATCTGATATAAAGGAGTGCGTAGCACCCGTATCAAATAAAACTCGCACAGGTAAGTCATGGATCCAAATAGTACCTGTGGTCGCAGGTGCTGTAGGCTGCTCAGTACTCCTCAGCTCGAACACTCTCGATGGTCCTCCTCTGGTGTCAGTGGTACTACCACGTCCCCTGCCACGACCTGATTCCTGTGCCGTACTGTATGAAGCAAGATGTCCTGGAGCCCGGTACTGTTGTTGCTGCTGACTCAGTGCTTGGTACTGAGGAGGTCTCTGTACACTCTTCTCAGCACCTGCAGGAGAAGATCCCTGCTGGGAAGGGGCCCTACCCTGACGGCAGAAAGTAGCTCTATGTCCCGGCTTCCCACAAGTGAATCAAGTGGTAGGTGGTCTTTGGCAATCTGTCTTAATGTGATCGCGGCTTCCACAGTTAAAGCACTGTCGATCTCTACTGGGAGTCTGAACTGTAGAGTGGTAGCTGGACCTCCCCTGAGTCTGTCCTCGACCATAACCTGCTACTGCTGCACTGCTACCAGCATGTCATGTCCTCTGCCGCTTATCCGGCCCACTAGACTGAACTGCTTTCCTCGAAGCTGGCCTATCTCTCTCATAAGCAGAGGCCCTATCCTGATAATCAGAAAAAGTCTCACAGCGGAATCCAGCCAGATATGATCGGGTACTCTCTCTCAAACTCCTGGAGAAAAGGTAGACATGCTGCTCCTCTGGAGGTGCAGCTGGTCCAAGTAAGGTCAACTCTTTCTGAAACTTCTTTATGACTGCAGCAATCGGGATATCCTCAAATCCCGCCTCAATGAAATCCTGGAATCTCTCCCTCCTCAGCGAAACAGGACAGTACCTGTCCCTAACAATGTTCCTCATCTGCTCCCAACTGGTGACTCGGCTACGAATGGTACGCCACCATGAATGAGCATCATCTGTGAAACAGGTCTGTACCAAATCCACTTGTCGATCCTCGGGGCAACGTATTGCCTCCTCCAAAGCAGTCTCTATCTTCCCTATCCAATGCTCCACCTCTAGCCCTATTTCTCCACTGAATGAGGGAACCTTCTGAGAGTTGAAAGCCTTCAACCACTCATCCGGTCTCGGTGCTCTAGACCCAGCAGGCGCTCTATCAACATTAGCTCTCCTCTCAGGTACAGCCGGCACCTGAGACACTCCCTGTGTCATCTGAGCTGACCTAGCCGGTACTACTGGTGGTACCTGGGTAAGCCTCTCAACTCTAGCAGCCTCCTCCATACGCTCGACGTATGCTCGGTACTCCCTATACTCAGATGCTCCAATAGAAACACGTCCTGACTCAGTCGAACGTGCTCCCTGCGCTCCAGACCTAGCGGCAGTCTCATGCCTGACATCGGGGCCTACACTCTCAGCTACCTCTTCCACAGCAGCCTCTGGTATGCTTGCTGCAGGTGGATCCTCTCGAGGAACTCGTCCTCGACCTCTCCCTAGTGGAGGTCTACCCCCACGACCACGCCCTATAACAGCAGGGGTGCTGTCACCTCGATCCTGTCGGACTGGGGGAAGGGGGGACGACCCCTACCTCGGCCAGTCGCTGGTGTAGCCCTAGTACGTGTCATCTGTACGAACGGTAACAACTACAGTTATAATCTAACTAATCTATCATAAACAGTAAAAATCTATAATAGTAATACTAAGAATACCGAGATCCGCGGAGGTAGTGGTGGTCGTCCGTACTTTCTATCCCAACCCGACTATGTATGCATTTTAAAACCAAAAATCTTCTTTGGAAAACTCAGACTCCTTTCGGGTTCTGTTTATTTACTTATATGACCTTTTTAGAAGATTTCAAGTGCCATTGTTGTCAATCTAGAGCTCTGATACCATGTTGTAACACCCCAAATTTTACAACTCGGGGAGTTACTGGTTAGGACCGCACAGTGGGTCCCGACCTTAGTTTGACAACAACTTAACAAGATCTTGAAACAAGGCACAGATAAGGAAAACCAGAAATCATAAAATAAATCTTAACAATGTATGAATGTGACCAGAACAACTAACAGCCGGAAAACATAAGATAACAAAGTACAGAAAGAAAGAAAAGAACCAAGGTCCAACTGGAAATCCCACAAATAAAGGAACTGCAACACGTCCTAAAAGTACGACACCCCGGCTGACCACTACCATCCGGATCACTCGGCATCTGCTCTAACCTGTGGTAAGTCTACACAACATAACAACTGTTAGCTAACTATCCAAATATTAGTATAATAACAACAGCACAAACACACGCAGAAAAATTATAAACAAACATCATGCTGGCACTCAACCGTTTATTATCTATTATTTAGGTGATTCATCTTATTCTATTTTACAGTTGTGGCACGAGAGCTATTAACAGTTCTCGCCTCCATTCCTTATCCAACTGGGTGTAGGTCTAGCTGACCTCCGCCGGTAGCATCACTACAAACCGAGTATGGACTAGTCCCTAAAGAAACCCCCAGCGCCCGCAAGCTAACTGAGCAGAATGCCACCGCCCGTTACTCTTAGGCCAAGTATAGGTCGGTAAATATCTATCACAACCTATAACTCTAAACATTTTAATCACACACCACTATCATCATTCATGCTCATATTCGGAAGTCAGCTAAGTAAGCCCAAAGGACTTACCTGCTGTAAATCTCGACTCTCTGTAAATCAAACTCGCTCTATAACTGTAGCAACTCAGTTGCCTGCCAAAGGAGATAAGTGCATTAGCACACTCCAACGTAATTAGAAGTCTAAGACTTCTAAGATAGAAGATCGTAATATGACATAACCAATTACAACACTAATTTATGGTAAAATGACCATTTTACCCTTAGTCCCGGAACTTCCAAATTTTTCGAAATTCATGTCTAAACTCCTATTCGAGACCCTAAAGTCATATTCTAACTCCTAAAGTTTAGTTTGGTTACAAACTGGCACTTTTCCTATTTTCCAATTTTCCGAAAGATCGTAAAGGTCCAACTTCGGTTTCAAATATAAAATTCGTAAAAGCTTATAAAAATTCCGAAATAATTCTCTAGATCATCTATGATGTTCCATCTACCCTTAGGAGCAAGAATTTCTCAAAACTGTTCATCCATTATTTTTATAAAAATTCTTAAAGTTGGCTACTCTACTTACAATTTCTATACTTAGCCAACATTCCAATGTTTACAAAAACTCCTTAACTACCCTACTTTGGAAGCTTATAACTTCTAATCCGACCGTTCATTTCTTCTCAAATTTTAATATAGTAAACTACATACATCTACCTATCATCTATCAAAATTTCAACGGTGGATCATTATCCGAACTCTCTAACATTGGTCTACAAGCTAGGCAGTTCTTCACTTCTAAAACTGAATAAAACACCAATATATATGCACAACAGTTCCTTCTTTCTCTATTTCTGACAGCACAACTGCACTACTATTCTCTACCAACACAACTCATGACTCAACCCTCATAACATCAGTAATTGCTATATAACCTAACCTTTCAACTATAAAAAAAATTAACAAAGTACTACCATCTCCTCTACATAATGTAACGTCAAACTAATAAGGGTGATTAACTTACTCAGCAGTGGTGCAAGAATGCTCCTAGTGCAATCAACAGGCTGTCAGAGCGCCAACACGTCTAGCGAGTAAGAGAGAGGGTCGGAGGTTGGTCGCTGCTCGAGGCTGTAAAGAACAGTGGAGTTGTTTCAACAGTGAGACTAGCAGGAGATCTAAGTGTAAGGGAGGGAGATATCTACCTTGTTGCACTTTACGTGTTCTTAAGTTTGAAGGCGTCCCCGTTATTGCAGCGAGAGGTGGATGAATGGATCAGCGGAACCAAGGTTCACCACAACTAGTGCAGCAGGGAACGTCTAGGACGAGATCTCCGGCTATGAGGCTTGCTGGCCTCTTCACTGATGTGTTTTATGTGTCTGTGGCGGATTGAAATGGGTGCACTGGATGGTCTGCGAACGGCTGGAGAGCTATGTTTCTCAGAATCGAAACAAGGTATGAAGATAGGGAGGAGTGCGTTACTGCTGTGATTGCGGAGGGCTTGATTGTCTGCGTGAATTGTGGACGGTTACCTTGTTGGTAAGGCGTGATATACGTAGATCCAAAATCTTAAGGCTGCCCAGAAACAGCCGTCTCCTCTTCTCTCTACTGGGTTGGATGCGAGCTGGGCTGCCGTCTACTCCTCTCCCACGATGGGCTGGCCGCGAGCTGTGCTGGACGCTTCTCTTTTCACCTTGACGGGCTGGACATATTACTGGGCTAGTACACTCCTTATACTGACGGGCTGCAGCAGGCAAGGGTAGGCTGAACACAAGAGAGAAGTGGGTTGAAGAAGGTAAGGCAGCAAGCTCCTTCCTGGGCTGCATGCTGGGTGTTGGGCTGAAGCTGCGGACTAAATGGGCTGGCATTGGCGTAAGGGAGCAGCAGTCCGGTGCTAGCTGCAGTCCGGAAACGAGATCTCGACTAACGGTTGCACGGAAAAGACGGATACGGGTCATGTTATAGTTTAGGATTGGTTATAAGAATCCTACCATTTTATGTGAAGGTAAGCTACATAAAATGATAAATTTTATAAATATCCTATCATTTTATGTGGAGGGAAACTACATAAAATGATAAATTTTATAATAATGTGTCTAACTAAGTAGACTGATATGGGTCAACTGATCGAAATCGGGTTTGTTACAGAAATAAACGGAAATAAAAATTCCGGATATTACACCCACCAACCCACTTCCTAAACTAATCCTAACCCTAATCTTTAGGGGTGGGCATGGGACGGGACGGGACGGGATTTAGGACTTTTTTTCTTCGTCCCGCGCGGGCCATGTCCCACACGGGACGGGACGGGACGGGATGGGACAAATCCCGCGAGAATTTCATTCAATACTTGTACCTATTTTCTCTCCTGTTTTAAGAGACAAATGATTGGAAAAATAAACTCGATATCAAATTAACGATTCAAGATGCCTACAGTAGTAGTTAATACTTAATACATTCGAAACAAATACAAGTTAAAGTTACGCCAAAGTGTATTACCGATTCACATTCAAAAATAACAACTAGATAACAAAAGATAACGGTCATTTAAGTATCGATCACAACAGTAGGAATGACATTCTCTTTGGTTGTCACTTTCGGAGCTTGAGGTGGAATATTGCTCTTTTTCTTTGTGCTTGAAGCAGTCTTATCACATTCTACAAAGACATAAAAGATAGGTAAGTAGACATAAATCTTAAAGAGTTGAAAACAATATATTAAAAGGAATTGTATAAATGATTTTATAATCATACAATTCAATGATTCATACCTTGTTCGACGTCATAATAAAATTCCGTGTTTTCAATTGTTGGTTCGTCAACATCCTCAACGATCTCTGCAATATCATCTCCTAACAACCAGTTTTGCAAGCAAATAAGTCCTTCTACTGATTTAGGAGTCAATGAACTCCTAAAGCTACTAATAACTCTGCCTCCTGTTGAAAAACATGATTCAGAAGCCACTGTTGAAGTTTGAATGGCTAGAACATCCCTTGCAATTGCTACTAAGACGGGGTATTTGCATCCATTTACCTTCCACCAACACAAGATGTCAAATTGATCTTCTTCATCAGTTGGATCTAATGGAGCCTCCAAGTATTGATCAATTTCATGAACTACAACTGCTTCGTCATTTTCTTGCACATTCTTCTTCCAATTACTTAGTCGGTTGGATCTACTAGTACTACTTCTACTAGTAAGGGTGCCAGCTAAAGAACTTGGAGATGGTGGCTTAGTCATGTGAACACCACCATCTACATGAACAACATACTAAGAACACAAAAAAAATCAATTATATATAAATGGAACAGCCATTGCACAAATTAGAATCGCATACTGCATACATATTTATGCCCTTTTATTAACTTAAATCAATGATAAATCAAATTAATCAATGATAAACCATTAAATCTAGCCTTGTTGCCTGTTGGTGTCTATATACAAATATAAAAAAGTAAAAACATATCAAAACTAGGAAGACATCAATTGCAAAAGCATTCAAATGGCAGGATATATGTTACAGTCATACTACCATGCTCATTGCTCAGTTAGAATTGCATATTGCGTACATAGGAGTCAACACCTTAATATGAGACACTATTTATTTTTATCATTTTATTGAAAAATTATAAGATTTAATTACATACTAATAAATTTTAAATTATATTATACTAATATTGATTTAAAGTTTAAACTTATAAAGATAAATTAACTTCTTGTTCCTCCTGAGTCATGTCTAGCATCAACCTTATCATCTATATGCATGTCAGACTTCATTCATAGATTACCCTATTGAAAATTAGAATCACAAAGAAATAACCAAAATATACGAGTCTTTGAGAATCCAAACCACAAACATCACTAACATATATCCTGCCATTTGAATCATTCTAAAATTAACTTTCAATAAGGAACAAATAAAAGCATATTAGTTTACATAAATTACAGAATATACATGAATCTAGCCTTGTTGGATATTGGTTTCTATCATCCTTCAAAATTCACATAAACATATAAATAGTAAAAACAGTAAAATATTTCACAATTCATCATATAGAAAGGGCATAAAAAGCAAAACAGTAAAATGATCAACATGTAAAAAACAGTAATGCATATGCTTCAAACTCTAAGTTATAAAGAATCTAAATTCTGAAATATACCTCATCATATAGAGTCATAAGAAGATCTCTAATCGCATTGGTTCTCCTTGTCACCTCATCAACACGCAACTTCTCTTCCGTATACAAGTGAGTCACATTCTTCAACTTAAACCTTGCATCAAGAACTAGTCCAATGATCAACATGTTGTTCAGATCCCCAAAAGAGCCAAAATACTTCATCCACCTACTTCTCATGTTATTCGCCATCTCTTGCAATGTCTTTTGCACTTGAGATCCAGTTGCCAAATCCGTAGTGACAAACAAGTTCTTTATGTTATTTTCCATGTCAATAACATCAGCAAAAACAGTATGCACAGTAGGATGTAAAGATGCACTGTTTCGTAGAGTCAATTCATAGAAAATCCTCAAAAAATTAGCGAACACCTTAGCCTTCTCCCAATCTTCTTCATTAGGAGGACCTCTCTAACTCTCCTATTGTTGCTTGATGATAACACTCCATCTTCATCAAATTCTTCTTCTGACTCTCTAAAGTAATTCCCAAAGTTTGATTCATCATCATCAGCCATCACTAAGAAGGCTTGTTTGAATCTTAAAGCGGCTTCTAACATCAAAAAGGTGTTGTTCCACCTTGTTGGGACATCCATACAAACAAGACCCTTGCATCCTAGCTTCTCCCTCTCTACAACCTTCTTAAAAGCCTCTAATCTATTTGGAGAAGATCTCACAAACTTCACACAATTTCTTATTGCCATAACAGATTTTTGTAGCCTCTTCAACCCATGACCCACAATCAAATTGGTAATGTGAGCAGTGCATCTAACATGCATATACTTTCCATTCAAAACTTGTTGATAAGATGCCGACTTGTTCATCTTAGCAACAAGCCACTCTAAAGCAGACTTGTTTGCAGCAGCATTATCAACCGTAATACACATTACTTTCTCAATCCCCCATTGCTCCAAACAAGACTCAATAAGCTTCCCTATAGTCGTCCCTTGGTGATTCTGAACAACACAAAAATTAATGATCCTCTTGTGCATTTTCCATTCTACATCAACAAAATGGGCAGTAAGCACCATGTAGTTGACATTTTGAACACTTGTCCAAGTGTCAGTTGTAAGGCTTAATCTATGCATTTGTAGCATCTTCTTTAACTCTACTTTTTTAGTGTCATACATGCCTAAAAAAGTTCTGCATATCTTCCTTCTACTTGGAACCTCAAACAAAGGGCACACTTTTGAACAAAATCTTTTAAACCCTTTTTTCTCGACAAAGCTAAAAGGCAACTCATCAATCACAATCATCTCTACACATGACTCCAAATAATCAGCCTGGTTATAAGCAATCGTTGCCAGTTTACTTGTCTTAGAGTTAGACTTATCCTTGATTAACACCTTTTGTGATTTATCTGACTTGCGTGGCATATACCTACAACTTTGATTCATATGTCTGAGCATACCGGAAGTGTCACCCCTATGCTTAACAGAAAAGTCCCCAATCTTACCCCTAGGACAAAATATACAATGAGCCCTTTTATGAACTACCTCAACTATGTTCCCTTTCGCATCTTTTATTTTCTCAATTTTATCATACTCTTTAAAACAATCCCATACAGAACTATGTCGTTTTGGACCTGATGCGGATACAACTACAACCTCATTCACAGAAGCAGAAGGAGTGATGGGATCCTCACTTACAAAAGCAGTTGGAGCCTCGTCTACAGAAGCAATAGAAGTTCCACTACACATGTTTGTCGGAGGATGGGGAGATAGTGATGCGATTGACGTTGCCGTTGACACTGTCTGAGGTCCCGATCCAGAGCTTCCAGGTTGGGCATTATTTGGTGTAGTTATTGATGTTTACTGGACAATAAAATATAAACATAATTATGGAGATCAGATAATAACAATCAACATGAAGAGTACAACTACACTGCATTTTCAACCTTAACAATAAGCATACAAAACATAGAGCACAACTGCACTATATTTTCATCAAATTTAAGCCTAGCAATAAGCAATTAACCATACAAAACATAGAACACAACTACACAACACTGCATTTCAACCCTAACCCGCCTGAACTGCCAATCTCAACCCTAACCAACCTAACCACTGCTCTGAAATGGAACCCTTAAAACTGAATCGATTATTCACAGATTAACAAATCCCTTTAAATTAATAGCCTTATCCAGAGAACAACTGCAAAACTACACTGCATTTTATGTCTTTGTAAAATACTAAAATCCATTATAGAAGAATAGAAGAAGAAGAATAGAAGAATAGAAGAAGAAATAACGAGATAGAGATTAGAGACTTACCGAATGGGCAGCGATGAAACGGCCAAAGCAATTGACAAGCAGGGGCGGCGAGCGAACGGACTGGAGCGAATGGCAACGGGAACAAGGCGGCAAGAGACGAGAGTCACCAGAGCAAGCGAGATTGAAGTGGAAGAGGCTGGACTCTGGAGAGCAAAAATGCCAAAAACACGAGCCCTAATTTTAGATCCAACTTACTGAAGTTGAAAAGAATGAATAAAATAACTAAATAAGACTATAAGTGATTCAATAGTTTTAAAAATATAAAAATATTTTAAAATTTATAAATTAAAATTTATAACTTATTAACCTAAGTATATTATATATATATATATATATATATATTATTTTTAAATTATAAAAAATATTATTTATATATATGCGGGACGGGACGGGATTAAGCGGGATGGGAAGTCTCCGTCCCGCGTCCCGTCCCGCAAATTTTTCGCGGGACGGGACGGGACGGGATACCCATTTTTTTTCCAAATCCCACCGGGATCGGGACGGGACCGGGACGGGACGGGATGAAGCGGGATTTACGCCTACCCCTACTAATCTTAATCCTGTGTTTAACCCTAATCCTATGAAGTTGTCGCTCCTCTCTCGCTTCACTGCAACTACACGTACGCTTCTTCTTTGCCTTCGGAAAAGCGACAGCAGCCCTTCCGCCTCCCTCGTTCGCCGGCGACAGCGGCCGCTAGGTAAGTCACCCCCTCCGTCTATATTCTCCCTCTTCCGTTTCTGTTCGCCTAACGCTTCCGTCGACAACCAAGCACACCGGAGGAGACTTACAGCAGTGCCGATCAATGACGCTACAAGGATCTTCAAGCAGGTGAGTCGTCCGCCTCTTCTCCCTCTTCCGTTTCTGTTCGCGGACTAAACTGCCCTCTCTTCACCGCCCTCGACTGCAGACCCTTGCGCCGCCAAGCCCGTCGGAGTTCTGCAGCGTGCGTTCACCGGAGGCCAGTATACGCCCCTCTTCGCCACCCTCCTGCGCCGAGAAGAACAAACCAGAACTAGCCTCCTGCGCCGAGAAGAACGAACCAGAACCAGCCGGAAGAGAGGACCGCCAGGAGCTGCCGCCTTGACTGCAGACACTTTAACACCAGGGCCTCCCTGCCGGACTGTGACGCCGATAAGGCTCCTTTCTTCTCTCTGCTTCTCTGCGGTGGTATTGAGCTAACCGAGCCTATTGGACCTTTACGATACTCTGTTGTGTTGAGTCTAGACTCATATGTGTACGTATAAGAGTGCGGAACTATAAGTATATAAATGCGTACAGGAGGAGTATGAAAGATATATATATATATATATATTTATATATATATATATATATATATATATATATGTACAAGTATAGTGTATAAGTGTATATAT
>BSUD01000004.1:8562035-8618797 GCA_033239045.1 Fagopyrum esculentum | reverse complement strand
ATATATATATATGAGCACCGAATAGTTACATAATTAAATAAGTGAGTTGAGGAGAAAGGTTAAAGTGTATAGTACGGATAAAATATACAGTAGAGTAGATGGTAACCGGAAAGGAGGAAGAGTGTTATTCTTTTTCGAGTGGATTCAAGTTTGAACTTATAACCTATAAGTAGCTAACCGAGAGACACAAAGTATGGAAACAAGTTCTAAAAGGAATTAGTAGGTTGAAGAATAAACTTTGAGAATTTTCGACATTAAGGGTAAAATGGTCTTTTACCGTAAGAGAGCTTTTCCGTAATTCCTTCGCATGAGGTTGGACATCTGGATGAGATTTTGATCCACATGCCTTATTTGACAGGCGTTTGAGTTACCACGAGTACGGATCGTTTTGAGACTTGTTAGAGTGTGATTTTACTCAGGTAAGTCCTTGCGACTTACTTAGCCAGTTTCTGGATATTAGTTGGGTGATAATGGTTGTGTGTGTAATGTGTGTGAAAATAATAATAACAATTTGCTAGGACGACTGTTATTATTCTGTTTAAGGCCCAAGTGTATGTATAACGGGCCGTGACATCACAGCCCAGCTCTGACAGGAGACTGGGAGGTTCTCTATACCCAGACCAGGCAGGTACAAGGTGAGATGTATCGGATCCATTCCTGATGGTTACACGGGGGCGGAGGCGAGGTTTGGGAATCCCTCGTGTCACAAACTAAGTATCATTAGTGTGAATGAGTAACAGAACTTAAGATAATAAATGGACTTGTTTGAAAGCATGATGGGTGTTTATTCTTTTATGTGTGTGTGTGTGCTATTATTATTCTTCTAATATTTAGATAACTAGATAATGGTTTCTCTTGTTGTGTTTTTAGATTTACCACAGGTTAGACCAGCAGCTGAGTGATCCGGAAGTAGTGGTCAGTCGGGTCTTCGTACTCTTTAGAGTGGGGGTTGGGGTTGTTGTTTGTCGTCCTTTCTTTTGGTTAAGACAGTTGATCTCTTTTCCCTTTGTTAAGTACTATAGGTTGTTAGACCTTGTTGCATTCATTCCTTTACAAATAATATTTCATGAATTTCGGTTTTCCTTATTTGTGTCTTGTTGCAAGATCCTAGTAAAATTGTTGTCAAACTGAGGTCGGGACCCATTGTGAGGTCCTAACCAGTAACGTCCCGAGTTCTGAGAATTTGGGGTGTTACAACATGGTATCAGGGCTCTAGGTTGGCAACAATGGCACTTGAAATCTTCTGAAAGACCGAATAAATATTAAGTAGAACCCGAAAGGGATCTGAGTTTTAAAAAGGGAACTTTTGGTTTTCAAATGCATGCATAGTCTGGTTGGGAATAGAAAAGTACGGCTGACCACCACTACTACCGCGGATCTCAGTATGCTTAGTATGGACTTTAGGTTTTACTGTAGATGGACTTTTTGGACTTATTAGCTAGTTATAATTATAGTTGTTATTCCTCGCGCAGATGGCACGTACTAGAGCTACGCTAGCTACTGGTCGAGGTAGAGGTCGTCCACCTCTCCCTCCAGCTGGACCAGGTAGGGGAGATGGGACCCCTATAGTTAGAGGACGCGGCCGTGGAGGTAGACCTCCACTAGCCCGAGGCCGAGGTCGAGCTCCTCGAGAGGATCCACCAGTAGTGATCATGCCAAAGGCTGGAGTGGAGGAGGTGGCTGAGAGTGTAGGTCCCGAGGTCAGGAATGAGATTGTTGCTAGGTCTAGAGCGCAGAGGGCACGTTCGACGGAGTCAGGACGTGTTTCTATTGGAGCATCGGAGTATAGAGAGTACCGAGCATACGTCGAGCGTATGGAGGAGGCTTCTAGGACAGAGAGACTTACCCAGGTACCACCAGTACCGGCTAGATCTGTCTAGGTGACACAGGGAGTACCTCAGGTGCCGGTTGTACCTGAGAGGAGAGTTGTGGCTGATAGAGCTCCTACTGGGTCTAGAGCACCGAGGCCGGATGAGTGGTTGAAAGCTTTCAACTCTCAAAAGGTCCCCTCATTTAGTGGAGAGATAGGACTGGAGGTGGAGCACTGGATTGGACAGGTAGAGACTGCGTTAGAGGCGATACGTTGCTTAGAGGATCGACAGGTGGATTTGGTGCAGACATGTTTCACTAAGGATGCTCATTCCTGGTGGCGGACCATACGTAGTCAAGTCACCAGTTGGGAGAAGATGAGGAGCATTGTTAGAGACAGATACTGCCCTATCTCGTTGAGGAGAGAGAGGTTTCAGGACTTTATTGAGGCAGGATTTGAGGACATTCCGATTGCTGCTGCCATCAAGAAGTTCCAGAAGGAACTGACACTACTTGGACCAGCTGCACCTCTTGAGGAGCAGCATGTGTATCTCTTTTCACGGAGATTGAGGGAGAGCACTCGTTCCTATCTGGCAGGATTTCGCTGTAAGACTCTGTCAAACTATCAGGATAGGGCGTCTACATATGAGAGAGACAGACCAGTCCAGAGGAGAGCTGCTCAGTCAAACCGGCCGGATAAGCGGCAGAGGACAGGATATGCTAGTGGTAGTACATGAGGAGCTGTTTTTGGACGGGGGCAGACTCAGGGGCGACATAGCCATACCGCTACTGGTCAGACTTCAGCTGGTGGCTTACAGTGCCACAACTGTAGTGGCTATGGGCACATCCGATCGAACTGCACGAAGCCGTCAGTGACTTGCTTCCAGTGCGGTAAGGTTGGACATAGGGCTGCATTCTGCCGCCAGGGCAAGGCTCCATCTCAGCAGGGTTCTTCACCTGCAGGTCTATCAAGGAGTGTACAAAGACAGCCACAGTACCGAGCTCCGAGTCAACAGCAGCAGTACCGAGCCCCTGGTCAGCAGCAGCCTTATAGGGCTCCAGGACACACATCTTCACAGAGCTCTATGTAGGGATCAGATCGGGGCAGAGGACATGGCAGTGTAGCTGATACTAGAGGAACTCAGGCACGGGTGTTTGAGTTGAGGGACGCTGATCATCCAGATGCACCGACTACCACAGGTACGATCCAGATCCATGACTTACCCGTACGAGTTTTATTTGATACGGGTGCTACACACTCCTTCATTTCTGATGCATGCGTAGATAGGTTGTCCTTAGCTACTGTAGAGGGGATACCTTTTATGATAGGCTTACCTGATGGGAGTAAGGTAAGAGGGACTAGAGAGATTTATGGATGTCCTGTTCACATGGGAGATCGTGACTAGCTAGTAAATTTTATAGTCATGCCCTTAGCTCATGAGGATGTGATTTTAGGGATAGATTGGATGAAGAGACACGGAGCAGTCTTAGACATTGGTAGGAGGACAGTGACAGTTGCCACTGAGGAGGGTCATAGAGTGATATTCCGAGGTTGGGACCTCGGAAAGTTCGGCACAGTTATCAGTGGAGTGAGAGCAACGAGACTGATAGCACAGGGTTGCGAGGCCTTCTGGTGTTATGCCATGAAGGAAAGCAAGAGCCTGACTATAGAGGAGATACCTATTGCATGCGAGTTTGCAGAGGTATTCAATGATGACCTGCCAGGACTACCCCCACAGAGAAGCGTTGATTTCAGCATTGACTTAGAGTCGGGCACGAGACCGATCTCGAAGGCTCCGTACCGTATAGCACCGATAGAGCTGCTTGAACTGAAGAAGCAGTTAGAGGAGCTAGTAGAGAAGGGTTTCATACGCCCTAGTGTGTCTCCTTGGGGCGCGCCAGTGTTATTTGTTAAGAAGAAGGACGGATCGATGAGGCTGTGCATAGACTACAAAGAGCTTAACAAAGTAACCATCAAGAACAAGTACCCACTGCCGCGCATAGATGACCTGTTGGACCAGTTGCATGGGAGATCATGACTGGCTAGTAAATTTTCTCGAGGATAGACTTGAGGCCAGGTTACCACCAGTTGAGGGTGAGAGATCAGGGCATACCTAAGACGGCATTCCGGACTAGGTATGGTCATTATAAGTTCGTAGTGATGCCATTTGGGCTCACTAATGCACCAACGGTGTTCATGGAGTTGATGAATGGGATATTCATTGACTTCTTAGATCACTTTGTAGTGGTCTTCATTGACGACATCCTAGTTTACTCTAGGAGTCGAGAGGAGCATGCCGGACACTTGAGGACAGTATTGCAGATTCTGCAGGATAGCCAGTTGTATGCTAAGCTATCCAAGTGTGAGTTTTGGATGTCAGAGGTGGCTTTCCTAGGCCACGTGGTGACTGTTGAGGGTATTAAAGTCGACCCGGCGAAGATAGAGTCAGTATCTTCTTGGCAACCTCCTAAGAATGTTAAGGACGTTCGCAGCTTCCTAGGTTTAGCAGGTTACTACCGCCGGTTTGTGGAAGGGTTCTCCTTGATTGCCCGACCACTTACTTATCTTCTGAGGAAGACTACTCGGTTTGTCTGGTCTGAGCCATGTTAGCAGAGTTTTGAGGAGCTGAAGAGGAGATTGACGTCCGCTCCGATTTTGGCGCAGCCTGAGGGTACAGATGATTTTGTTGTATACAGTGATGCATCCAAGCTAGGCTTGGGGTGTGTTTTGATGCAGAGGGGTAAGGTCATAGCCTATGCGTCTCGACAGTTGAAGACGTATGAGGAGAACTACCCCACACATGATCTAGAGTTGGCTGCAGTAGTCCATGCTCTTAAGATTTGGCGTCACTATCTCTACGGGGCGACATGTCAGATCTTCACAGACCATAAGAGTCTGAAGTATATATTCACTCAGAGAGAGTTGAATAACCGCCAGAGGCGGTGATTAGAGTTGATCAAGGACTTCGACCTTGAGATTCTGTACCACCCCGGGAAGGCGAATGTGGTAGCTGATGCTTTGAGCCGGAAGACGCTTAGGGAGAGGGCGATAGTCCGGTTGACGTACAGTCACAGTTGCAGAGGGACTTGGCTTGGTTGGAGATAGAGATTCTGTTTCCCGATACTGATAGCCAGTTGGCTACCTTGGAGTTACTTCATGATCTGTTGGATGAGATCCGACAGAAGCAGGAGACTTGCCCGACTTTGATCAGGATCCGAGACAGAATGTCTCAAGATGAGGCCCCACATTTCACTATTTGGTGCAAATGGAGTGATGAGACGTCAGGACCGCGTTTGTGTGCCGTCAGACAGTGAGTTGAGACAGAGGATACTAGGTGAGGCTCATGCTACCCCATACTCAGTACATCCTGGAGCGAGTAAGATGTACAAGGATGTGAGACGGTCCTTCTGGTGGGGTGGTTTGAAGCCCGATGTGACTCGGTATGTAGCTCAGTGTGCGACCTGCCAGCAGGTCAAGATTGAGCATCGTAGGTCTGGAGGAGAGCTCCACCCACTTCCAGTACCACAGTGGAAGTGGGAGGATATATCTATGGATTTTGTCACATGTTTGAGACTCAGCAGAGGATTTGATGCTATTTGAGTAGTGGTAGACCGCCTGACGAAGACCGCACGTTTCATTCCGATTAAGGAAATGTGGCCGGTGAGTCGTCTAGCTGAGGAGTTCACCAGACACATTGTGAGACTCCATGGAGTACCGAGGACTATCGTCTCTGACAGAGATGGACGTTTTACCTCGAGATTTTGGCAGCATGTACATACTGCTTTGGGGACGAGTCTCCACTTTACCACTGCCTATCACCCACAGACAGACGGTCAGTCTGAGAGGACCATTCAGACCTTAGAGGACATGCTGCGGGCGTGTGTACTAGATTGGGGACAGGTATGGCCATATCACCTTCCACTAGTAGAGTTTTCGTATAATAATAGCTGGCATGCATCTATTGGGATGGCCCCTTATGAGGCTTTATACGGGCGGAGATGTCGCACGCCATTATGCTAGGATGAGCCTAGCAGAGCTGAGGGAGTAGCTCCAGATCAGATACAGGATGACATCGCTCGGATTGCCCAAGTCCGGGAGCGGATGTTGGCAGCTCAGAGTCGCCAGAAGTCCTACGCCGATAAGAGGCGTCGACCCTTGGAGTTTAGGGTGGGTGCTCAGGTGTGGTTGAGGGGGAAGCTGAGTCCCCGATATGTCGGACCTTTTGAGATCTTAGAGAGAGTTGGAGAGGTGGCCTACAGATTAGCATTACCGCCGAGATTAGAGGGTGTCCATCCGGTCTTTCATGTATCTCAGTTGAGAGAGTACATCTCGGATCCGAGACACGTCATCAGCCATGAGGATCTGACAGTGGAGCTCGATCACACCTTTGTAGAGTACCCCGTAGCTGTTTTGGAGCGCAGTACTAGACGTCTGCGATCCTAGGAGATACCTATGTTGAGGATCCAGTGGTCTAGACGAGGAGTTGAT
Source organism: Fagopyrum esculentum (assembly GCA_033239045.1). Taxonomy (NCBI): domain Eukaryota; kingdom Viridiplantae; phylum Streptophyta; class Magnoliopsida; order Caryophyllales; family Polygonaceae; genus Fagopyrum; species Fagopyrum esculentum. Next base: position 8,612,499 of record BSUD01000004.1, on the reverse strand, counting down.
GAGGCCACTTGGGAGACTGAGGAGAGTATTAGACGTAACTATCCCGAGTTCTTTGCGGGGTTAGAGGTTACTCCTATATCGACGAGTTAGTACTCGGATGTTGTGTGAGTTGACCATACATGTTTTTTTTTTCTTTCCATATTGGATTGGGTGTTTATGTTTTATGTGATGCATGTCTGATTATGATGATTGAGTAGTTGCATGGTAGAAAATGAAAATGTTGAGAAAACTAAAATATACCAAGGAAATATGTGATTAAAAGAATCATTCTAAGTTTCGGGACGAAACTTCTTTTAAAAGGGCACTGATGTAATAACCGAAAATTTTAATTTCCGTTAAACCTGAATTTAACCGAATTCCGATATGTTAATCTTAAATAAATAAATCAATAAGTAATATAAAACAAGTTTTAAGTTCTATCATTTTATGTGACCTTAAGTCACATAAAATGATGAAACTTTGTAACCGAAAATAATTTACGCACCTTTTAGATTAAAATAATAATTTATATGATACGGAATATAATTCCGTATTATATAAATTTCCGCACATAACCACAAATCCGGGACGAGTAACAAGTTTCGTATCCTTGTTTTAATGAGACAGCAGGCCGGATGGGGCCACTATTAGGCCCATTTACCAAGCCCACCAGCCCACTTCCTAAACTAATCCTAACCCTAATCTCAATCCTGTGTTTAACCCTAATCCTATGAAGCTGCCGCTCCTCTCTCGCTTCACTGCAACTACACGTACGCTTCTTCTTTGCCTTCGGAAAAACGACAGCAGCCCTTCCGTCTCCCTCGTTCGCCGGCGACAGCGGCCGCTAGGTAAGTCACCCCCTCCGTCTATCTTCTCCCTCTTCCGTTTCTGTTCGCCGGCCTAAATCGCCCCTCTCTCCACAGCCTCGACTGCAGGCCTTGCCGCCTAACGCTTCCGTCGACAACCAAGCACACCGGAGGAGACTTACAGCAGTGCCGATCAACGACGCTACAAGGATCTTCAAGCAGGTGAGTCGTCCGCCTCTTCTCCCTCTTCCGTTTCTGTTCGCGGACTAAACTGCCCTCTCTTCACCGCCCTCGACTGCAGACCCTTGCGCCGCCAAGCCCATCGGAGTTCTGCAGCGTGCGTTCACCGGAGGCCAGTATACGCCCCTCTTCGCCACCCTCCTGCGCCGAGAAGAACAAACCAGAACCAGCCTCCTGCGCCGAGAAGAACGAACCAGAACCAGCCGGAAGAGAGGACCGCCAGGAGCCGCCGCCTTGACTGCAGACACTTTAACACCAGGGCCTCCCTGCCGGACTGTGACGCCGATAAGGCTCCTTTCTTCTCTCTGCTTCTCTGCGGTGGTATTGAGCTAACCGAGCCTATTGGACCTTTACGATACTCTGTTGTGTTGAGTCTAGACTCATATGTGTACGTATAAGAGTGCGGAACTATAAGTATATAAATGCGTACAGGAGGAGTATGAAATATATATATATATATATATATATATATATATATATATATATATATATATATATATATATATATATATATATATATATATGTACAAGTATAGTGTATAAGTGTATACATATATATATATATGCACTACAGTGCTTTGCAAAAATAATAAAAACGTGAGTAAGATATAAATGAGATATAAATATATATATGAATAGGTTGGAATTTCGGGACTTATATATATAAATGTACATAAGAATATATATACTCATATACGTAAGTGTACATATATCCGTACGAGATGGAAAATAAAAATATGTAGATATATATATATGAGCACCGAATAGTTACATAATTAAATAAGTGAGTTGAGGAGAAAGGTTAAAGTGTATAGTACGGATAAAATATACAGTAGAGTAGATGGTAACCGGAAAGGAGGAAGAGTGTTATTCTTTTTCGAGTGGATTCAAGTTTGAACTTATAACCTATAAGTAGCTAACCGAGAGACACAAAGTATGGAAACAAGTTCTAAAAGGAATTAGTAGGTTTAAGAATAAACTTTGAGAATTTTCGACATTAAGGGTAAAATGGTCTTTTACCGTAAGAGAGCTTTTCCTTAATTCCTTCGCATGAGGTTGGACATCTGGATGAGATTTTGATCCAAATGCCTTATTTGACAGGCGTTTGAGTTACCACGAGTACGGATCGTTTTGAGACTTGTTAGAGTGTGATTTTACTCAGGTAAGTCCTTGCGACTTACTTAGCCAATTTTTGGATATTAGTTGGGTGATAATGGTTGTGTGTGTAATGTGTGTGAAAATAATAATAACAACTTGCTAGGACGACTGTTATTATTCTGTTTAAGGCCCAACTGTATGTATAACGGGTCGTGACATCACTGCCCAGCTCTGACAGGAGACTGGGAGGTTCTCTATACCCAGACCAGGCAGGTACAAGGTGAGATGCATCGGATCCATTCCTGATGGTTACACGGGGGCGGAGGCGAGGTTTGGGAATCCCTCGTGTCACAAACTAAGTATCATTAGCGTGAATGAGTAACTTAACTTAAGATAATAAATGGACTTGTTTGAAAGCATGATGGTGTTTATTCTTTTATGTGTGTGTGTGTGCTATTATTATTCTTCTAATATTTAGATAACTAGCTAATGGTTTCTCTTGTTGTATTTTTAGATTTACCACATGTTAGACCAGCAGCTGAGTGATCCGGAAGTAGTGGTCAGCCGGGTCTCCGTACTCCTTAGAGTTGGGGTTGGGGTTGTTGTTTGTCGTCCTTTCTTTTGGTTAAGATAGTTGATCTCTTTTCCCTTTGTTAAGTATTATAGGTTGTTAGACCTTGTTGCATTAATTCCTTTACAAATAATATTTCATGAATTTCGGTTTTCCTTATTTGTGTCTTGTTGCAAGATCCTAGTAAAATTGTTGTCAAACTGAGGTCGGGACCCATTGTGAGGTCCTAACCAGTAACGTCCCGAGTTTGGAGAATTCGGGGTGTTACAATATTTTTGACTTTTATATCAAATAAAAGTTATATATTTAAAATTCAAATATTTCTTTAAGAACTACGTGCGACTTGATTCCTAATAAAAGATACGTAGGAAATTTGGTAAATTATGAGTCAGATTCAGTCACAGGACGAAAAATTAAATAAATAAAATATCACTTTTCATAGAAGGTGGGTTTAATTTAATTTGAGATATAAATATCATCCACAAATGATAGTTGGATCATTGTCTATGCAACCCTTACTAGAAGGTCTTTAACGAGGTACAGGCAACCCGTAAAAAAAACGGGTGCAGCCCAAATCACCAAAACCAACCAAACATCAGTATTTATATAACTTAGAATCAAAATGTCAAAAAGAGATGGTCGAAAAATAAAATATGTTTTGTAAATTTGTATTTAAATAAAACATAAAATGTGTTTTGTAAATTTATATACATTTTTTACTCAACACTTTGATCATGTATTGTATTACCTCTATGTACATTCCTTTCTTCTTAATACAATTAAGATTTCAAAAAAAATCATACTAAAATTTGATCGGTGAATTATCATTTTAAAGTAACAAAACATAGACTCAAAGATGGCTCCACAACACAGTTTTCTGAAAATAACACAAGGGGTGCAAATGATCTATGGTTCGAATCTCACCCTTGGCGTCTCAGATTGTAAGGTTTCCCAGACATCGCAGGATCAAAACACCTCAGCAGCTTCCTTCTATCAAATCTCAGATGAGCAAGAGATCCACCCTTGGAGTCTTGGAAAGGCCAACAGTTACACATATCTCCCTTCTTCTTGAATACATTGACTAAGGCACAGCAAGGCATTGCTTACTTACCCGACTGCAGCAAAGGGACGATAAAGGTAGGTTCGATAGGCATGTGAGTAGTTGTCGCCTGGAGAGATAGGAGCACTCCTTGGTTTGATCTTCCTTGCGCAAGCGTCTTCTCCACTGTCGGCCAGGAGTACGAGTGTTATGAGACCTGTGTGCAACAACGCAGGCGGAGCAGCAACTGGTCTGGCGTCTGGTGTTGTTGTCGAGTCCCTGGTGTGCAAGGTGTTCACGACGGCCGTCTAGAAATTGAGAGCTCCTAAAGTTAATTGAAGACAATGGAAGCGGAAGGGAAGTGTGTCTTCTTTGGGTGGTTTATGGTAAGCGGGATCTGTTGCTATCCGAGTTGTGCATATGAAGGAAGCAGATCTCGGAGTATGCCCTGCTGGCGTGAATAGAGGGAGAGTAGAAGGAAAGTAAGGGTTGCGTTGAGGTTGAATGTAGACGTAAAGAGAGAGGTGGTACGTGCAACATGTACGTGCAACATGTACGTGAAGAGGATGACGGCGGCCCATCAGCAAGGAGTCGTCTATGGCAGCTGCAGACTAATCATGTCCACGGGTCGGATCCGCCGGGTCGAGGATACAAGAAGGGTGACCCGGACCCGTCTAAAAGGTCAACCCGTCGGGTTGGCGACCCGCCGAGTCACGGGTCAGACCCGACAGGTCGCCCTTTTGTTTTAAAACCCATTTTTTAAAAAGAAAAAAAAAAGAGATGACCCGGCGGGCGGATCCAATTTAGCCGTTTGGTTCAATTTTTTTTTTTTAAGTTTAGCAGTTGGCGGGTCGACCCGCCGGGTCACGGGTAAGGATCACCTCGACCCTTACCCGTACCGGTAACCCGTCGAGTTTCCGTCGGGTTAAAACCCGTTGGGTCACGGGTAACCCGTGACCCGTGGACATGCTTAGCTGCAGTGGGCCAGATGGAGGCAAAGTGCTGCCGGGCCTGAGCTTGTCCAAACCTTGTAATTGATGGCCCATGGCCTTGTTTGGGCTTTCATAAGTCATGACTTTGTCTTGATGGATATCTACTCTAATTTTTTTTTTTGATCAAGAAGGTAAGAGGCTCGATTACACCAAACATACTTGGTGTATCGAGAGGCCGACAACTGGCAAACGGGCAAACCGTCATGCAAATACAAAAAACCAAAAACGGAAACAATACAATCACCGCAAGCAAAGACCGAAAAAAGTGAGAAAGATCCAAAAAACAGAACAACTAGTCCTTGGGAGAAGACGTGGAATACTCGAGGCTAGCAAAACATGGAGAGGGCACGGGCTAGATGAACTGGCGCAGTGTCTCGCCGCCGGGAAGCAGGATGGTAGAAACCTTTTTAAGGGGAAGTCATACCTCCTGCGGAAATGTGGATCCCACGACGTTGCCCCCACCTAGATGGAGGATCTTCGGAGACCTCGAACACAACCACGATCACAATCAAACGATCAACAGGGGCATGTGACTACGGCATCTTCCAAGACAATCGTTTAGACCACACTCGAGAAACATCTATAAAAAGGAAAGTCATCCCAAATTTTTGGAATGATGAAATCTGGATTTCAAAAGCTCGGAATAATTTATTTATTTTAAAAAACTAATTTTTTCTTGCTTATTCATAACATTAATGTTGGAGGGTAATTTTGTGGTTGTTCTTGTGTAGATGGATCATTGTCCTCGATTATAACAGTTGTTCAAATTGTTTATAGTTATTCCTTGCTCATAGTTAATCAGATAATGTTTTTTGTCTAAAGAAATAAGTGGGGATCTCCTTTCTCTATAAAACACGTCTCCCTGCAACACCAATGACGGGAATCGAAAAATATGATTGAAATATAACCTTACATTTCTTGTATTCCTTATAGTAGTACACACATATACAATCAACTAATTATTCAAGCTATGATTCCTGTACATTGTATTGTACATGACAGGGTTACTCATCATGAAGTTGTTCAAAGCGATTTCCAAGATCTTGGCATATCCATCAATTTTTGGCTTTTCACTGGTTTTACTCTTAGCATGAATGACAGTAGTCATTACATTTGAGATCTGACTTTCATGATGCAGACACACCAAAAGCCTTCTTCTTGTATCTGCAGAGGTGCACTTCCAACCTAGTAGCAATGAATCGTTTGATCTTATCCCAAAGATCTGAATTACCTTCCATTCCAAATTCCTATGGTTCAAGCAGAAACATTTGTTCTAATTCCTGCATACCATTTAAAAACTCAAACAACATTCATCAATCTAGGAATGACATTTAGTTGAGCAACATCTTTTCTGAAAGAAATTTGCAATAGGAAAAGATCGGCCTTATTCCGCTATTCTTTGACCTTTCATGAAGACTAAACCATAGTCGACTGGATCTCTGAAACACCGGATTTCGCATCCGAATCAAACCAGACTGAAGTTGTTCTTTCACAAATATTATTATTTACTCTTGGTGTGAATACTTTTGTTCTTGCTCTGTAGGGAAAATCAAGATTCGGATTGACAAAAGATAAACAAAGTCCTTTGATTTCGGAGATATGTACCTTTGTTAAATCCCGAAACCACACAACATCAGTTCCCAGTCTTTGCATTTTGTGTGTCAACCGAAGCCGATCCACAAATTTGTTCATCCTTGGTACCCAAATCTGCTACCATGGAAACGCCGGTAAGCCTAGATGAAGGGACGAAACAACCAGTCCCTCCCCACCGCCGAGGAAGCGAAGATCCGTCCAGACCCCTTTTGTGTCTTCCTTGTTTCCTTCGTTTTGTTGTAGAACCGGAAGCAAAACGCCGGCCGGCCTGCGCTTGTCGTAGAAAGTCCATTGATACTCTTAGTTTTAGACAAAAGGATGCATCTTCCTTGTCGGAGAGGCCTTGGTTGGGGATTTTTAGATCTAGGGTTTCTGAGTTTCTTTGGTGTGGCGGAGAAGAACCTGCGCGTGTCTGGCGCGTTCTTTAGGAGAGATTAGGGTTTTCTTGCTTTTTCATTTTGAAACAAGCTTTTTCGGTCAGAGTGGTGGATATCTACTCTAATGTTTACAAGAGTAAATTATGTGTGATTTTTATCATTTTGCATGAGTAATAGCCTCACATGATAAAAAGTTATCTTGACTCATGATAATAGGTGCTATGTAAAAAGATTAATGGGTCAAAATCCGATTTGACTCGAAAATAAACGGGAAAAAAATCGGATATTTCACCAACAACCGTCCATTCCGCTCCAACACCAACAAGTTTGTGCTCCTTTTTTTCCTTGTAATTATCTTTTTAGGAGCAAAGTCTGCAAATTATAAAAGTTGGGTCATTGACGCAACTAACAAATATTTTTTATTTTTTTCCACTGTTAAAAAATTAAAAGTGCATATCTAGTCTACGTAATAAAAATTGGGCTAATTAGGTAAGTAGGCTTTTTTATTTTATTGTATACTAATTAGGTATTTTTCTAGTTTTCCAACATAGTAAATATATGAGAAAATTGGTGTAGAAGGGTCATTTTTGTATCCATGATACAAAATAGACCCCTCTATTTTTCTTCCAAAAAATAAAGCTAAAAGAAATTATAAATCATGGGTAATAAGGTAGTTATTTAAGGGCAAATTAGTAATGTAGCATAATAACTGCCTAAAAGTTAAAGATATATTAAATTAAAAAAAAAAGCAACAGCATGATACGGTATCTTCGGTTTGTCTTCTTTCCTAAACATTTCATCCCAAAAATTAAGCGTCATTCGGAACCTCCATTGGATCGTGAGATTCTCCATTCGCAACCTCCATCTTCAAATCGTGATTCGACCGTCTTCAACCTCCTGTCTGATATATTCTTTGTGTAACAACAATCAATCCTTGTAAGTATTCCAAATTCTCTCAACAATATACCATTTTAATGGCTTCGATTTTGATTCAAACCGAAAACAGTTGATGAATGTTTTCCCTAAAATCCATACTCAAAACCGCCATTGTTGATCTTTAACTACATGGCCTTAATTTTGAAATTATTCATTTCTGTGAAATTTATGTATTCGAATCAACAGTGATGAAAGATTATGTACATAATTTTAAGCAGATACATAAAAATCAACGCCACATAAATTTAACAACTACATAATATTAGCAGATACATAAATTATGTTCGTCACCTTCGTCATTACTGACACATAAATTTTACAACTACATAATATTAGCAGATATATAAATTATGTTCGTCACGTTCATCATTACTGACACTCAGCACATAAAAATCAACGCCACATAAATTTAACAACTACATAATATTAGCATATACATAAATTATGTTTGTCCCCTTCGTCATTACCAACACTCAGCACATAAAAAATCACCGACATATAAATATACGAAATACATAATATTAACAATATACATAAATTACGCAGAGCAAATTGAAGAAACAGATCATCAAAACGAAATAAATCGGCAGTAATCGAACAAAAAATAGAGAAAATGTTTATGACAGTAGACGAAAACTCTGTAGAAATGGTGGTTATGGACGCAGAAATGGGGGAATTTCGTGATTCTTGTATCACGTTTACAAGGAATGTATATTTCCTTTCCTAACAACATCCTGATTTGTAGGGGACCATATTAAATAACCATATTTATTTAGAAAACTGCCACATCAGCATTTTTTATTTCCAGCAGGGGTATGCATTTATTTGGGAATTAATCTTTATTAGAAAATTAATAGGGGCCTACTTTATCTACGTTTTTGCAAAAGAGACTAGTTAATCTACATTAATACATAATTGGTCTACTTACCCTTTTAACTCTAAATATATCCCAAGATTTTTTACAACTTTCATTTAATGGTAAGGTAAAACTAATTAACCCTTCTATTAAAAAAGAAAGAGTATTTGATGTTTGTTGTGTAAATTTTGATTTTAATTACTGAATTCGTTTTTTATTTTATTTTATTTCCCTTTTTATTTTATTTTTTCATACCAGACATTTACATACCGGACATTTACATACCAGACATTTTATTTACCGGACATTTACATACCGGACATTTTACATACCGGAAGTTCATAACGAAAATTTTCATACCGGAAGTTCATACCGAAATTTTTTATACCGGAAGTTCATACCGAAAGTTCATACCGGAAGTTCATAACGAAGTTTTTCATACCGGAAATTCATACCGAAATTTTTATACCGGAAATTCATAACGAAATTTTTCATACCGGAAGTTCATACCAGAATTTTTTAAACCGGAAGTTCATACCGAAAGTTCATACCGGAAGTCCATAACGAAGTTTTTCATACCGGAAGTTCATACCGAATTTTTTTATACCGGAAGTTCATACCGAAAGTTCATACCGGAAGTTCATACCGAAAGTTCATACCGGAAGTTCATACCGAAAGTTCATACTGAAAGTTCATAACGAAGTTTTCTTACCGGAATTTCATACCGAAATTTTTTTATACCAGAAGTTCATACCGGAAGTTCATACCAAAATTTTTTTATACCAGAAGTTCATACCGTTCATACCGGAAGTTCATACCGGATGTTCATAACAAAATTTTTCATACCAGAAGTTCATACCGAAATTTTTTTTATATCAGACGTTCATACCGGATGTCAATGATGTTTACATTGGTGAATTTACAACCTTTGCTCGCTTAGGGCGATGTTGACAGTGGTCTTGATCATCTCTGGGCAAAGAAGAAGGTTATACCATTTTTAGAGACATTTTTGTTGCTTCAAGTTGATATCTAAATGTTGCGTTTTTGCTCATACCTTTTTTATAACTTCCGGTATGTAATTCTCCGGTATATAATTCTCCGGTATGTAATTCTCCGGTATGTTATTATCCGGTATGTAATTCTTAATTCTAAACTATGACATAAAATCAGTTTGTTTGGTATAACTTCTGGTATGATAACTTCCGGTATGATATGATAACTTTTCGGTATGATAACTTCCGGTATGTGAACTTCCGGTATGCATTCCAAAAAAATTAAAAAAAAATAAATATAGAAAATAAAAAGAAAAAAAAAACTAAAAGAAAATTAAAAAAAAATTCCGGTATGATAACTTCCGATATGATATGATAACTTCTGATATGATAACTTCTGGTATGATAACTTCCAGTATGATATGATAATGTCCGGTATGATATGATAACTTCCGGTATGATAACTTCCGGTATGTGAACTTCCAGTATGTGAAGCTCCGGTATGATAACTTCCGGTATGTGAAGCTCCGGTATGTGAAATTCCGGTATGATAACTTCCGGTATGTGAAGTTCCGGTATGTGAAATTCCGGTATTGGAAATTCCGATATGTGAAAATTCCGGTATGTGAAAATTCCGGTATGTGAAAAATTCTTCATTCCAGAAAATTAAAAAAAAATAATAGAAAATTAATAAAAGAAAATAAAAAAAACAAATTCAGTTTTTAAAAATTAAAACTTACACTTAAATAACAAATAACAAATAAGAAACATTTTTTTTAAATAGACCTACCATTAAATGAAAGTGGCAAAAAAAATATGGGTTATAGTTTCTTTAACAAAAACCAAAAAGAGCATAGTAGGCCAAATTTTTTCATAAAAATTAGAGAGCATACTTAGTCTACGTAATAAAAATTCTATTACTAGCTCATTTATTTCAAATATCTTATACCATAATATAATAATATTAAATAAAATATTTTAATGTCACGTTATAATTTTATTGAGACATGTGTTTCTAAATTTGTTTAATCTATACTTAAGTTTTCTATTTAACTTATTCTCTTGCCAAACTATATTACTTCATTAAATTTAAATTGATTTGTAGTAATAATATCATATTATTTTATTCATACAATACTTGAATATAAATTAAAATAATATATCGTGTGAATAACAAAACTTTGGAATAGTTAGGCGGCACATGACTGACTCTCCCACTGCGTCGCTTGCCCAGATGTTGATGAAAGTTTGGTTCATCTGCTGTGTGACTTCCCTTTCGCAAGAAACATGCGGGTTCAGCTTGTCCCCATTGAGCTGCAGCATGCCTTCTTCAGTTTAAGTTGGGACGACTGGCTGTTCGAGAACGTGAACATTGGTACGGTCATAGGCTTACGTAAGAGTTGGAGGGACTTGTATGCTAGCTATTTCATTGTGGTGGATATGGAAATGGCGTAATGCAAGAACCTTTGAGGAGGGACCTATTGCTTCTGATAAAGTTGGTTTTATTATGAGCTGCTACGAGGAGTATAAGTAGTGAATATGGAAATGGCGTAATGCAAGAACTTTTGAGGAGTATGCGGTGGCTTTGAAGAGGAGCATACGTCCGAAGATCGATTAAAGGAAGAATGAAGTGGTAGTAAGGTGACGTAAATCGAGAATAGGGTTAATTAAGATTAACTCAGACGGGGCATCGAGAGGTTCCTAGAACCTTGCAGCAAAAGGTGCATCATGAGATCGAGTCAGTATGGGGGACTGGGTGCAGGGTGTGCTAGTTAATCTGGGGGTTTGTTCAGCCCCGGTTGTTGTGTTGTGGGGTGCTATTCATGGGTTGGAACTAGCTTGGGAGATGAGAGTTCGGAAAGTGGAGGTGGAGCTTGACTCGTTGATTGTGGTCGGCTTTATTGAGAATGTAACGCCCCAATTTTAGGCGCGTTTGCATTTATAATTCTTGCGGCTTTTATCGATATTTAATGGCGCATATATATATATATATATATATATATATATATATATATATATATATATATATATATATATATATATATATATATATATATATATATATATATATATATATATATATATATATATATATATATATATATATATATATATATATATTTTATTAAAAGTATTTTACGACGTGAAATATCTTCCCGGAGTATATTTATATTTTTGATACATTCGCATACATTTATATTATGATCTTCGGAAAAGTTCGGAACGTTTTTCCCGATTCGCATACGGATATTCCTTATCGAGTTATTCATTTATTTATTTATATATATATTTATTTATTTTTATTTTTATTTTTTATTTTCTTTTCTCTTCTTTCACTGCTGATGCGTCCCCTCGTTTACCTTGCTGGCTGATGAGCAGCCTCTGCACCCCGACCTCTCGTCTCCTCGCAACCATCATCACTCTCTCTGCTTTACGCAACCTCTGCCCTAGACTGCAGTAAATGAAGCACTCCCTTCTATCTTCCTTCTCCCTGTGATGCGTCTCCATCCCTCTATCTCTTGGAACCACTTCGCCACCACCCTTCACCTCTAGTTCCTTCACCCACACCAAGAGCAAGCAGCAACCCTCCTTACCTTTCATCCAAACTAGGACAGCCAACCTCACACTTGAGCACCACCTTCTCCTTCTTATCTTCTGCCGGAGACATGGCCGCCGCCCTGCTTCCTTCTCACCACTGTGCAACCCATCGGATAACTGCACCACCCGGGGTCCGCCCTGAGCCTTTGGAGTCGCCAACGCACCATCCCGCCGCCGTCTCCTTTCCCCCCTTTTCTTCTCTGCGTACCTGTGTAGCAGCTCTTTCTCCAGTGAGCTCTGCCGGGCGGAGAGAGTCGTCGATTCCTGCTGCCGTCGTCTCCGGAGGTCGGGACGAGCCTCACCACCAGCGCCCATGCCCTGTCGAAGCCGGAGATCCCGTCGGACGAACCCAGCGGCCCTGTACTCCTCTTCCTCGCTGCCGCTTTCATCTATCGGGTTAAAAGAAACCCTAATTACCATATTCAAATCAGGACCCCTCAATTATGGTATAATTACAGATTGTAACCCATCTTTTGTATTTACAGTTAATGGCCCAGATTTAGGTTTTATGCAATTATACCCCTGCTGGAATTAATTACAGAAAACAGCCCAAGGAATTAATTACGAATAATATTCCATACTTATAAAATTGTATTAATTGGTGAAAAATGTATTTGTGGGTTTTAAACTTGGATTTTTCTTCGAGTTTTATTCTTATATATATATACTAAATATTATACCCTTTGTTGGATTAAATTTGTTTTAGAGCTCAAAGTTTTAATCACGGTTTTATGACCAAGTTTCTTGTATTGTACTTTTGCCCCGGAAGGGTAATACGGGATTTTAACGTTGGATTTTGAAAACGAGTTTTGCATTAGGATTTTATATATTATATTCTACGATCAAATTTAGCGTATAAGCTAAATTTTCTTAGCTTTGGTTTTAGGTTCGGAAGCGCCCCGATAAAGGTCATCGACCCATACTCGACATCCGTAGATCATCTTCACCCTTGGATCGTGTGTGAGTACCTTCTTCCTCGATCTAGTTATGTTTAGTAGTAGTAATAGTAGTATCATGCTAGGACGGACCTAGCATAACTTAGAGTTAATACCAAGTAGCGGCTATGGATCTTAGATGAGTTTCGAGGATTTGATATTGTTTGATGGATTGATGTTGATTCTAAGTTTGAGGAGTTGATATTATCTTGTGAGGTTGTTTATGGCTTTTAGTTGTATGTTGAGCTTGTGAGAATTTAGGGGTTGAGGTTGTATGATGTTTAGGTTGTGGACTAGAATGAGAGTATCCTAGCTTGTGTTGTGATGATTATGACCTTGTGAGATCGTGAGGACTAGGAGTTTGCTATCCTAGAATGGTTATGGTTTATGATCTTGCGAGATCATTGGGACTAGAAGTCTAAGGACTTCTAGCATGCGAGAGAGATGTTGATTGTGTGCCTTGCTTTGACCAGGCGTTGAGTGCCTTCCTACGGAAAGTTGAAAGCGGTGGTTAGCGGGATTATCTTTGGGATGAGGTAAGTCTCCGGACTTACTTAGCTTGTATTCTTTGTATTAGCATTATTGTGTGTTGGGTGGTGTGTGTTTATTATTTTTACTGTTTATAACAACTAAACCGGAAATAGGATTACCGACCTTTATATTATTTGGCCCAAGTGTATGATAACGGGCGGTGACATCACTGCCTGGCTCCCCGTGAGAGCTAGGGGGATCTCGGCGACTGGCCCGTGCTGGTTAGACGGTCGGAGGCATCCGACCGTTTCATTGCCGGAAGAAGGGACCGAGGCGAGTTTTGGAGGATTCTCGTGTCACAAAAGAAGTTGAATTAGAACGGGATATGACTTAATAAATAAAGATAATAAACCGGATTTGTGTGCTTTGAGTATGTTGTGTGACTATGTTGAATTAATTGTGTTTGTGCCTTTCCCTTTAATTCTAATGCTTCGAATATTAGCTAACGGTTTTATACCGATTGTTGTAGATTGCCTTGCAGGTTAGGAATGCGGCCGAGAGATCCGGAAGAGTGGGCAGCCGGGGTTCCGTACATTTTAGGAGTGGGTTTTGGTTGGAGTCGGGTTGTGTTTTATTCTTCGTTTATTATGTTGGTATGCCGTGTGTATGGCGTTTTGATCTTTGGTGTTGATTATCGGCTGAAGTCTTTTGTTGTTTTCCTTCGGGTTTCTTATCATTTGCATTAAAAGAAATTTTGGTTTTGCCATTATTTGTGCCATGTTGAAAGATCCGGTGAAATTGTTGTCAGGCTAAGGGTCGGGACCCATTGTGAGGTCCCAACCCGTAGCATCCCGAGTCCCGCGAATTCGGGGTGTTACAAAATTGGTATCAGAGCCCTAGGTTGACAACAATGGCACTCGCAATCTTCAAAAGGCCGAATGAGGAATAAACAGAACCCCACGGGTTCTGAGTTTTCGTTTTCAAAATCACATGCATGAGTTGGGGTAGAATGTACGGACCACCACTCCTTTCGCAGATCTCGGCAGCTTAGCTTATTAGATTTTGATATGTATATATATGTATATATAGATATGGATATGAGGTTTGTAGTTATGCATGATAGAATTGATGTGTATCTTTTTTATTGTAGTTGCATGTTGGACTTGATATATATGTATTATTATATGTGGACTATAGTGCGTTTTAGACCTTGTTTTGTTGTTATGGATTTCTGGATGTGATATATTAGTAGTAATGTGAACATATGACTTACACATATAGTTATATATACATACACATATGGTATGCTAGTATTTTATATTAGTAGTAGTGGACCTTAGTTAAGATGATAGGAAGTTATCGTCGTCGTTGGACAAACGCCTTTTGGGATTAGGATAACATATATACGATGATGAGTACGCTCAAGTATCAAGTTGAACATTTCGTGCTAACGAACACCATGGCGATTATTGGATTCCTCTAAAAATATGTCGAAGAGGAGTAGAGATGATGTAAACGAAGGACAACCAAGTGAGAGAAAACTCGGGACGACTTAAGAGAAATCAAGATGGGAGCAATACAAGAAAAGGAAGCAACATTAAAGTGTAGAAGTGGTTCTAAAGAGGCCATAATCGAACAACGACGATACCAAGGGAGAGAACGAACTTAAGTTTTTCAAGAAGACGCGTGGACAACTATAGATGTGAATCGAGGAGGAGATGGATACATTCTAGCAAAGATAAAAGTGGAGTTCCAATTAAGGCAAGTGTCCCATAGGCACTCCTAAGCGTGAAATTTAATATGAGAAGTGTGGTCGGACCAATTACGAAAGATTAGAGCGACAGTAAGTTCATACAGAGGGACCAGAAAGTGAAGTGTCGAACGTACGAGATTCTAAGCGGGTGACTTATTTAAACTTACGAGAGTTATGAGAAGAATGACGTGGTGTGATTCACAAAGTAGAATTTCCTTAGTGGAGTTAACCGGTTTCCGTTATAATGACAAGGCTAAGAAACGCCAAGAAGGAGGAAATGTGTATAAATGTTGATCCCAAGAAGATGAAAGACGAAACAAGGAGCTTTGATCGAAAGACTTAGGATACCGACCAAGATCAACGCGAGTGGATGCTAGCTAGGGCTATAATATTTGGGTAGATGCTTTTGAAAGACATCAAAGAAGAATGATTAAGTCTATGAAAGGGAGTCATATGAAATAGCAAGGCAAAGAAGATATAGTTACCTTATAAAGAAGAGGAAGCATGGAACCGGGAAAGAACTAATGGAGTTTAAGGTAAAGTACCCCGAGGAGGGTAGCCTTCATGAGAATGATAACACAATAAGTGTAGTAGAATAATAAGTCGTGGACTTTGGATAAGGTCAGATACAAGTCAATCGGTGACAACTGAAAACACACAGGTGCGGGTTGTCTATTGATGAGTGTTGAGGGGATGAGGAAACAAGACTATGGGAATATAGAGGATCGACAACAAGATTGGTGGATCAATGTTAACGGTAGGGAAGTACACCAATGGTAGCAAAATTGTCTTAAATCAAATAATGTGGAACGAGTTCAAGCAAGTAGCTGTTACTGACCTCCTAGGGGAGGATGGAGATGACCCTTTGCGATCTTCTTAGGTCATGAGGACGGCATCTGGAGAACGACCGAATTAGAAGGTTTGATCATGGTAAAGGGAACTAGTAGCTCAAGAGAGAGGTGAGATTTTCATTGGTTGTGGTGCGTAGAAGGGAGTATAATAAGAGGACACATAGTATGTTTGTCTAATGAAATGGATGGTATGTTTTCATGAGCAAAAGTTGAGTCAGATGTTTCAAACTCACACGGAAGAGCCACGGTGGCTATGACGTGAAAGAGAGGACCTAGATTAGTGCAGCACTTCAAGCTTAGAGTTTATGATGCTAATGCTTGGGAAGTAATGAGTGGATCTTTCAGTGATTATGGTTGGAGAGATTGGCCAAGCGTTCTCCACGGAGCATACTGGTACGGTTGTGAAATTGTTCATGGAATACCGATAGATGAATCAGGTGATCAACAAGAGTAAGAGAAGACCGAAGTTTTGAACTATGTTGTCGATATGAGGTGTACAAGAAGTACATGAAAGATTGAGGTTAGAGCCTCTACGGTCGGTTTGATGTTACATAAGGAAATGAAGTAGTTTCTACACCTACTCGAAGGAATGGTACAAGCTTATATATAATGCAAAGAACGGTTCCCACATGATGGGATGCCATAGAAGTAAAGAAGATAAGGTCAATTGTTTTCAAGCACGGTTAAGCCGTGTAGTTTGGATCCTTATGGTGGAAATAAGGGTTAAACCTTAGAAGATTTTTACAATCATGTCATCAAAGGGGAAGATGAGATTGAGTTAAAAGAATACTTATATAAGAACACAAGAGTAAGAAGACACAAGCAAATCTTTTCAATTCAAGAAAAGACGAATATTTGAAAGAGCGCGGTCAACATTGTAGCTAAAAATGGAGCAATACACGTGTTGAAAGACGTCACCCCAATAGATTGGGGGAGATCAGTAATACCATGACTACCTGTCAAGTGTTAAGACAAGGTTGTGTCGGTCTTATGTTATGAGACGAAATAAGGAAAGACAAAAACCGAGATATCACGGATTCCAATACGTTAGAATGTGGATTTTTCCACTAAGGTCAAGCTTGACTCAATTATGATATCTAAGGCGCCGTGTGGAATTGCGCTTGTGAAGAGACATGAGTTGTGGAAGCAAGTAAAGGAGCAATAACAAGAACTTGAAATATATCTTAAACTCTCGATTTGAAGTTGTTATGGAGAACACTAGTTGCGAAAAGAGAAGCGGTTATTCCCGTCTGTATATCGATTTCAATGAACCAAACAAGATGGCAATAAAGGACAAGTATCCCTTACAACGAATGGTTGATCTACTCGATTAGTTGCAAGGGCTGATAGTCTCTTATAAGATTAAGTTAAGAACTTGATTGTCACCGTTTGAGAATTCGAGACGGAGATATTGCAAGTACGGCATTCCGGACCAACCAGGTTCACCCCGAGTTGTAGTCACTCCATATGGGCTTACCGATGCCGGAGGAGATATTTTGGGTCTACTCTTGAGAAAGATAGAAGTATGTCAAGTTGTCTCGGGACGGCAAACCCCAAAAGATGTGAAAGAAGTTACCAGTTTTCTTAGATGTACTAAGCCTTACCAAATCTGCGAAGAGAGAAATTGTATAACACCAATTATGGTAACCCACTCCGGATGACAATGAAGTATGAAATGAAACGAAGAATTGACAATAGAGTTGATGAGAGTTAAGAGGGGATTCATTGGTGCAATTGGTTTGGTTTACCTTGAGGTATTATGAGTTTGAAGTGTACAACTGATTCTTCAAGACAAGTTCTTGATTGAGTATTGCGGAGCAATGTAAAAGTAATAGCATACGTGTTTGGTTAATAGAAGTAGTATGGAGTAAAGTGCTCCCTTCGATACTTGGAATTTTAACAAGAATTGAGGAAACATAACATCAAAGTTTGGTTTGACAAGAACCAAAGCCAACAGAGTAAATTGGAAGTTTGATCTTCTTTGTTAGACAAATCGAAAGGAAAATAATGGAAATGCTGCATTGAGAAAGACCCAAGAAGGAAGTTGAGTTCCGATATATTGACTTTTTTGAGATCTTAGCACGAGTTGGATAAGTGTTTTATAAGTTAGTGTTGCCACCAAGAGTAGAGAATGTTCATCCGATATTTCATGTGTATCAATAGAGAGAGTACATACATGACTCGAGACACGTTGTCAGTCATGGTAATCTAGTGGTAAATGAGGAACCGATGAGGCTAACTGGAAGACGTAGGACAATATCTTTGGTTGAGTTTAACGTTGAGCTAGTGGCATCGACAGAATCGACGGCTTAGACCTAGTTCTTTCCTAGGTTGAGTTACGAGAATGTGTGATGTTATTTGTAGTTTGTGTCATGTGCGGAAATGTGCTATATAACCTAATATATCATGCGGTGGTAGTTTGAGTAGTGTGTATATAGATTAGATGGCTTCAACCTTCTTAGAGTGAGAGTTCTTACCTCGGCCTTAGGGACCGAAAAGTTCGACGCATAGCAAGTTTCGGGACGAAACTTGTTTTTAGGGGGATCTGATGTAACGCCCCAATTTTAGGCGCGTTTGCATTTATAATTCTTGCGGCTTTTATCGATATTTAATGGCGCATATATATATATATATATATATATATATATATATATATATATATATATATATATATATATATATATATATATATATATATATATATATATATATATATATATATATATATATATATATATATATATATATATATATATATATATTTTATTAAAAGTATTTTACGACGTGAAATATCTTCCCGGAGTATATTTATATTTTTGATACATTCGCATACATTTATATTATGATCTTCGGAAAAGTTCGGAACGTTTTTCCCGATTCGCATACGGATATTCCTTATCGAGTTATTCATTTATTTATTTATATATATATTTATTTATTTTTATTTTTATTTTTTATTTTCTTTTCTCTTCTTTCACTGCTGATGTGTCCCCTCGTTTACCTTGCTGGCTGATGAGCAGCCTCTGCACCCCGACCTCTCGTCTCCTCGCAACCATCATCACTCTCTCTGCTTTACGCAACCTTTGCCCTAGACTGCAGCAAATGAAGCACTCCCTTCTATCTTCCTTCTCCCTGTGATGCGTCTCCATCCCTTTATCTCTTGGAACCTCTTCGCCACCACCCTTCACCTCTAGTTCCTTCACCCACACCAAGAGCAAGCAGCAACCCTCCTTACCTTTCATTCAAACTAGGACAGCCAACCTCACACTTGAGCACCACCTTCTCCTTCTTATCTTCTGCCGGAGACATGGCCGCCGCCCAGCTTCCTTCTCACCACTGTGCAACCCATCAGAGAACTGCACCACCCGGGGTCCGCCCTGAGCCTTTGGAGTCGCCAACGCAGCATCCCGCCGCCGTCTCCTTTCCCCCCTTTTCTTCTCTGCGTACCTGTGTAGCAGCTCTTTCTCCAGTGAGCTCCGCCGGGCGGAGAGAGTCGTCGATTCCTGCTGCCATCGTCTCCGGAGGTCGGGACGAGCCTCACCACCAGCGCCCATGCCCTGTCGAAGCCGGAGATCCCGTCGGACGAACCCAGGGGCCCTGTACTCCTCTTCCTCGCTGCCGCTTTCATCTATCGGGTTAAAAGAAACCCTAATTACCATATTCAAATCAGGACCCCTCAATTATGGTATAATTACAGATTGTAACCCATATTTTGTATTTACAGTTAATGGCCCAGATTTAGGTTTTATGCAATTATACCCCTGCTGGAATTAATTACAGAAAACAGCCCAAGGAATTAATTACGAATAATATTCCATACTTATAAAATTGTATTAATTGGTGAAAAATGTATTTGTGGGTTTTAAACTTGGATTTTTCTTCGAGTTTTATTCTTATATATATATACTAAATATTATACCCTTTGTTGGATTAAATTTGCTTTAGAGCTCAAAGTTTTAATCACGGTTTTATGACCAAGTTTCTTGTATTGTACTTTTGCCCCGGAAGGGTAATACGGGATTTTAACGTTGGATTTTGAAAACGAGTTTTGCATTAGGATTTTATATATTATATTCTACGATCAAATTTAGCGTATAAGCTAAATTTTCTTAGCTTTGGTTTTAGGTTCGGAAGCGCCCCGATAAAGGTCATCGACCCATACTCGACATCCGTAGATCATCTTCACCCTTGGATCGTGTGTGAGTACCTTCTTCCTCGATCTAGTTATGTTTAGTAGTAGTAATAGTAGTATCATGCTAGGACGGACCTAGCATAACTTAGAGTTAATACCAAGTAGCGGCTATGGATCTTAGGTGAGTTTCGAGGATTTGATATTTTTTGATGGATTGATGTTGATTCTAAGTTTGAGGAGTTGATATTATCTTGTGAGGTTGTTTATGGCTTTTAGTTGTATGTTGAGCTTGTGAGAATTTAGGGGTTGAGGTTGTATGATGTTTAGGTTGTGGACTAGAATGAGAATATCCTAGCTTGTGTTGTGATGATTATGACCTTGTGAGATCGTGAGGACTAGGAGTTTGCTATCCTAGAATGGTTATGGTTTATGATCTTGCGAGATCATTGGGACTAGAAGTCTAAGGACTTCTAGCATGCGAGAGAGATGTTGATTGTGTGCCTTGCTTTGACCAGGCGTTGAGTGCCTTCCTACGGGAAGTTGAAAGCGGTGGTTAGCGGGATTATCTTTGGGACGAGGTAAGTCTCCGGACTTACTTAGCTTGTATTCTTTGTATTAGCATTATTGTGTGTTGGGTGGTGTGTGTTTATTATTTTTACTGTTTATAACAACTAAACCGGAAATAGGATTACCGACCTTTATATTATTTGGCCCAAGTGTATGATAACGGGCGGTGACATCACTGCCTGGCTCCCCGTGAGAGCTAGGGGGATCTCGGCGACTGGCCCGTGCTAGTTAGACGGTCGGAGGCATCCGACCGTTCCATTGCCGGAAGAAGGGACCGAGGCGAGTTTTGGAGGATTCTCGTGTCACAAAAGAAGTTGAATTAGAACGGGATATGACTTAATAAATAAAGATAATAAACCGGATTTGTGTGCTTTGAGTATGTTGTGTGACTATGTTGAATTAATTGTGTTTGTGCCTTTCCCTTTAATTCTAATGCTTCGAATATTAGCTAACGGTTTTATACCGATTGTTGTAGATTGCCTTGCAGGTTAGGAATGCGGCCGAGAGATCCGGAAGAGTGGGCAGCCGGGGTTCCGTACATTTTAGGAGTGGGTTTTGGTTGAAGTCGGGTTGTGTTTTATTCTTCGTTTATTATGTTGGTATGCCGTGTGTATGGCGTTTTGATCTTTGGTGTTGATTATCGGCTGAAGTCTTTTGTTGTTTTCCTTCGGGTTTCTTATCATTTGCATTAAAAGGAATTTTGGTTTTGCCTTTATTTGTGCCATGTTGAAAGATCCGGTGAAATTGTTGTCAGGCTAAGGGTCGGGACCCATTGTGAGGTCCCAACCCGTAGCATCCCGAGTCCCGCGAATTCGGGGTGTTACAAAGAAAGGGGTTAGTAATACTCATCCGCTTTCTATCTTGGTAGCTCGTTGTCAAGGCTTCATCATTCGAGACTAGAATGTCAGTTTCAATCAAGTTTTTCGAGAAGGCACTCGGGTCGCTGACTCTTTGGCGAACTTAGCTTTTACTTACGATTTCGGCGTACATCACCTTCAGGTGCTCCATGTGTGTGTTAGAGCTTTTTTTAGGTGAAGTGTGTGTTAGAGATTTAATTCTTGATGACATGAGAGTTGTTGTGCTCCCTCGTGTTACTCGTATGTAATCCCATTCTTCTAATAAAATGTCTTATGGCGGGGAGCTAATCCTCTAAAAGTAACCTAAATTTTAAGACCATTTTTTTTCCTTCATATGCTTGATGTTAACTTTGTACACAATATTCTTCAGGGTCCAAAATCTTCCATATGTGTATATTGACCAACAATAATCCCCAAATCTCAAACTCGAGAATCATAGTAGTTATTCAAGTAGATTTTAATATGCTTTTTTCAACTCATTTAAAATTGAGTCGAGTTCAAATTGAGTTTAATTTTAAATCAAGGATAAACCGTACTTGATTTAAACCCTAACCGACCCTTTTCAACTCAAGTTTGAGTGACTTAGCTCAATAGAATAACATGAAAAAAATCGAATCACCTAGTCATATTTTTTTTCCACAATGTGCCCCTCTTTAAATTATTCGGTCATGCAATACTTATTAAATAAAAAGAAGAAAATTCATTTTGATCCCGTTCTAGTTCTCAATCATTTTGTGACACCGAGCGTGGTTAAAACATCTACGATGAAGAAATCTAAAGCACAATAAAGAAGAAGCTTAGATAAGAGATACGTTCTCATATCGCTTTTTTGTAGGAAGCTTGACCATCGAGAAAAAGTGTTTGGCCGAAGCAAAAAAAAAAAAGTTGAGCAACTTTATCGGAGAACTTCTCATATTAGTAGGAGCTCTTCAATCGTAGATGGGGCAATTTTACAACGACTAAACACATACTTTTTAATATTCTATCCACGAGTAAATACCCAGAATTCAATGTGCCCTTTTACATTTGTCTTTTTCGATGGGATGAAGACAAGGAACTAACAGATGCCAAAATCTTGACTTAGTTAGTAATAAAGTTATTCCACCCAATAACCAAAGTAAGATTGTAATATCATTCAAAAGAGTTAAGATTTGATATTTGTGGTTATATTCACGTCGTTTGGAATCGAAACGAACTCAAATCGAATATAGTTATGAATCGAGCCATGCACTCGCTTTGTTTATTCAAAAGAACAAACCTGTGATTATTTTTTTCAAAATATCAATCACCTTAGCTAGTTTAAAAGACATTACAAATATAACCTCAAAGCATATATATTTTGCTTAGACAACAAACACACATATAAGTTACACAGTAGAGGATGCATATATACAAGGGTGAATTTGCTATGTAGCATTAGATCATTAATTTTATTTAACATATGTCAACCTCACTAATTTTGTTAGAATATTACCTCTTTTGAAAATACTAATCTACCCTTATACAAGAATCTACAATATTATGTATTTATTATTATATTTTAATTCACCCAGTCTTCTTATAATTTGGATTAATGTAATAAATTTGGATTACCCTCGTACAAGAAATTACAAGATTTCTCGTTAGATCTAAAGCTTCGACTACTCTTCATCTTTACTACTCTTCATGTTGAACATTCATTTTCTCGATACAATAATCGTGTACAAGAAAAATAGTTACAATAATTCTTGTACAAGAAATTTAGTGTACAAGAGAATTTAATTATCATAATTAATGCATATTTATAATTTCAAAAGAAGATAAATCGTGAGATCCAACTTGTCCGATTAGTATTAGGGTGGGAGGGAGGGACTACCAACCAAATATCAATTCTTCGTGGCTACATTCGTTTATTAATTTTTTTTCATATTTCTTGTAAGAATTAAAAATGTACAAACTCAAGAAAATAAGTGTCATTTACAAGAATAAATTATAACTTTACAAGAAAATACGTCTTATTTACAAGAATAAGTTACAAGAGAAATGTCTAAATTATGATAGAATTTAGAGAAGATTAAGGTAGTAGGGTAACTTTATTTTCTAAAAAACAAACTAGGCCCCTAATATTAACAATTAAAATAAAAAAGATAAATAAGATGTGAAAAGA
This sequence comes from Fagopyrum esculentum, assembly GCA_033239045.1. Taxonomy (NCBI): domain Eukaryota; kingdom Viridiplantae; phylum Streptophyta; class Magnoliopsida; order Caryophyllales; family Polygonaceae; genus Fagopyrum; species Fagopyrum esculentum. Next base: position 8,588,710 of record BSUD01000004.1, on the reverse strand, counting down.
ATCTTAATTAAGTATTTAAGGTAATAGTTAAAAGAAATATTAATTAGCCTAAAAATAAGGAAACTGTTAATGGAATTTGGTAACAGTTAAAAGATCTTCCTATTTATAATCAAAATCGGATGGGGAGGGGTTGCGAGACAAAGGGAAATTCGGATGGGGAGAGGTTGCGAGAGGACCGGTCGAAGGCTTTTCATCGGGAGAAGAGGACGGATTCTCCGGCAACAGACGATGCAGACGAGGGTGATTCCGACGGAATCGTGGTGGATTTGGATCTGAGACGCCATTGAGCCACTACCCAAATCCACCAGCTTTCGACCGGAACTAAGACGCCATTGTTGAAGGAACCCCGCCGCGAGGACCATCGAGGAAGAAGACTCGCCGCCGCCCAGATGATGTACTTGATGAGTTGGAACCAAGTGCACACAGTAGCATCAGAGCAGCAGATTTCAACGCTCTCCTACCCACCCACCACCATCTTCTATCCTTCAATCTCTGCAACTTCTTTCATGGGTTTCGTCTGATTCCTCATTAAATTCAACCCAGATAGTTGAAATCAAGGTTTATATAGAGATTAGTTAGTGGGTCGATTTTTTGGAATCGGATTTGATAACAGAGGAGGAGATGAAGAAGCTTCGTAACTACTATGCGAATTTCAGACACCCAAATTCGACAATGGAAAGACGATGGATCTTCCCTCTTGCTATTGGGTCTATTGTTTGTCTTTTTCTCCTCTTTCTTACAACCCTTAACTTCTACGATGTTTGTAAACGACGGACTTATGTAACAAAATCTTGTGTACACGACAGACTTATGTAACCAAACCATGTGTAAATGACGGAATTATGTAAACAAACCATGTGTAAATGACAAACTTATGTAACCAAACTTGTGTAAACGACAGACTTATGTAACAAACCATATGTAAATGTCGGACTTGTGTAACCAGATATTGTGTAAACGACGGACTGATGTAACCAAATCTTGTGTAAACAACGGACTTATGTAACCAAACCATGTGTAAATGACGGACTTTATGTAAACAAACCATGTGTAAATGACGAATTTTGTGTAGCCAGACTTGTGTACACAATATAAACAAACAAAACTTATGTAATTAAAATTATGTATTAACATTATGTAACTAAAATTGTGTATTAATATTGTGTATCATCAAAAGAATACACAAAGTTTAACTAGTCCAGTTGGTATAAGGGTGGGAGGGAGGGGTTGTCATCCACGGTTCGAATCCTACCTGACGCAATCTTTTATTTATTTAATTAAGAGGAGAGAGAAAAATATTTACCGATTTAATAAAATTAATTGATTATAAATAGGAGAGAGAAGAATCTTCTAACTTCCTTAAAATCCTCTCCTTATTTTAATAAATCTTTTTTGTGCAATATAGAGGGGCCTATTTTGTACTCATTATTAACTTGGGACCCTTTATATGCTCATTGTTACAAAACATACCTACTCCCCCATTTTACCCTAGAATTTATTATGATAAATAAGGGCAAATCTGCCATTATCGTTTTAATAAGGCTATCACCTAATAATTTATAGGCATTATGTGCATTTCATCCAATTCTCTCTGTATAAAAGCTATGAATGATAACATAGGCATTATTTAGTACTTTAATTTGTAGCTATAATCCTGGGTAAATGAGGATTGTAGCTACATATATATTGACGTAACCCTCCACTGTTACAAGGAACACGACCGGCCACACCCCAAATTAGTAGAGCTCCTCCACACAACTTGAGTATAATGACCACAAGATTGACCAGGAGGCGCTGAGCAAGAATTTGAATCATGGTGGTAGTATTGCTTTTCATTAACCCACAGACCAACCGCCTGTACGCCGGAGAAGCTGCCATCGCCCCCGGCTGCGATGTTCTCCCCGTAGGGCCCGCCCGAGTGCGTCAGGCTGCAGTCTCTCCTCGAGTTCGCGTAGTTTTGAGCATAATTGGCTAGTGTGTTGTCCCATGTCATGGGACCCACACCGACTTGAGCTCGAGCCGCGTTGTGCGCGTTTACGTAGTCTTGGGGCGAGTTTTGGGCAGTTGAACATGAGGCTAGGGCAAGTGAAATCACAAAGAGAAGATATGTTTTGTTAGAGAACCACATTTTGTTTGCTAGGGTTTTGAAAGATTGTATAGTTGTATGTGTATAAAGATGAAGAAAATGCATGTTATTTATAGATGGGGATATTATAATAGTCTACGTAATTCTTACTATTGTACAAATCCTTGGACGTGACAATAAGATATTCCATATAGAATAAATTTCTAAGTAATTTTTAAAAGAAAAGTAAAAATCATAATAATAATTATAATTTCATTCTCCGAATTTTTATTTTACAAAAATATACATATAAATTTCTAAGTATTAAATATTTATTAAAACTCAACCCGCACAAAGTGCGGGTAATCCATTGGTATCTATTAAAGCAAAAGTCTCTTTTGCCACGTGTCAACACCATGTTTCTCGAAGCACAAAAATTTATTTAAAAAAGTGATTCTAACTAAAATTATTTTGTCAAACCTTCTTTTAAATAAAAATTTTAATCTTATCTTATCTTAAAATCTACATTGTATAAGTAGTTATTTAAATGATCTTCAATAAATATCATTTGTAATTAAATTTAGTACTTATAAATAAAACAATTGAGCTGTTAGATTACAAACTTAAATATTTTTATTGTAATATTTTGAACCTTATATCTAACATATTATAATACTTATTATAAAATTAAATTTAAAAAAAAAGCTCGCACAAAGTGCGGGCAATACACTAGTTATATTTTATAACGATGATAATTAAAAGCATATTTTTTGGTTTATTAAAACGTAATATATTGTAATTTTAGGTAATTTTAAAATTAAGTTTGAAAATAAATTACTCAATTGAATATATTAGGAAATGAATACATGAAAAGTAATTTATTTATTAAAATTAAAATGTATTTAGAAGGTAAAAATATCAAGGGAGAATTTGACATACTAGGCTTTTTTTAGTTTTTGTTTAAGAAAATATACCCCAAATTTTTTACCACTTTCATTTAATAGTAGGTAAAAATTATTAACCCTTCTATTAGAAAGAAAGAATAAATGATGTTTGTTATTTTAATTTAATTACTGAATTTGTTTTTTATTATTATTATTTTTCTTGCCTTTTTTTATTTATTTTTTATTTTATTTTTTATTTTCTAGACTGAATTTCTCATACCGGAAATTCTCATACAAGAATTTTCAAACCAGAAATTTCATACCAGAAATTATCATACAAAAAGTTCATACCAGATTTTTTTTCATACTAGAATTTTTCTCATACTAGAATTTTTTCATACCAGAATTTTTCATACCAGAAATTTCATACGAAAAGTTCATACCAGAAATTTCATTCCGGAAATTTCTGAATTAAAACTAGCGGCACAATCAGCACTTGATCCTTGTGCTTTCTGTCCGCTATTTATTTTTGTTTACATAATACTTTTATTTTGAGACAATTTTAACATATAATTCTCCACTCAAATAATGATCAACTCCTCCACGTCTTGTCAATTTGTCATTGTCAACTGGGAAAAAGAACAAGTCTTTTGGAAACCAAAAGAGACGATGATGGACCCATTTTTGCAAACCGTCATCATATACGCAAATTACAATAAAAAAATTGCAAAATTACAACGAGTCCCCTAAAATTTGCAAAATTAAATATTAGACAATTAAAAATTCATTCCGGTATGTAAATTTCGGTATGTAAATGTCCGGTATGTGAAATTCTGGTATGTAAAATTCCGGTATGTAAAAATCCGGTATGTGATAATTCCGGTATGTGATAATTCCGGTATGTAAAATTCCGGTCCGGTATGTGAAAATTCCGGTATGTGAAATTCCGTTATGTGGAAATTCCGGTATGTGATAATTCCGGTGTGTGAAAAAATTCTTCATTCTAAAAAATAAATAAAAAATAAAGAAAATAAAAAGACAAAAAAAATTAATAAAAGAAAATAAAAAAAAATTTAGTTTTTAAAAAGCATTAGGAAGAAAGAAAAAAACAAGAGGATGGAGAATGTTTGATGGTAAAAAAAAATAAGAGGGGTATATTTACTTAATTGAAAAACAAAAAAGCCTACTTACTATCACTATTTCTCTAAATAGCCTACTAACCAAATTTGCTCAAATATCAATCAGGTAGATATTGTTTTTTTAAATTAGTCATATTTTATTTCATCTCAATTATAGGATAAAATAACTAACTTTTAGGTAATAAAAGATATAATAAAATAAACACATAAAAATAGTAAAAAGTAAATTAAGATAAAATTACACATGCCATCCGATATATAAATGAATGACACATGACTTTAATTGTTTTTATTTTATATAGTATATAAATGAAAGATATTGTATAATATAATAAATACCAATAAAATTTCATCTTCTTAAAGTTTTTAAATAATAATAATAATAATAATAATAATAATAATAATAATAATAATAATACTTAGTTAAAAATGACATAATGAGCAAGGGTTGATTAGTTATAAATATTTATAAATGTAGTTTAATACTCATCGAACCTGCTGTTGCTTGTTTTTAAATTTAAACAAAAAGTAATTAATATTACAATTTTTTACTATATCGTCCAATTTTGTAAATAGATTATTTTGCAAATTTAATAAATTATACGTGATTGTTAGGAAAACTGATGCGGGTTGGGGTCGCAAATGACTAGATCTAGATTGAGAATCCTTGAAGACCAACAACGGACGTTTTCCTTGACAAATGGCACCCAAAATCATATTGTTTAGAACCAGAAATGACGTTGGACAAAAGGGAAGAAAGAGAATGAAATGGAACGTGGAATGTTTGGTAGAAGTAGATCCAAAAGAACCAAAAGACTCCCTTACAAGAACCTTGATCAGATTGATCAAAACTCAAGCAAGATGATGCCTTCAACCCTTTCTTCTATAACCTTACACAAGCCTTCAATGGACACAAGCACAAGGAGGGACTAGTATTGACTAGTAGCACCAATCTCTAAAGAAATTAACACACACAAGAACAATCTAGCAAGAATTCACAACAATTCAATCAATGGCTCACTTTATTGATTGAGTTTTTTGAATAGGAACAAAAGCTCTCAAAAGAGACGGTTTATCAATTCGCTGAAATCTATCTAATCAGGAAAGAAGCTAAGGGAGGCTTTTTATATGCCTAGAAAGCCTCATATCTAAAAAAAAAAGGAATAACATTTGTAAAAAAGACAATAAAACAAATAAAACAACTAAAACTAATAAAAATAACCCTTAAAATGTTTTGAACCTAAAGGTTATAAAAAGTCTTTCATTTTATACCAAAAGATGATATAAAATACAAAAGAAGCTCCAAAAGCCTAAATCTTCCATTTCTTGCAATTCCGGAACAAGTGTTTCTTCTTTGCTCTTGCATGGCTACAAATCACGTGTGCATGGTCTCCCTTCCACGTCTAAGTCGTCGGGAATAGTCATTAACGTGACTAAGGAAGCCTCAGTCAGCAATGGATCATCAATGGTCTCCTTAGGAGCTAAGGACACCAACAAGTTGGACACCTCCTCTTGAATTGCTCTTACCCTTGATCTAGTGATTGGCCCTTGCATTGTAGGACTAGTAGGGGCTGTTGGTGATGGTCCCTCATCATACTCCCCTTCTTGAAGGATTCGTCCTCGAATCATCACCATCCGCATCACTTGAATCAAAGGGACTTAGATCTCCTACGTTGAAAGTAGGGCTCACTCCATAGTCCTCCGGAAGCTCTAGTACATAAGCATTGTTGCCAACCTTACGTACTGCTTTGAATGGTCCGTCTCCCCTAGGTGATAGCTTGGACTTGCGCCTTTCCGGGAACCTATCCTTCCTTAAATGCAGCCACACGAGGTCTCCCGGTTCGAACAACACTTGCTTGCGGTTCCTATTAGCCTTGGCCGTCATTTGTCTCCCCTTCTCCTCTAGCCTTTTGCGTGCCCTTTCATGCAGTTCCTTGATGATCTCCACCTGTTTTTCTACATTAAAATCTACTCGCTCCGCTATGGGCAACGGTATAAGATCAAAAGGGGTCAAAGGATTCAACCCATAGACACACTCAAAAAGAGTTAGATTAGTAGAAGAATGTAATGTACGATTATATGCAAATTCTACATGAGGCAAGACATCTTCCCAAGCTTTCAAATTATCTTTTAAAACAGCCCTCAGAATGATTGTTAATGTCCTATTAGTTACTTCGGTTTGATCATCCGTTTGAGGATGACTAGAAGTTGAAAACAACAACTTCGTCCCTAGTTTACCCCAAAGAGTCTTCCAAAAGAAAATAAGAAACTTAACATCCCTATCACTCACTATACTCCTAGGTACTCCATGTAATCTAACAATTTCCATGAAGAACAAGTTAGCTACATTATAAGCATCATCAGTCTTATGGCAAGCAATAAAATGGGCCATTTTAGAAAATCGATGTACCACCACAAAAATTGAATCTCTCCCTTTCTTAGTCCTAGGTAACCCAACAATGAAGTCCATACGTACTAATATCCTCCCAAGGTGACTTAGTTGTGGGTAAGGGGGTATACAATCCATGAGGTTTCAATCTAGTCTTAGCCTTTAAACACACAAGACATCTCTTAAGCAAGTTCTCTACATCTCTAAGCATATGGGGCCAATAAAAATGTGAATGTAGCATATGATAAGTCTTATCTCTCCCAAAATGTCCCATTAAGCTTCCCATATGGGCTTCCTCAACAAGTAATAGCCTAAGGGAACACTTAGGAATGCACACTTTATCGACTCTAAATAGAGGACCCTCAAACAAGTAATACTTATCAAAGCCTCCTCTAGATGCACATTGCTTAAATATGTCTCCAAAATCAGAATCATCAACATATAGATCCTTAATATAATAGAAACCTAAGACCTTAGAATCCATAGTTGTGATTAAAGAGTGTCTCCTAGAGAGAGCATTCGCTACAACATTATCCTTGCCCTTTTTATACTTTATGATATAAGGAAAAGTTTCTATAAACTCCATCCATCTACCATGTCTCCTATCTAACTTATCTTGACTCCTAAAATGTCTTAAGGACTCATGATCGGTACGTAGGACAAATTCACTAGGCCATAAATAATGTTGCCATGTTTTTAATACTCTAAACAATGCATAAAGTTCTTTATCATACGTCGAGTAGTTTAAACATGCTCCCTTTAATTTCTCACTAAAAAATGCTAGTGGCTTACCCTCTTGCATGAGTACTCCTCCAATGCCAATACCCGAAGCATCACACTCGACCTCAAAAGGTTTGGTGAAGTCCGAAAGAGCTAGGAGAGGTGCATGGGACAACCGCCACTTCAACTCCTTAAACGCCTTCTCTTGAGCATCTCCCCACACAAATGGCACCTTCTTCTTTTTCAAGGACGTGAGTGGGGCTGCTATGGTGCTGAAATCTCGCACAAAACGTCTATAGAAGGTTGCTAGGCCGTGGAAACTCCTCATTTGACCGACGGTTGTGGGAGTAGGCCGTTCCTCGATTGCCTTGATCTTCTCTTCATCCACATCTAGACCTCTTGTGCTCACTACAAAACCAAGAAAAACAACTTAATTAGTACTAAACTCACATTTCTTCAAATTAGCATACAAATATTCAATTCTAAGAGTTGCAAGTACTTCCCTCAAATGTTCCTCATGCTCATCAAGTGACTTACTATAGATGAGGATGTCATCAAAGTAAACCACAACAAACCTACCAATGTAGTGTCTCAACACGTGATTCATCAATCTCATAAATGTGCTAGGAGCATTGGTTAAACCAAATGGCATCACTAGCCACTCATAAAGACCAAACTTGGTCTTGAATGTCGTTTTCCACTCATCTCCCTCCCTCATTCTGATTTGGTGATAACTACTCCTTAGGTCGATCTTAGAGAGCAATGTGTCTCCATTTAACTCATCTAACATGTCATCTAAACGTGGGATAGGGTGGCGGTACTTAATGGTGATGTTGTTAATGGCTCTACAATCAACACACATCCTCCATGTACTGTCCTTCTTAGGCACTAAGAGGACGTGAACGACACTAGGATTCAAACTCTCCCTTACATAAACCTTATCTAGGAGTTCTTGCACTTGGTTTTGGATCTCTTGGCTCTCCTTAGGGTTCATCCTATAGGCTGGACGGTTTTGGAGTGTAGCACCGGGAATAAGGTCTATTTGGTGCTCAATACCTCTAAAAGGTGGAAGGCCAGCCGGAATCTCGTCAGGAAACACATCACTAAACTCATCTAGGATATCTAAGATGGGCTTAGGTAGGGTGGCCTTGGCTTCATCACTCAAAGTCACTAAGCTATTGCACAATCTCACAAGAATGGCATCTAAAGGGGTGTAATCTAGGATGTACTCCTCCTTTGATGCTAGAAGGGCACTAGAAGGTGTGGCTAATAGGGTGGTACTAGTCTTGGTCGTGGGTTCTGATTTAGGCCATGAGCTATCCCCTCTTTTTTTCCCTTCATTTTGCTCCACACTCAACTCCTTCTTCTTCTCATAAAATTCAGCAATATGCAATGGTGTCATAGGCTTAAGAGTTAATGTTTGACCATTAAATTCAAAGGTATGCCTATTAGAATATGACAAGCTTGTATATGAACTACATCACAAGTAATGGTGTCCTCATAGCTACCTAAAGTGATAGTAACTCTAGCTTGCCTATTTACTTTTAACTCTCCACAATCATTCATCCAATGCAATTTGTAAGGCCTAAGGTGATAAAATGTGGTGATTTGCAACTTATTAATCAAATCAGTGCTAGCTATATTGCAACAACTGTAATATCTAGGATTTCCGAAGTCTAATTAATGTTGATTAACTTAATCAGTGATAGTAATTGACATATAACTTGCGAAGATTTCGTAAGTGTTGAGTATAAGTCCAACCGTTATGTTCCTCGCGTAATTTTTGGCTTATGGTGAAATTTTCACTTTTTCCCCGGGTAATTATTTTTACCCTCCGGTATTATTTGGAGCATTTGCGAGCTCCAATTAATAAAAATGCAGTTGAGAAAAATGATCAGGACATCGGACATGTCCTAGATATGAAATAACATGGAAAGGCAAAACGGACAAAAGAGTCGCTATTTCGTTTCTTAACGGCTAAGAAAGACGGCTTATGAAGACACGTTTTCCGAGGCAATTGTGGAATAATTATCCCTACAATATTCAAGATCTATTATTCCAATTTCGAGAAGTTTGGAGAAGGGGGTTCAACCCCCTTCTCCAAACTTCACTAGAAATAGCGACTTCACTATAAATAGCGGAAAATCGTTTATTAATTCATTTCCTTTCACGTCTCCTCGTAAAAGCTTTGATTTCTCTCAAACTTCAAACTCAGATCTACTCTCCGTTTCTATTCCGATTTCGATTCTGTTTGAGTTTTTGGATTCCTCTCTTCATTCTCTTTATATCGGTACCGAGTTTCTGCATTTCCGAGCAGATGAAGACCTGGTCGAGCATATATGTCACCGGAACAGTTCCGTCGCTCAGATTCTGGTGAATTTGATGTTGTACATGCGTAGCCTGCGTCGTTGTGATTCCGAATCTTCTTTCAGATCGTCAATCGGGTTAGTAGCGAATAAGTTATGAATTTATTCGTTTTCCGTACTGCAATTTGGCCTAAATCGACCTTAGGCTTTTCAAAATGGATAATTAGAAATTCCATTATGATCATTATATTATTCTAGTGTTTATGGGTTGTTTGTTGATGAAATCTGATTATAGGTGGGTTTAGAAATGGCCTGCGGGCAAAACGTTATTCTGGTGAAATTTAAATAATTAATTAAAGGTTAATTAATTAAATTAGGATTAAATTTGATATTGAGGAATACTGATTAGATGCATGCTAGGTGTCAGAATGATTTGAGGATCTGAGGTTTAGATTTGAGATATAGGTTGGTTGTGGTTAGTGAGACGAGTCTCCTAACCTTTGTAGTATGTGATTGTGTGTACCTTGCTATTGCAGGCGTTGATTACTTCCCCAAGGGGAAGCTGTGACGTGGTAGAGGTTACGAGTATATCAAGTAAGTCCATAGGACTTACTTAGCGTGCGGTTGTGGATTGTATTATTGTGATGGTTGTGTGTGTTCATATGATTGTGCATTTATAACCTAAACCGGAATAGGATGACCATTTATTACATTTATTTGTCCCAAGTGTATTATAACGGGCGGTAACCACCGGTCTCCGCCTGCTGGTTAGGAGGAGGTGCCTAGAAGCTAGTAACATAGGGGGGACGAGTGACGATCACCCCCAATGCAGACCCCTGTGTTGAGGGGGAAAGGGACGAGGTTCTTGAGGCTCCTCGTGTTACAAAAGAAGTTGAATTAGTAATGGAATAACGTAATGAAAGATAATAAATGAATGTGTGTGGCATTGCATGTATGAGATGCTGATGTGTGGTTGTGCTATTACCTTCATGCTTTTCATTGCTGTAGCTAACAGTTTCATACCGTGTTGTAGATGATTTGCAGGTTAGGAAGACTGCAAAGTGAGCCAGATGGTGTGACAAGCCGAGGACTTTTGTACATTAGGATGCGTGGGATGTGGGATCTTTTGTGGTTGTGGTTTATGATGTTGTTTTGTACTCGGCTATGAGTTTGTAAACTCTTTTGATGTATCATACTCAGCTTTTATGTATTTGGTTTAATCTACCTGTGCCTTGTTGTAAGATCCAGTGAACTTGTTGTCAGGCTAGGGTCAGGATCCATTGTGAGATCCTAGCCCAATGTGACACGCCAAGTTCCGTGGATTTAGGGTGTTACAGAGTTGGTATCAGAGCCTTAGGTTGACAACAATGACACTTGCTATGTGCAATAAAGGTAGAGTGGATAAATAAACAGAACCCACAAGGGGTCTGACTTTTCAAAAGGTTTTGGTTTTAAGAGAGTGCAGATGTTTTGGGATAGTATGTACAGAAGTCGTCACCCATTTAAGGATCTCGATAGTGTAGATATATATATATATATATATATATATATATATATATATATATTTTATGTGCTGATGTGTATGCATGTAATAATGAGTATTATATTTATATATATTGATACATATGGCATATATATAGCCTTATAAGTTTAGGGGCGTATATTCTACAGATGGCTCAGACTAGAGCAGTATCTGTAGTGGGACAAGATAGGGGTACACCCCCTCTTCCTTCAGTAGAGCCAAGTCAGGGACTAGTATCCGCTGCTGTGTTGTCTATGGCAGAGAACGAGTTTGAAGAGGTTGATCGTGTCTCCATGAGTAGATTCGAGTTTCAAGAGTATATGCAGCAAGTATATGAGGCGGCGATAGCGGGTAGATCTACACCGGATTAACCAACATCTGTGAGATCAACTGAAGCTTCTGGATTAAAGAAGAAACAACGGGTTGAATCAGCAGAAGACGCGGTTGGATATTTGGGTTGCAAACCAAGCCCGACTTGTGGACGTTTGAGTACTTCTCGTTCACACGGACTTCAGGTGAACCGAGGACTTGTTACAATTATGGGAAGCTTGGATATGTACGACCATAGTGTCCAAGATCGCCAGTGACTTGCTTTACCTGTGGTAGATAGGGTCATAGAACTGTCTTCTGTAAGCAAATTGGAATGGCATCACGATAGAGTTTTATTTCTGCTAGTGTGATGGGAGGTGGTCAGAAGACACCTCAGCAATAGACGCGGACAATAGAGAGTCCCAGATCATTCACCTACTCAAGAATAGATATCATGTTGGTTTAGATAGCAGTAGGAAGACTATTATAGTCTCTACTGAGATTGACTAAGTAGATGTTTTTCGAGGTTAGGACCTTTGAGGAGGTGAATTGTTTTTAGTGCCATATGAGCAGCGAGGTTGATAACACCAGGGGTGATGTTTTTTTTATGTACGCCGTGAAGGAAAGAGATAGTTCCATGCTGAAGATTATTCCAGTGGTTTATGATTTTATAGACGTGTTACTGAACCGTCTAATCTACCGCCTCAGCGGAGTGAGGACTTTGATATTGCGTTGAAGTATGGTACGAGATTGGTTGGGAGAAGGCCTATGAGGTATATGGCTTGTTGAGTTGGTAGAACTTGAAGAAGTGATGACATGAATTATGACCTATTTTTAGGCATGTATTTATATAGATTTTCCCTTAATTTTGCATGCATAGACATACATTCATGGCATTTATGGTTATATTTACCTACTTTGCAAGAATAGAGGTCTACACAGAGTTTTATTGCATTTGTAGGTAGTTTGGCGAATTATGGAGGAAAAATAGCATATTTAAGGATTAAGCCTTGAAGCGGGACAAAAAGGAGCATAAAAGGAATTTAGGACGCGCCAAAGTATTTTTTGATACCTTCTGACGGCCCAAAGTATTTTCTGATACCGTCGGACGCGGACCAAAGTATTCTCTGATACCGTCTGACGCGCCAAAGTATTTTCGGATACCTTATGACGCGGCCCAGAGTATCTTCTGATACCAGCGGATTCGACTTCTTTTCAGCCCAAATATTTAGGGTTTTATCTTTAAACCCTAGATAGATCCCTACAAACATTCGATAGCCTTCAACATTGAAGGGCGGACGGTGACAACCCCAGGATTTGGATCCCAAAGAGAGAGACGCTTGAAGGTTTTATTGCATACAAGGAAGATTTCGGGAAGGGCGCACTTTCCTATTTTTGGAGTTGGAAGATCTTAGGGTTTACATTTGAAGGCGGATTGACATCCCGTTCTTCATTGTCCCTAGAAATTTTGTGAGGTTTATCTGTTCCTTTGATTCTACATCCATTGAACGCGGTTTGCGATTATTGTGGTTTATTGACATTTGTTTTGAGTTTATTATTGAGATTTCAAGGTTTTACCTTTTCTCCCTTTCATATTTGATTATTGATATCATAATGATGATTATTGGCTAAAACCCTTTAGCAATTGTAAGGTGAAGGGTTGATAGTTGTGGCTTAGATGATGATAGATCGATCGTAATTTGATTGGACCCTGAGAGTTAGAGAGATTTCGCCGACGCCCTAAACCACGGTCTGTTCTTGAGATTCCACGGCCGTGGAACTCAAGAACTACCCGTAATTTTGTGTCAGTTTACGAACCTTGCTTTTACTTTAATCCAAAGTTAAAGATTTGCTTTAACTTAGTTTTGGCTTGCCTTTTCTAGGTAGTAGTGAAGCCTCAACAACCTCTACTTCGATTTCGAGTGTCACAACCTTAATCGGTTTAGTTAGTCTTGATCCTTGGGTTACAAGTTTGGGTATTTAATATTAATTCTTGTCTTTAGATCCTTTCTATACTGAAGCCTCAACAACCTTTATAGAGAGTGTCTTTAGATAAGTTACATAAAGCCTTGGAACTTCACCGTACATTGCTTTACCTTAGTATACATTTGCAACTCTTAACTCTGTCCTTATATCTTTAGTATTTCTTGAATCGATTGCCACAACTGGATTCCTGGATCTTTAGGGTTGCTGTTTTCCCAATATATTTGCAAAGCTCATACATTTACTTGCTTGACGATTTATAACTGGATTTAACCCCAAATCCCTGTGTTCGATACTCTGGAATTCTTGCTTAACTACGTCGATCCGTACATTGCGGGTTCGCTTGCTTTTATTCTAGTTTTATAAATTTAAAGCTTATTTGCACGCACGCTAAGTGGCGAACAAGAAGCAATTTGAAGAGTGGATTGAGATGGGCTTCGTTCGCCCTAGTATATTCATCGCTATGTATTGATGACTTGTCGGATCAACTAAGAGAAGCAATTGTGTTCTCAAGATTTCCATATGCTTAGGATATCATCAGTTAAGGATGAGAGAGCAACGTGGGCATAGGACAACATTCCATACATGTTATGGACACTACAAGTTGTAGTGATGTCATCGGAGTTGAAGAGTGCTCTAATGGTTTTTATAGGAGTTGATGAATAGTACTCTCACAATAGAGAGGAACGTGCCGGTTATCTGAGGACGGTGTTGCAGAACCCGAGAGATAGAAGCCTGTATGCTATGCTCCCTATATGTGAGTTGAAATGCCAAAGTTAGCCTTTTTGGTCATGTTGCCTCTGCCAGCGGGATCATAGTTGATGTGACGAGGAGTGAGTATGATGCCTTGTGGATGATGCTGCTGAACATTAAGGGAATGCGTAGTTCTCGGCCCAGCCGATTGCTACCAACACTTTGAGGAAGGATTCTATGTGATTGTGCATCCAATTACGAGTCTTGTGAGGAAGACCACCATAAGTGTGTGGTTGAAGTAGTATGCCGGAGTTCTGAAGAGTACAAGAAGCATTTGAACTCTGCTTCTATTCGGTGATAATCAGAAGATTTTGGGAATCATGTGAATACGGTGCTGAGAACGTATGAGGAGAACTGTCCGACTCATGATTTTGAGTTAGTAGTGGTAGTTCAAGTGTCCAGATTTGAAGGCAATATCGGTGTGATATTTCATGTTAGATTCCCACCGATCATAAGAGTTTGAAGCATACTTTTATGCAACATAAGCTGAATAACCGCCAGCGTCGTTGACTGGAGTTGATCAAGGAGTTTGATCGTGAAGTTTGGTACCATTTTGGTAAGGAGAGTGTGGTAGCTGATACCTTGAACTAGAAGACGCCTCGAGAGAAGGCGATTGTTAGAATTGTTGTACAGCCTCGGTTGTAGAATGATCTAGCTTGGTTAAAGTTGGACCTACAACTGTTGATAAGGACGTTAGTTTCATGTTTTAGGGGTTTTACCTGATTTCTTGGATGAGGTCCAACAAAAGTAAGGGACTTGCCTTACCCTGAGGGAATTTGATGGAAGGATGTCTCATGGCGAGACACCACAATTCTTTAACGGAGCAGAAGGAGTATGAGGTGCCGCAACTGCGTCTGTATAACCGCTTATGCGGAGTTGAGTGGAGAAGATTATAGTACACCCATAGTACACCTTCTTTAGTACATCCATGTACGAATAAGAGGTACCCTAAAGTAGTAGATCAGGTTAAAGTGTTACTGACCTAGAGATGAGCTCATCCACTACCAGTGCTGTTGTGGAAGTGAGAGGACCTTTTTGTGGACTTGTGATGAGATTGAGACCCAGTAAGAGTTTTGGTGTTATCCAGATTATTGGTAACAGATTTACGAAGTCGACACGTTCCATCTCTACTGAGAGACGTGGCTAGTGAATGAAATAACAAAGGAGTACACTAGACAGATGGTGGGACTCCATAAGTGTATTGGGGACGATCGACTATGATTGTAGTAGACGGGTTACTTTGAGGTTTTGATAGCAGATTCAGACTGCTTGGGGAACGCGTCTACACTTCATGATTGAGATTTACCTCAGATAGGCGGTCAGTCTGAGAGGACCCTCTAGACCGTAGAGAACATGTTGCGAGCTTGTCAGATGGATTGGGAACAGGGACGATCTATTTATCTCCCACTCGTTGAATTCTTATACCACGACCGTTGGCATGCATCTATAGGGATGGTCCCTATAAGACATTGTGTAGACATAGGTGTCATACACCTTTATGTGGGGATGAGCTTGGCAATAATAGTGGGTTAGCGCCAGAGCAGATTCAGGATGATATAGCTCGAGTAACGTTAATCAGAGAAAGGATGATGGCTGCACAGAGTCGCCAGAAGTCGTATGCAGATTGGAGGCGTCGACCTCTAGAGTTCAGGGTAGGAGCTCATGTCTAGTTGAGAGTATCTCCGACGTGAGGCGTCAGACGTTATGGCATAAATGGAAAGTTGAGTCCCCGATAGGTCGGTCCTTTCGAGATACTGGATAGAGTTGGAAGAGCAGTGCACAGATTGGCTTTGCCATCGAAGTTAGAGGGTGTTCACCCTATGTTTCATGTGTCTCAGCTGAGGAAGTACATACCAGATCTGAGGCACATTGTGAGTCATGATGATCTAGTCGTTGAGCCGGATCATACTTTTGCAGAACAACCTTTTGCGGTTCTAGGCAGAGAGGTGTGAGATGCCTACATTCGAAGGATATTCCTATGATGAGGCTACGTGGGAGACTGAGGATAGTATCCAGGGGAACTATCCAGATTTTTACGCCGGGACAGATGCACCTGTAGGATCCACGATTAGATTTTGGTGCTATCTTAGTGAGTGTATGTTATGCCATGTGCTTATGTGATATGTTGTGTTTTCGTGCTAGTTGTAAGTTGTGCATATGATCTGTTAGATCTTGTTTGCTAGTACGAGATAGGTATAGCTGGAGATGGTTCTTTCTTCCATGCTACGGTGTATGTGTTAGGATTGGTAAAAGAAGGTTATTTCCTCCATGCTATCTTTGATGGACATAGTGTGAGTGGAGACGGTTTTCCTCCACATAGTTGTGTTACGAGTACGATTGTTTGGAGATGGCTTCCTCCATGCCTTGTGACGTGGTTAGTAGTTGGCTAGATATGATTTTTCCTTTATACCTTTGGATAGCGTTATGATCTTATGGCTGGAGTTGGTGATTCCTTCATGCTGTGTTTTGAGGTTATAGAGTGTTATAGGCTGATACGTTTGAACGTAGATGTGATACCTCCGATAGAGAGAGTGTTTATACCTCGGCGTATGGGTCTGAGAGGATTTGGAAATTGTTCAAGTTTCGGGACGAATCTTTTTCTTAAGGGGTGTGTGATTTTATAGCTAGGATTTCTGAATTCTAATTAATGTTGATTAACTTAATCAGTGATAGTAATTGACATATAACTTGCGAAGATTTCGTAAGTGTTGAGTATAAGTCCCACCGTTATGTTCCTGGCGTAATTTTGGGCTTATGGTGAAATTTTCACTTTTCCCCCGGGTAATTATTTTAACCTCCGGTATTATTTGGAGCATTTGGGAGCTCCAATTAATAAAAATGCAGTTGAGAGAAATGATCAGGACATCGGACATGTCCTGGATATGAAATAACATGGAAAGGCAAAACGGAAAAAAGAGTCGCTATTTCGTTTCTTAACGGCTAAGAAAGACGGCTTAGGAATACACGTTTTCCGAGGCAATTGTGGAATAATTATCCCTACAATACTCAAGATCTATTATTCCAATTTCGAGAAGTTTGAAGAAGGGAGTTCAACCCGCCATTGGATCGATAAAAGGATAATTATCGACTTCGCTAAACAATAATTATCGACTTCACTACAAATAGCGGAAAATCGTTTATTAATTCATTTCCTTTCACTTTTCCTCGTAAAAGCTCTGATTTCTCTCAAACTTCAAACTCAAATCTACTCTCCTTTTCTAATCCGATTTCAGTTCCGTTTGAGTTTTTGGATTCCTCTCTTCATTCTCTTCATATCAGTACCGAGTTTCAGCATTTCCGAGCAGATGAAGACCTGGTCGAGCATATATGTCACCAGGGCAGTTCCGTCGCTTAGATTCCGGTGAATTTGATGTTGTACATGCGTAGCCTGCGTCATTGTGATTCCGAATCTTCTTTCAGATCGTCAATCGGATTAGTAACGAATAAGTTATGAATTTATTCGTTTTCCGTACTGCGATTTGGCCTAAATCGACCTTAGGCTTTTCAAAATGGATAATTAGAAATTCCATTATGATCATTATATTATTCTGGTGTTTATGGGTTGTTTGTTGATGAAATCTGATGATAGGTGGGTTTAGAAATGGCCTGTGGACAAAACATTATTCTGGTGAAATTTAATTAATTAATTAAAGGTTAATTAATTAAATTAGGATTAAATTTGAGATTGAGGAATACTGATTAGATGCATGCTAGGTGTCAGAATGATTTGAGGATATGAGGTTTAGATTTGAGATATAGGTTGGTTGTGGTTAGTGAGACGAGTCTCCTAACCTTTGCAGTATGTGATTGTGTGTGCCTTGTTATTGCAGGCGTTGATTACTTCCCCAAGGGGAAGCTGTGACGTGGTAGAGGTTACGAGTATATCAGGTAAGTCCATAGGACTTACTTAGCGTGCGGTTGTGGATTGTATGATTGTGATGGTTGTGTGTGTTCATATGATTGTGCATTTATAACCTAAACCGGACTAGGATGATCATTTATTACATTTATTTGGCCCAAGTGTATTATAACGGGCGGTAACCACCGGTCTCCGCCTGCTGGTTAGGAGGAGGTGCCTAGAAGCTAGTAATATAGGGGGGACGAGTGGCGATCACCCCCAATGCAGACCCCTGTGTTGAGGGGGAAAGGGACGAGGTTCTTGAGGCTCCTTGTGTTACAAAAGAAGTTGAATTAGTAATGGAATAACGTAATGAAAGATAATAAATGAATGTGTGTGGCATTGCATGTATGAGATGCTGATGTGTGGTTGTGCTATTACCTTCATGCTTTTCATTGTTGTAGCTAACAGTTTCATACCGTGTTGTAGATGATTTGCAGGTTAGGAAGACTGCAAAGTGAGCCAGATGGTGTGACAAGCCGAGGACTTCTGTACATTAGGATGCGTGGGATGTGGGATCTTTTGTGGTTGTGGTTTATGATGTTGTTTTGTACTCGGCTATGAGTTTGTAAACTCTTTTAATGTATCATACTCAGCTTGTATGTATTTGGTTTAATCTACCTGTGCCTTGTTGTAAGATCCAGTGAACTTGTTGTCAGGTTAGGGTCAGGATCCATTGTGAGATCCTAGCCCAATGTGAAACTCCAAGTCCCGTGGATTTGGGATGTTACAACAACTACCTCCATCTATGATCATATTAGACACATTCCCTTTAATTAGACATCTAGTATGAAAAAGGTTCTCTCTTTGATTATCCTCACACGGAGCTTGCTTAGCATGCAAAGTTCTTCTAGCTATTAATGATTCTCCATGCTCATATTCAATGCCCTCAACACTATCACTACCAATTTCATGCAATCCATTAAGGTTGGTGTTATCATCGTTTTCATGCTCATCCTCACTCTCATATTGTCCAAATTGATTTAAAATCAGAATTTTCTTATTAGGAGAATCCCTCATATAATGGCCTCTACCTTGACATTTAAAGTCAGAGGTACTCCCTTTAGGACCACTTGAAGGCATTCAAGGGTCTAGAAGATGAATGAGGTGTTGAGCTCCTTCTTTGTGCTCCTTGGTCCATGATAACAATAATCATCATGATAACAATAATCATCATGATAACAATAATCAATTTAATGAAAAGGGAATCAATATTCGAACAAAAAAACCTTAAAAAAAAGGTCTCAATAACTGAATCAAATATTAAACAACAAGCGTTCCTCAATCACAAATCAGCAAAGACAATCAACCAAAAAGACAATCTAAGAAAGTCAACCCGCACACAAGAAAACCTTAAGAAATGTATTTTATTCTAATACATTTCCTTTTTGTTTTGTTTTTTCAAGATAACTTAATTTAATTATTATAAATACTTTTAAATAATTAGTTAGAAGAGAAAAATACTTAATCTAATTATTATAAATACTTTTAATATATAATTAGTTAGAAGAGAAAAATATGTAATTTATTTTATTTTATTTTTTTTTCATTAAATGTTTATTAAACTCAACCTGCACACAAGTTCGGGTAATACACTAGGAAATATATTAAAATAGAAAGATACGATATTTAAATTATACTAGATAAAATTAAAATAAAAGATAATTTTATTTTTCAAGTCATAACAGAATTTTTTTATTTTAATATATAATGGTACTTTCTGATATTGTTAATCTATTTTTTTATATGAAAAAAGGTAAGAATGTATTCGAAATATTTTTGTTATATTCTTTCCGTTAAATTTGGAAGGTGACCATACAAACCTAAAATTTTCATAAGATCTGTACGCGTTTATTTTGATATCAAGCCATCTAAATATTTCCATAAAAATTTGTACGCGTTCAATTTCAAATTTAACTATACAAAACTTCCATTAATACAAGTTGCAACTTGAAATCTGTGTTTGCGATCAAAAATGTCGATGATAGGTTTGGACAGCAAAGCGGGAGAGAAGTACTCTGTTTGTGATGCGTTGGGGTCGGGACAAAAAGGATTAAGCCTTGAAGCGGGACAAAAAGGAGCATAAAAGGAAGTTAGGACGTGCCAAAGTATCTTCTGATACCCTCTGACGTGTCAAAGTATCTTCTGATACCATCTGACGGCCCAAAGTATTCTATGATACCGTCTGACGCGCCAAAGTATTTTATACCTTCGGACGCGGCCCAGAGTATCTTCTGATACCAGCGGATTCGACTTCTTTTCAGCCCAAATTTTTAGGGTTTTATCTTTAAACCCTAGATTAATGCTTACAAATATTCGAGAGCCTTCAACATTGAAGGGGGTCAAAACCTCCAAAAGGAAGCCAAAATCTCCAAGAGGGAGACTTGAAGACTTGGACGCTGGGGACGCCCTACGGAAGGAAGGTTTGGAAAAGACGCACTTCCCTTTTTGCGGAGTTGAAAGATTTTAGAGTTTCATTTGAAGGCGGATTGACATCCGTTCTTCTTTGTTCCTTGAGATTTGTGAGAGATTCTTATTCTATCCTACATCTATTGAACGCAAGTTACTTTTGAGTTTATTTAACATTGGTTTTGTGTTTGTTATTGATATTTCAAGGTTTTACCTTTTCTCCCTTTCATATTTGATATTTGATTTTACAATGATGATTGTTGGCTAAAACCCTTTAGCAATTCTAAGGAGAAGGGTTGATAGTTGTGGCTTAGATGATGATAGATCGATCGTAAATAGATTGGCCCCTGAGAGTTAGAGAAACTTCGTCGACAACCAAGATCACGGTCTGTTCTTGGACTTCCACGGCCGTGGAACTCAAGATCTAGCCGTGATTTACCCCAGTTTACGAATCTTGCTTTTACTTTAATCCAAAGTTAAAGATTAGCTTTAACCTAGCCTTGGCTTGCCTTTTCTAGGTAGTAGTGAGACTCAACATCCTCTACTTCGGTTCCGAGTGTCACAACCTTAATCGTTTGAGCCTATCTTGATCCTTGGGTTACAAGTTTGGGTATTTGAGATCAATTCTTACCTTTAGATCCTTTCTATACTGAAGCCTCAACAACCTTTATAGAGAGTGTCTTTAGGTGAGTCATATAAGGTTTTGGAACTTCACCGTACATTGCCTTACATTCGTATACATTTGCAATTCTCAACTCTGTCCTTATATCTTTAGTATATCTTGAATCGATTGCCACAATTAGATACCTGGATATTTAGGGTTGTTGTTTTCCCAATATTTGCAAAGCTTACACATTTATTTGCTTGACAATTTGAAACTGAATTTGTTCCCCCCAAATCCTTGAGTTCGACACTCTGGAATTCTTGCTTTACTACGCCGATCCGTACACTACGGGTTCGCTTGCTTAGATTTCAGTTTTATAAATTTAAGACTTGATTGCACGCACGCTTAGAGGCGAACAGATGCCAGGCTAGTGATCAGAAATGTGAGGGCAGTCAAAGAAGGCAGAAGAGTTAGGGAAGTAGACGTCCCAACAGTTATTGGTGATGATTCTGTCAAGTTTGCACCAGGTGCTCTTGATTGTTTGTTTGTTACTCCAAGTGAACTTACATCCGGAGTAAGCATGGTCGGTGAGTTGGTTGAGGGTGAAGCAAGAGGATAGCTCGGTGGAAGGTTGGGTAATGGAGGTGGAATCATTTGTAATCTTCTCATCAGGGAAGAGAGTGACATTGAGATCACCAAGCAAAGCCCAAGGATTGGAGTTGATGAGAAGGTTGATGGTGGCGATGGAATTCCAAAGGGATATGCAATCCTGGGGCCGTTGTGGGCGTAGATGAAGGAGCACTCAAGTATGGAGGGTGGTGAGGATGGGGAAAGGGGAGGGAGAGAGGGGGATGGAGGTGGCAGTGAATGATTTGATCAGTTGTGAGAGAGGGTGATATGTGGATGACATTCGGGTCCCACCATACCCAGATCCTACAGTTGTGGGCTGATGAGGAGTTTGAAATGTGAGACCAGTTAGGGAGGAGTTTATTTGCGATCTTGTCCATTCGTTGTTTCTTGAGCCTAGTTTCAAGGATGGCGATGATATCCAGTTTATGTCTCTTGACAATATTCTTGATTGCTTTGTGTTTGTTGGGGTGATTCAACCCCTTGACATTCCATGAGCATATGTTTAAAAACATGGAGAGGTTTGTTTTTGGTTCTGGTTCGGGCAACCCTTGGAGTCCGAAGGAGGTAAGAGAGAAGAGGGAGGTATAGGATTAGGGTCGTTCAGGGTGTTGGAAGGTGGAGAAGTGGGAGAGGTGGAAATTTGCGGTTTTGTAGGGAGAATGGTAATCTGGGGTACGTGGGGAAGGGGTTGGGATTGGAGAGATGTTGTGGATAGAGATTCTGGGGGTGGGGAGATGAGATCTTGATCGTGAGGTTTGGGGCTTGTTGATTTTTTTTGGTGTATTTTGGTGCCTGGTGTCATAGAGTATACAGAGGGATGTGAAGAGGTGGTAGGAGAGAGGTTAGAAGGAGGCAGGGAGGTGATAAGAAAGGAGGTGTCGGGAGTAGGTAGTAACGGTTTGTCAGAGGGATGTTTGGGGTGGGGATTACGAGGAGGGAAAGGGGCTCTTTGTCGGGAAGTTGGAGGGTTTTTGGTAACTTTGCATTTATGACCAAAGGTTTTGCATGAGGTGTAGTGGTCGGGAACCCAATCATACGTTACCTTTTGGGTGATCGTTTCATCTGCCGGACCTTTGAGTGTGATGACACGGACTAGTGGCTTGGAAGCATGGACCTCGATCAGGATCTTAGCAAACTTGAGGCGTTCTTGGTTAGCTGAGCAAGAATCTGTTAGAATTGGGACACCTAGAGCAGAATCGATTTTTGCTAGCATCCCCGGAGACCAGAATCTGTAGTCCAAGTTGTGAAGAGTGGCCCAAATGGGTATGGAGGAGAGTGATGAGTAGTCAAGTTGCATTCAATGGAATCATCTCTTCAATAAGAGGGTAGAAGAGCCATTTAAGAATCAGGGACTTCTGAGGAGGACACCGTTTAGATCGTCTTCACTAGTGAAGTGAAAAATAAAGATGTCGTGTTCATTTCGGAGGGTAGTGGGTTGGTTAAAACCATTCCAAGTGAAAGAGGTGAAGGATTTCATTTTGTGGAATGAGATGGGAGACCCAACAGGGAAGCCAATGAGAGTGAGATGCCATTTTTTTCAAGGTGTCGGAGATATCTTCCTCAGAGAATGAGACGATACCGTCTTCAAGGCTCGGGATGAAAGGGAGAGGGATGTGGGAGGGGGAATGGTGTTGAGGATTAAGTCTCTGAAAGAGGGTGGGATGGGGGTATCATCCGGGGAGGAGATGTCATTGAGTTCAGGCGCGTACTTCACATCAAAAAAGGGTGTTTTTTGATTGCGCAAGCTTGAATAACCCTCATGTTACTCGTATATAATCCCATTCTTCTAATAAAATATCTTATGGCGGGGAGCTAATTCTCTAAAAGTAATATGAAATTTCAAAACCATTTTTTCCTTCATATGTTTGATGTTAACTTTGTACACAATATTCTTCAAGGTCCAAAATCTTCCATATGTGTGTATATTGACCAACAATAATCCCCAAATCTCAAACTCGAGAATTATAGTAGTTATTCAAGTAGATTTTTAATATGTTTTTGTCATCTCGTTTAAAATTGAGTCGAGTTCAAATTGAGTTTAATTTTAAATCAAGGATAAACTGTACTTGATTTGAACCCTAACCGAGCCTTTTCAACTCAAGTTCGAGTATCTCCAAAGATATTGTCCCGGATTCCTCTTTTTCGGTTGTTATTGTAGGATTTGAATTCTTGCTTGATTTCCATTCATAATGTGAGAAATGCAATCTTACAACAAGTATCACATAAAAATTAAGATAATTCTCAACATAATGAATTATCAAATAATTTTTTGACACACAATTATTGTCTAACTCGTACAAGGCACGGGTATTAAAACTAGTATTCATTAAAGCAGAAGTCTCTTTTGCCACGTGTCAACGTCACGTTTCTCGAAACCCAAAAAAATTATTTTAAAAAGTAATTTTTAATCAATAATATGAATTGCAAATTCATTCTATGTTTTTTATAAACATATTTAAATAAAAATAAGTTTTAAACTTTTACGGATTTTTTGCCCATTGATTTTACCAACAATTATAACTTAACAAATCCTTTTAGTTTTATTTTTACGGTGTAATTTATTTTGTTTTTATTTTTATCAAATAAATTTTACATTTGTTATTTTATTCTAATACATTTCCTTTTTGTTTTGTTTTTTCAAGATAACTTAATTTAACTATTATAAATACTTTTAGAAGAGAAAAATATTTAATCTAATTATTATAAATACTTTTAATATATAATTAGTTAGAAGAGAAAAATATGTAATTTATTTTATTTTTATTTTTTTCATTAAATGTTTATTAAACTTATTGCGAATAATACACTACTAAATATATTAAAATAGAAAGATACCGTATTTTAAATTGTACTAGATAAAATTAAAATAAAAGATAATTTTATTTTTTAATCGTAACAGAATTTTTTTTATTTTGATATATAATGGTACTTTATGATATTGTTAATCTATTTTTTTATATATAAAAATTAAATATATATTCAAAATATCTATTATATTCTATCCGTTAAATTTGGTCAGCTGACCATACAAACCTAAAATTTTCATAACATTTGTACGCGTTTATTTTGATATCAAGCCATCTAAATATTTCCATAAAAATTTGTAGCGTTCAATTTCAAATTTAACTATACAAAACTTCCACTAATACAAGTTGCAACTTGAAATCTGTGTTTGCGATAAAAAAAATGTAGATGATAGGTTTGGACAGCAAAGCGGGAGAGAAGTACTCTGTTTGTGATGCGTTGGGGTCGGCCGCCTTCGGTATCGTGTTCTCTTGCTTGAACCGGAAAACTGGAGAGAAAGTTGATGTCAAGAGGATCCACGAAGCAATGCGGAATGCTTTCAATGCGGTTAGCACCCTCATAGAGATGCAAATTCTTCGTCAAATTCATCACCATAACGTCATCTCCTTGGAAGACGTGATGATCGATTCAGGAAATCTCGATTTTGAGCAAGTTTATCTGGTTCATCCACTCATGGACTTTGATCTCGCTCATGTCATCGACTCGGTGAAGCTTTCTGCTATCCAGTGCAGGCATCTCCTTCACCAGATTCTCTGCGGTGTTCAGTTTCTGCATTCTGCAAACGTAATTCATGGCGACTTGAAACCACAGAACCTGCTACTCAAAAGGGATCTCACTTTGAAGATCTGCGATTTCGGGCATGCTCGGACCATACCCGAGACGAGCCAGGTCATGAACTGTCATATCGGAACCACATGGTACAAAGCACCGGAGCTCCTATTCGGCACTGATAGGTTTGGACAGGAGGTTGATATGTGGTCTGTCGGGTGCACGTTTGCTGAGATGCTAGGAGGGCGTCCCCTCTTTCACGGGAAAGACGTAATCAACCAAGTCCTTGATATTCACGAGATCATGGGCACTCAGCCGGATTTGAGTTTTGTAGACTGTTCTACAACGAGGAAGGTTATCGAAGAGCTACCTTATTCACCCGGTGTAGCTCTTTCCAGTTTATATCCCGAGGCTGATCCTGTGGCCATCGACCTGCTGCTGAGGATGTTGGTGATGGATCCTAGGAAGAGGATTTCGGCTAGGGAAGCCCTCAACCACCCATACTTTTCAGAAGTTATGCAATGTCCGTCATTGGAGCGTCCGAGTGTTTGGAGTGTGAGATTAGAGGTTGATGAGAATCCGGAAGCAGTGAACGAGCACACGGTGAGACAATCCATCTGGAATGAGATGTTGTTTTATCACCCTGAGCAGAGGTTTTAGACCATTTGGATTTTGATGTGTCATAAGCAAATGTATAAAATTGATGAATAGGTTTTGTATACTGATTTTGGTAATGAATAGGTTTTGTATACTGATTTTGGTAATGAAATAGTTTTCATATACAGTAAAAGTCCATTCTTGTCATGCAGCACTTTCAATCACTCTTTTCCCTTGCAAAAAAAAATCAAATTTCAATCACTCAAACAGTGTCATATACAATATGCTGAATCTTGTTTATAAGCTACTAATAGAACTTGCAAATGCATTATTAGGTTACTGAAACAATAATATCTATACACTAAATCCTTTCTTGATAGCATTATTGGAAGTTCCGACGCCAATAAGCCAATAACAATAAAAAAAACTGAACCCTGTTCTTCATCTGCTATGACAAGGCTGATGATGTATTTGCTACGACTATTGGCTCGGGAATGCGTTCTAAGGATCTACCAAAGCACTTAAAAGGCAGAATATTGAATCAAATGGTGAAACTGCAAATGCTTTGGGATCCGGAGTTTGGAAGGCAGTGTTATGGAGAAGAAGAAGATAATCATCATAGAGGATACTCTTTCTGAAGCAAATCGAGATTGCGACCATCACAAGCTTCCAGTAAGTCATTCCTCGAAGCACAGCTGAAATTGGAAACGAAAAATTGTCATTTATGTCAACAGCCCAGCAATTAGCATAGTAGATTGGTTGGTGATTTCTCAAGTGAAATACCTAAGGGAGATTCTCAAGTACTGCCAAGCATTATCGGCTTTTGGATTCATTGCAAGCGCTCGGACATAATAGCGAATGGACTCTTCGTACAATCCCTGCAAGAAAAAAAAA
>BSUD01000004.1:8546411-8561937 GCA_033239045.1 Fagopyrum esculentum | reverse complement strand
AAAAAAAAAAAAAAAAAAAAAAAAAGGATCAGACAATACCTTTTCAAATCAAGGTAAACTCATTGATATCAAGGACTAATGATACAGTTACAAGTTAATCAAGTAAGGAGGTTCAACAAATGTGCTGGATATCAATCATGGATATCGAGGACTACTGAAACTAAAATCTTTTCAAATTAAGGTAAAATACTAACCACTTTCAAGTTAAACTAAACTGTAAGCATTGTCGAACTGTCCAGTCAGGTTAATGTAACCAATGCAATTATAAAGTTTGACAGAGAAAGCGGTATCTTTTTACTCGATAGAAAAAGAACAGTGGAAAGATACAAATATACTGAATACTTCTCGTGTTGAAATTTACAATACAACCCAAAAAGGGATGGTAGGATGTCACCCAAATTTTTCAAGAACAGAGATGTTTAAGGCCATGTGTGACGTTTAGGGATATGCTTTGTTCAACACTCATCTAACTAAACAAAGGAAAATCACAATTAACCTATGATCCTACATGGGATGTTCTGCAACTCATCAAGTACAGCGAATGGGATAAGTGAAATAGATGACAAATTGATTTTATACAACTCAGCTCATGAATATATACCTGATTGGCATAACTGATTCCCATATTGGCCCATGCACGAACGTAATTCGGCTTTAGATCTAGTGCCTGCAGAGGAATTTTGAGGTAACAAGCAATTTAAACTGACAGATAAAACACATATTGGCCCATAATGGAATAGGTGAAAATTATCCTTCTATTTTTTCATTAATAACAAATTAACCTGCATACTTATCCCCTCCCTCCCACCTTCCATTTTTTCATTGATACAAAACCACATTATACTAGATTCTTTATAGGCCACCTTTTCATTTTTTTTGAATGAAGCCACCTTATAAAATATATCATATATGTTGTCGAATTGATCCACCTTTTTTATTTTATCATTTTTCGGTTATATTTTCTATATAAGATCATTAAAAGATATACTTCCGTTAATTGATGGGTGATTTTATTTCAAATTTAATTAAACTAATTATGTACAATAAGGTTATTCCAGTCAAGATGGTGGAATATTGACCGAAAAGTTCATGCAGGTGGTTCAATTTGATAAAATATGTTAAATCAGGCGTTTTATTTATAAAAATTTAAAAGGTGGTTTTAAAAATGTGTTTTATAAAAGATAGTTTGTTCTGAAAAAACCTAAATTTAATGCAAAATATCATGCGGACATGTAAACTAGTTTTGTACAACCATACAAAGATTAGAATACTTTTTTAAACTACAACTCAGATTTTAACAACTTTTCCATTTAAACTCCAATTTGACCATGCACTAATTTATCATTCATTGATAAAGCCTCTCATGATATCATTGATAAAGCCTAATAAGATGGCCGAGAGTCTTCATTTTTCTCATTGATATTACTATCAAGCATGCTGCTTTGCTAACCACACCTTATTCTTTTATGTAGAACTACATGATCAACAGTAACTCATTGGCTATGAAGAGTAAGTACAAAACACAGCAATATACTTTAAAAAGTTTACCTGCTGATAAGCCAGTATCGCATCTGCACTCTGGATGCTATTAGCTTGCGTTGCACCAAGCTTGTTCCAGAGAGAATAATCCTGGGGCTTCAGTTTCAAAGCAGTCTTAAACGCTTCAACGGCTTTGTCATATTCTCTTGACAGGTTGTAAAGGACTCCTAATACAATATGGATGTCTGTATCCTCTGGTGACATTTGAGCAGCTTCATTAAACATTCTAGAAACCTGCATATCACACAAACCAAACCAGAACGACAAAAAAAGATATATTATTTTTCAAGTGCCAAAACTATCAAATAATATTATAATCCCTTCTTCTAACAGTATGTGTTATTCTAGGGTGTTGCATACTTTTAAAGAAACTATTAAATACAATAGTAACAATACTAACAATCTAATAATAATAACAAGAATGTTTAAAAGTAAAGGCCAATACTACAATGACAAATATTGTTGAATAAATCTTCAAGGCTACATCTAGACTTTTTCAAATCCGGACATGGGCCGGGCTTTATAAAAATAATTTGCCCCTTTATCCGGGCCTGAACCGCCCGTCTGGACGGGCCAGGTACCCTGTTTTTTTAAATATATAAATAATTGTTTTTTTATATAAATTTTGTTTAAAATAAAATATATTTAAGATGCTATATGCAATATATATTAAATTTATAATAACTATGTTAAATATTTTATAATTATACTTAATATTATAACTATATATAATTATATATATTATATAAAAGATTAGAATCTGGGCCGGGCATTTTGGCCCAGTCGGGCTTCGTCCTATGTTCGTACCCGGCCGTTTTTCTGGGCGGACTGCCCGGAGTTGAACAGGTCTAGCTAAATCGACGAACATTGTTAAGCAGAGGGTGTATTAGAAATTGTATATAGCAAGAATAATGAAAAGTGCTTGCTTAAGCAGAGGGTGTATTAGAAATTGCATATAGCAAGAATAATGAAAAGTGCTTGCTTAAGCAGAGGGTGTATTAGAAATTGCATATAGCAAGAACAATGAGAAGTAAGTGCAGGGTGCAACTAAAGTTCTGACCAAGATTTCCTCCTAAAACAAATTTCTCATCTTTCCTTTTCCAATTATTTTTTTATTTACCTATTTCTACTTCTCATACTGATCATAACCAACTCAAGAATCAAATTCCCCGTCTTTACCTATCCACTTTATTTATCACCTATCTATTTCTTGCCATACTGATCACAACCGACATCATGTGCTTTTTCAAAGGAACAATTTATACCTCATGTGTCCACTTGTAGCTGCTATCATTAACCATAGTGATTTCACTGGAATCTAATCTCTGTGCATTTTTAATCATATAATGCATGAGGCAGATCTAGTATACAATATCGAAAAATTCATAAGGAGTAATAAACCCTTACATCAGCGTGATATAGAGAATCGGGGACCTCAGGTGGAACAAGTGTCCCATATTTTGGGTGATTATGTAACCACTGGTACAAGTATTTCAATGCAGCTGTCTGCTCCAATTCTGCAATATGAAAGCAACCCAGTCAGATGATAGGTCAGACTACAGATATTCTTATAGGCGGTCTATGGACGTCCTCACCATTTGTATGACTAACTCCAAGAGCAAGAAGCACCTCCAAATTTGTTGGATCGACTTGTTGAGCCTTCAACATTGCTGCAATAGCCTGAACTCACATTCAAAAAATCAGTCAGCAACTTCAACACATGAAATTAATTTACTTGAAACTTTCCCCTAGAACGGTTCAACTGAAAACATAGAACCATTGAAGCCTTAGAGAAGTAAATCTCCTCTTTTTTGTAAGTAAGAGGATTGGCTGAAAACCTTAAAGATCATTTGTTTTCTACCTTCCCAATTGTTATACAAATTGGGTTTCTGTGTCATAACATACGATCCATCCATCAGTTTTTTTATAGTTTATAGTCATTATAATCAGTAAGTTGGAAAAAGTTACTATCTTAACTTTCCACAAGTCTATGCAGAAACGAAATTAGCCAAAGTATCATTCAGCCATAAATCAATATAACAATTATTCCACGAGGAGATGAAATCAAATAGCTACATAATATTTGCTAAAAATTGTAGAACCAAGTACAGTTACCTGTTGATCATCATCATTCTCTGCATGTGCTACCCCCAATAACCTCCAACCTTCAGCATTGCCAGGGTTTTTCAAGATTTCTGCCTCCAGAGCAAGCACTGCCTCACTCAGAAGCCCCTTCCTAAATAGCTCCTGACCTTCTTTTAGAGGATCAGGATGACCAACATAGGGATTCATATCAGAGTAGACATACTCCCCATTTGTGGATTTCAAGCGTTCCTTAGCAGAGATTTGATCATTTAAGTAACTGCAATAATAGCATATCAAGATCAGGCCATTACTATTTAATGTCATATATTGATTCAAAACAGTATTCATTGCTTCTCAGGTCAACTACAAAGAGAAATGCACTCGCAACACAAAGATGTTTTCTTTTGAAAGTTCCCGTTTATCTTTAACAGCAAAAAAAGGGTGTTTAGCAAAATATAAAGAAAATAAGGAAGATTAGAACAAATAAACTGAAGTGAACAATACCTAACTTACTTGACTATTGATGCTCAGCTTTCCTCCCAAAGAAATATAGAAAAGAAAATACACATCCTCTGGTTTTAAACAGGTGAGAGTTTCAACCAATGATTTCTTTTTTCTTTCTCTTAAAAAAAAGGTTAAACGCCTCAGTATCTAATTATAGTAAAAGCTTAGAATATCCATTCTTAAGACTAGTAAAGTATATGATCTAGTATGTCTGCATGGGTACGCAGGCTAGTTTTAAATCCCTTATAACCTTTACTGAAGTATTTCACAATATTGATAATGGTCAACTTATATCAATGGTGAACTGGACTTACTCTTCATACGCATTTGCCCATCCATCAGCAGAATCTTCCCCTATAGCACCTTTACCAATCTGATTTCCAAATTCCTCCGCCCAGTCTCCAACATTTAACTTTGAA
Source organism: Fagopyrum esculentum (assembly GCA_033239045.1). Taxonomy (NCBI): domain Eukaryota; kingdom Viridiplantae; phylum Streptophyta; class Magnoliopsida; order Caryophyllales; family Polygonaceae; genus Fagopyrum; species Fagopyrum esculentum. The sequence continues at coordinate 8,557,390 of BSUD01000004.1, read as the reverse complement.
AATTCATCAACCCACTCGTCATCTAGAGTTCCATGTTGCATGCTTGAGCTGGCAAATTCACTAGCCCATTTATCAGCACCCTGAGCAACCTGACAGCATATAACTAGATAATAAGTCAACTTTAAAGAATGAAATTTATAGAATAAAACATACTCCATGTCTTAGTTATGCACAATAGACATATTTCGGCGTAATGTCGTTTGCTACAAGGTTCCTCGGTGGGAATAGCACCAACATGTCCCTCCACTGTTACTTTCATTCTGTGTGGGTACAAACATACAAGGCTTGGGTGTACATAATCTAAGATAGTCATATATGAAGATAAGAAGCACATAAGGAGATTTCATTGCATGGGAGGCTTGAGTCTGCTTGCCTGTTGCTTACTAAGATAACGTACTATCTAAAAAAATATATTCAAATATTTCTCTTTTTTACTAACTGTTCATGTACTCCAACTTTCCAAAGGTGTAACATCATTCAAATGTTCTTCATGGATAAAGTCTAATGCTATTTTTCCAAAGAAGTTAAGACAATAATGTCATAAATTTGGTTTATGAGCTCCCATGATGCTCTATCAATCCCTGAAAGTTGTTCATACTCAAAAACTAACACTTGCCTGTCTATCTGCTCCCAAAAGACCCCCATTGTATTGTTCTTGATATTCTGCTGCCCAATCCCCTGATGCAGATGCTGAGTTGGATTTGAACTGATTATTTTCAACAAAAAGTTCACCACGACTCATCTTTGACAGGAATTGATGAAATTTCGAGTTCTGCAATTATCAATATAGAGGACTTCAATATCAAATGCGTAGACAATTTATAAATGAAAATATGAGCGGGAACAACCATATTGACTAATCTGTGAAGGAAAAAATATTGTCAAGTACATTATGGCATGTCAAAATAATCTATTGCCAATATTACAAACATCGTCCAGCATTAATGATGATGGCTTACAAAAAGCAAGCAAAAGGAAAGTCACCACAGGCCAACTTGAACTTTTAACTAGAAAGAGACCATTTATACACCAATATTATGCTTGTATGATGAAAAACAGTACCAAATGCTTTTGGGGTTTTTGATGTATTTTTGTGTATTTCTTTTCTCCTTTGTTTGTAGCCCTTCATGACAGGTTAGTCCGTCTGTGGATCTTTTTCGGCCTTTCGACCCACTAGGCGGCGAGTCGTCTAATGGTTCGAACCGCTTTCCGTTTTCAAAAAAAAAACACTACCAAATGCTCACTAAATATATCTAAACAAATGCTAGCTAGTTTATGGTGGAAGTGTTAGAAAGAACAAGTTAACTTCCAGAGCGTAATTTCCTTCTTTAAATGTAAGATCTTATATATATGACCCGACATACGAAATCCATCAAACTAGAAACATAAGATGAAGGATAACAGAGATCAGATCAGCACATCAAGCTATATATAGATGCTTTTACCATGTGTAAAAGGTGTAATTCTTGATTAATACATGATAAACTCTTGTAACATGAACTGGGAACATGCTAATTAGGTACATTCATTAAGCAATTTTTATGAACTTTTTTTGTTACTTCAGGAGATATATATTAGCCACAACTATTAAAACAAGTGAATGATGTATAAGAACTTAATACAAAATAATATGCATGATACGAACTTGAAATTTTGGGTCATGAGTTTGAGCCATCGTGTGTGCCAGCATACGGCTTTGCTCCATCATTGCAATATTTGCCATATGTGCACCCGGTGCTTGGCTTGCTGACGTAAGCAGTGTTTGATCCTGAAAATGATAAGATTATTAATACTCTGTCCAAACAACAGTAAACCAATGCTCTAATGGAAAACTCATTTCTGCTAAAGGAAAAATGTCTCTTAACAAGAAGAAAATGAAGAATATCCCTAACTAAGAAGACATACAGGAATTCACCTGATATTTGCTAATGCAGTATGTACTTTTTGTTTTAACTTTGAAATGCCAACATCTCTTCCAACCAGTTAGCAGGTATCATATTACTTGTAAGTTGTAAATTGTAAATGATGTAGTCAACAGCAATCAAAAGTTATAGAATAGATTATATTCCATGCTTACACGTTCAAATTCAGAGGCCCAGCCATTGGGTCCGTGCTGTTGCTCAAATGAATTGACCCAATCATTAGGGTCAGCAAGTTGGGCTCTATATTGCCCAAACTCGGAAATCCATCCACCTGCAGCAGGAGGTACAGGAGCAAGCGCTAGTTGTGACTCATTCCAGTAGTCCTCCATCTCCCTAAATCTCCCAGGTAGGGGCATGTTCATTTGAGCATCACTATCAATATCCAGTGAACTTAATAAGGCATCTACCTGGAATACCAGATGATCATGTGAAAGAATTTAGGACATAACAGATAATGTTAAGGGGAAAAAAAAAAAAAAAAGAGGTGTGTGTGTGTGGTGGGGTGGGGGGGCTAGCATAACTGAAACTGAGTATTGAAAATAGGCTATGCTAGTGGAGACACCTTAACTGACTGTTTGAACTAGTATGATAGTATCATCTATGTATTTATGATCTTATCAAAGAATGCACAAGGGCAAAGAAAAAAAGGATGAAGCAACTGCGTTCAAGGAATTTAGTTAAAGTGGCTGAAAATTAGCTAAGATGGGTTAGTTATCCCCTGACCGTCCTAATATTTTATACCACGAACTTCAAGTTCTCATCCAAAAGCATGTTTTATGTTTGGAGGTTAGGCCACCTCTCTACGCAAATTAATGCAATCCAACCTTACCTCTTTCTCGGCAAAAAAAAAAAGAAGAATATCTGCACTGGAGGCCTTCCTGAAATCACAATGCCATAAAGATAAATCAAGTAGGCGTGATGGAGCTTTTACCTGTGCATGAATGAAATCTTCACTCTTATCAGCAAAGAAGTGTCGAGCCATGATACTGCTGCGGTCACGTATGCACTGTTTGTCACCCTTCGTCAGTCCTAGTGTTGGAACAGCTGCAGGACGAAAAGGCATGCCACCACGGGTACTATTCACAAACGAATGTAGAAAGTTTGACAATATTTCTCTTGGTGGCCCTGGACACAAGAAGTAACATATCTCAGTGGCGGGGTACACGGATACAAAAAGAAACATCATAAACAATAAAACATTACCAAAAAAATTAACTTCCCAAACTACTAAATGCCAACGCATTCAAATGACAAGCTTTCAAATATTCCCCTTGTATGACAAGAATAAAATCTTTATTTAAAGAAGGTTAGCAGCTAACAGCCAACTGATGTAGCCTGGAAAAGCAATTAATCTTGAGGTTGCAGTTGCAGCAGCCATTGTCAAAGTGCACCTTTACTAAAGTGATTCAACTCCAAGTTGGAAACAATTCATACAAAAATCTATACCATAGAGACATTCTTTTTAGATATCATGAAAGTACTTTTTTAAGTAGATAGAGAGGCTACAGGAGAAAAGTACATGTAAGCTCATCAGATAATAACCAGAATATCAAGGGTTGTAAATTGGAGTGAACCCTAGCACCACCAATAAAGTAGGCTTGATTTTGACGATAACCACATCAATTGAATTTCTCTCAGCGCCACATGTCTGTATCACTTAGTTGCAACTACAAGGTAAAAAAACTGGAACAAGCATACAACTAACTGTGCCAGCTATTATTCACTTTCATATCAGAAGTTAGATGAAAACAAATGTCGTCTAATATATATAACACCAGAGAGTATTACTATATAAAAACTACTTCATTTGTATATATCTTCTTTGATGATGATTTCGAAATATTCAGTCTAGTCCACAGTATACATAAACAAGTTTAGTTATTACCTTCAAGGGGCATTTGTTGTTGATCATACATGTTGCGGGGTGCTGTAAAATTTGCTTGGCCTTGACCATATGGATGGTGCTGAACAAGTGGGTTTTGTATTTCATTCCAAGCATCCGTGAGTCCACCTTGATTAGTGGCATTGAAACGATCAAGGAATGCATTCTATAAAACACAAACGGCATCAGTAACTGAGCTATGAAACTCACTTCAGACATTGTTCACCAAAAACTAACAATAAACCTGGTTATTCAAATTCTGGCTTTGCTGATACTCCAACTCTGACCCTGGAAGTGATGACAAACGTCCATCATCCAAGTTGAATTGACTGCTGGAACCCGCAGTTGCAGTTGTAGGGATTTCATTTAGCCTCTCCTGTTGATTTCAGATATGATTAAATAACAATATTTACTATGTCTCCCATATCAAGATCCAACTGTACAGCTAGCTACTTGTCAACAATGCGCGCTTGAAACCATGTTCTAAAGCATCCCACCTAAGTGAAAGGGGGGCGTAACCAACAACTTATTTTCTTCGTATTAGCTTTTTTTTTAAATAGCTATGAGAACTCAGGTCTCGAATTAGAAGTTATTGTTATTAACTAAGAGATCAACTGAACAAATGCATGAGCAAATACCTAATTGCACATCTACATTGAAAATTATTATGATCACAACATAAACCTAGGTCGAAACCAACAGACGCATCAAAACCACTACACAGAGCCATCAATTAAACAATTGAGCCTGCCCGATCAGTAAACAGCCGACAGCAGTCATTTAAATAGCTTCAGCACGTCTGCTGTTCAACTGGAAGTTACTGCTATCAAATTAGGGGTCAACTAAGCAACCGAAGACGTAAAACCTAGTTTCACAACTGATTTGAAGACTATCATGATCAGAAACATCAATAAAACTTAGACAATCACAATTATACAGCTGATCACAGATACACACTCAATCAGATAGGAACTCTATTAGAAATCAAGGAGAAGCGAAATCAGAAACTTCAAACGATGCAACACAATCGAGAGACAGAAATCGGGAAGCCACCGACCTGAGTTTTGGATGATGTACCAATCAGCGCGTTTGCGAGGGCACCGATAGGATTGGAAGTGGACGAAGAACCAGGAACAGCGCAGGCAGCGCCGCCGTTGACTAGGTCCCGCATAGCCATGGTTGGCTGAAGCTGGAAAGCTTTCGCCGGCAACGAGACCGAGGAGCGATGGGAGTTTGGTGGGGAGGAAGCAAGGAGATGGCTAGGGGTAGAGTGCGTCGTTTTGTCGTCGCAAGAGAGAAGACGAGAAGTAACAACTAACAAGTGAGAACGCGTACCAACCATAAATTAAAACAATAAAAAAATAAATAATAACTTATCATTTTCTCAAAAATAATAATAATAGTAATAACTTATCATTTTCAGCAAAGTTATCCGTTTGAATCTAATAAAAATAACTTTAATTCGGTAATCAAAATAAAAGTTTTTGCTCTAAAAATTGGATTAAAAGAAACAATAAAATTAAATATTAAAATTCAAGGCACTCTAAAGGACTTTGAAGTTGTCCTTGAGGGGTCGAAATGATCGTATCCGACTTCATACAGGTCAGGCATGTGTTGTCGATCGATTGACCCATTTGGAAAATTCGAACATCTAGACACCCTTTGATCCTGAACTTCGTATTCTCATTCTCAAGGATGTTTTACGATGGACTACTACAGAAGATAGTCATTCTTAACCGCTTACCGTTTTCACAAAAGAGAAAAAAAAATTAATAACTTATCCAATTCAAGATTATTGGTAACTCAACTACTCAGGTTAGGGCCGGTAGAGTATATTGTTTAAAGTTTGTTTTTATTAAGTAATTGTTTATATGTAATTTATATGCGTAGTTGGTCGACTCGTATCGGCTTAAAATCGGCTCCAACTATACACCTCATACGTGTAGTTATAATGCTAAGGCAAAAATAAGAACTACGCGCTTAAATTACGTAATTCGAGTGATAATTAAAGATGTTGATTAATACATCTAATAACGAACTTACAAAATAAAAATTTAAGATTACATTTATAATTTCATAATACCTATTACGTAATTCCGACTTCAGTTGGTCTAGTGGGATGTGGTGTTAGACTCCTTAAGTGGTTAGTCTGAAGATTCGAATGAATCTTCAGACTAACCGGATGTAGAGCAACGAAGCCAATCGAACCGGGTGTTACTTATAAACTTTCAAAAAAAAAAAATATTATTCAACATAAAACAAGGTAATTGTGTGTTAGTTTGAAAAAATGTGTATAAGTTGGAGTTAAGCAGACTTGATTATCCAATGAATTTGCATCATGTGACATCAAATGTATAAAATATACTTATTTGTATAGTATTCGAATATAGTTGTTGCTTTCGGAGGATGCTTCGTGCTAGCAGTACAAAACTGTACATGACAATATGACATTATATTATACAAACAAATATGAATATTTTGTTGATGACATGTGCTTATAATAAGTTATATAAAATTGTTCTCTTGGATCATGTGAAAAGTTTAACATAAAATAATGGTGTAAATCTCATGAATACGAGTTTACTTAAGACAGATGTTCTTAAGAAATGTTGTGGAGATCTTAGGATCATTGACAATTTTATTTTAATTTTCACAATCATCTTAAAAATATGTGTTATATTTAACAATCTTTGAAATTGTGGGATGAAACTAAAACAAGTTTTTATTGTTAAATCGAGTGAGTGCATTATCAATAGAGTGAGATCGTTCGAAATTTAGTAATTTTATCATTTTATTTTTGTATTTATATTCTCTCATGTTAGAAATTTATGAAATAGTATTAGTTGACGATAAATTTATCAATACGACAGTGTTTCGTATTTTTGTACCTGAAGAAATGTTATATACCCAAACCTTGCCCATTGATATAGATTAACTTAATAAAAGCGGTGATATATTGCATGTTTCTTCTAACACTCATCTTATTTTACTTCATTTTTCACTAAATACTTGTGGTATTTTAAGTAGACCCGCAATAATTAACGGGGATGTAGTCGATCACATAGCTTGGACTCCTAAAATATAGCAATCTTGGGGCTTTATAGTCTACGCACATCCGAATAGAGCCACCTTTCAAAATATGATCATTGACTCTTCTATTAGAATTCCTACACATAACATTACCGATAGACATATTGAGCTTCCGATAAACATGGTTGATTTTCAACCAAACTAGTGCATAGCCCGCAACTTGTGCGGGTATAATAAATATTCTGATGTGGTGACCTCATATTTTGTTTGGATGAATTGGCTAAGTAGGCAGTTTATGTATCAAGGTGTATAAACTAGGCCCTTTTGTTTATACGTTGACAAATTAGGTTCCTATATATTTTCATAAAAAGATTTAATAATAACAGAAATAAAGATACTCAATAAATCATAATCTTTCTCTCTCCTATTAATCTTTATTTATTTACCTAATTAAAAATGATAATAATTATCAAAAACCGTTAAAATAGGAAACAAATGTTAACAGTATACTTCATTCGTGGACTTTGATTTGAAACCCATTTTTGCTAAATAAATAATAATCCATATCATCCGCTGTTCCGTTCTTCATTATTCTGTAGCCTGTAAATCAATAGTTTTAGTCATATTTTTATATGTACGATGTATGTGTATAATGTGTACACAAACATAACATAGTTTATATAAAATATGTACACAAACATAACCTATATTGTATTATTGTGTACAATATGTACACAAACATAACCTAGTTTGTGTACGATGTATTTGTATACTGTGTAAAAAAACATAAGATAGTTTATGTACATATAGTTGTTGTACATAACAGAGCTATACATAATTAAAACAGTAAAATATACATAATTAAAACATTAAAATTTATTGTATATAACAGAGTTATACATAACCTAGTTTGTGTACGATGTGTTTGTATAAAGTGATACATTAATGTATTCAAAACAGTATAACGCTCATTAAATGCAGTTGGAATGTCGTCTTCTCCATTGTTAACATCACTGGAGAACTAGGTTGAGAAGTTTTGAATGTTGGGGATTTTACCACTTATAAACCGATAAGATGAGATCGAATTTGAATACTTATCCGATTCGAATTAAACAACAATGGATGAACTACACACCAGAACGACGATTGCAAGACTGTAACACCCCAAATTTTACAACTTAGGGAGTTACTGGTTAGGACCGCACAGTGGGTCCCGACCTTAGTTTGACAACAACTTAACATGATCTTACAACAAGGCACAGATAAGGAAAAACTAAAAATCATAAAATAGTCTTTATCAATGCATGAATGTGACCAGATCAACTACAGCCGGAAAAGTAATCTATCAAAGTACGAAAGGAAACGATGTTCAACTGAAAAACCCACAAATGCAAAAACTGCAAAACGTCCTAAAGTACGACACCCCGGCTGACCACTACCATCTGGATCACTCGGCATCTGCTCTAACCTGTGTCAAGTCTAAACAACATATCAACAGTTAGCTAACTATCCAAATATAAGCAAAATGATAACAGCACAAACACAAGCAGAAATAGAAATAAACAAACATCATGCTGGCACTCAACCAATTATTATCTGTTATTTAAGTGATTCACATTATTCAATTTAAGTTGTGGCACGAGAACTATTATTAGTTCTCGCCTCCGTTCCTTATCCAACTGGTGTAGGTCTAGCTGACTTCCTTTGGTAGCATCACTACAAACCATGTGTGGACTAGTCCCAAAAGAAACCCCCAGCGCCCTGCGAGCTACTGAGCGGAATGCCACCGCCCGTTACTCTTAGGCCAAAAATACAGGTCGGTAATCATATATCACAACCTATCTTTCTAACATGTCAATCACACACCACCATCATCATTTATACTCATATTTAGTAGTCAGCTAAGTAAGCCCAAAGGACTTACCTGTTATAACGCTCGACTCTTTAATAATCACTCGCTCTGTAAACTGTACCCACTCAGTTGCCTGTCAAAGGCGATAAGTGTGTTAGCACACTTTCACGTAGATAGAAGTCTAAAACTTCTAAGATCAAAAAGTATTAGGACGTACTAGTTACAGTATTAGTTTTAGGGTAAAATGACCATTTTACCCTTGGTTCCGATTTTCTCGAAGACCCTAAAATTCATGTCCAAACTCCTGTGTGAAGTTCTAAAATATATCCTAACTCTTAGAATTTTATTAGGTGCAAAACTGACATTTTTCCTATGTTTCTATTTTCCGGAAGAACCGAAAAAGGTTTAACTTCGGCTCTAAATATAAAATTCTTAACAGCTTATAAAATTTCCGAATTAAATATCTAGATCATCTATGAGGTTCCATCTAGCCTTAGAAGAAAGAATTTCTCCAAACTGTTCAGCCGAAGTCTTTATAATAATTCCCAAAGTCGGTTCCTCACTCTACTTTCTTATACTTAGTCAAATTTTTAAGTTTAATAAAACTGCTCAACTACCTAACTTCGGGAACTCGTAACTTTCAATCCGACCGTTCATTTCCCTCCAAATTTTAATATGCTAAACTACATATATCCGTCTACAACATATCCAAAATTCAACGGTAGATCTTTACTCAAACGTTTTATAATTGATCGACAAGATGGGCTGTTCGGAGCCTACGAGCTGAAGGAAATTAAAATGAATTACAGCAGTCTTTTGGCTTATCATTTCATGTGAGATTCCAGCAGCTACTTAACACTAATTTTATCTAAGCTGAAGGCCAAACAACAGTAGCTTAAATACATTCTGACACAATATAGCTAGAGACATTACAATCTAGTTGTAAAGGGAGCAACAACCAACATACAGAAATATTTACTCGCTGCAGTAGGTTGGCTCTGCGTTCTTTGATTTCTGACTCGCAGCCTCACAATGGATTACGTTGCTGAAGCGAAACAAAAGAAGGGAGATCACTACTCCGATTGGTTAAGAGTGGGGAAAGGAGAGTAGAGAAAGACCTACCGGAATTGTCGATTGCAGAAGGGTGAAGCTGCTACGGCAGTGTTGAAATCTGCAGCAGATCGAAGCCCAGTGGTATGATCAAGGCGTGCAGCAGGTCGAAGGGCAGCCGATCTGGACGTAGTGCAGAAGAAAGGAACGTGTTTGCTGTTGAGAATCGTAGACAGAAGAGATGGAAACCAACGGATGTGGCTGTGGGCAAGAAAGGGAGGCGTGTTTCTGCAGAGAAATCCGGATGCAAAAGCGAAGGAATGTGAGCCACGCAGAAGGAAGGTGAGCAGCTGTATCCCTTGATTTTAGGGAACGGTTAAGGTAAGAAGATCTACTCTAATTAATTATGTATAAGTGCTGGACGGTTTATTTCCTACAGCTTGTGGGCTTCTCTCTTCACATCCGAATGGCTGGAGTAACGGGCTGGAGTTGGCGCTGCTGCTGGGCCGGAACGGACAAGGAAGCGGGCTGGAGCAGCTGAAGGCTGGCGCTGGACAAGGCAGCAGTGGCTGCTTCTGGGCTGGACGCGTGAAGCAGCTGGGCGGCTGGGTTGAACGTGCTGCTGGCGCTGGGCTGTCAACAGCCTGTCTGGGCTTGTCACAGACTCGTCACAGCCTTGTCTGGCCTTGTCACAGACTCGTCACAGCCTTGTCTGGCCTTGTCACAGCTTCGTCACGGCCTTGTCTGGCCTTGTCACAGCATTGTCACAGACTTGTCTGGACCTTGTCACAGCTTCGTCACAGACTTGTCCGGACCTTGTCATATTCTAAAATAGGGCTAAACTTATTATTTTATGTGAAGGTAAGCTACCTAAAATGATAAATTTTATAAAGATCCTATCATTTTATGTGAAGGGGAAGCTACATAAAATGATAAACTTTTAAAGGATTCCATCATTTTATGTGAAGGAAATCTACATAAAATGATAAATTTTATAATAATGTGTCTAACTAAGTAAACGGATATGGATCAACTGATCGAGATCAATTTTATAACGGAAATAGACGGAATAAAAATTCCGGATTTTACATCAGTACCCCCTTAAATTAAGTTTCGTCCCGAAACTTGGAATAAGATACCTACCCCATACATTTCCCCTCGAGAAATATATTCTAGCAAGCAACTACTCACGTCATCAAGCACATAGACATAAACAATTATGTAAACATATAATCACAGAAGT
>BSUD01000004.1:8523423-8546335 GCA_033239045.1 Fagopyrum esculentum | reverse complement strand
AGGGTAGTTACGTCTAATGCTCTCCTCTGTCTCCCAGGTAGCCTCATCAACTCCTCGTCTAGACCACTGAATCCTCAGCATCGGTATCTCCTTAGAACGCAAGCGCCTAATGCTACGCTCTAGGACGGCTACTGGATACTCCACAAAAGTGTGGTCTGGCTCAACTATCAAATCCTCATGACTGATGATGTGTCTAGGGTCCGGTATGTACTCTCGCAGCTGAGATACATGAAAAACTGGGTGTACTCCCTCTAATCTCGGTGGCAGTGCTAGTCGGTAGGCAACTTCTCCGACTCTCTCTACGATCTCAAATGGGCCGACGTATCGGGGACTCAGTTTCCCCTTAATGCCGAAACGTCTAACTCCTCTCGTAGGTGACACTCTCAACCACACCTGTGTACCTACTCTAAACTTCAAAGGTCGACGCCTTTTGTCGACGTAGGACTTCTGACGACTCTGAGCTGCTAACATCCTCTCCCGGACTAAGGCAATCCGGGCGATGTCGTCCTGTATCTGATCTGGTACTACTCCATCAGCTTTGCTAGACTCATCCCAACATAGCGGTGTACGACATCTCCGCCCGTACAAAGCCTCATAAGGTGCCATCCCAATAGACGCATGCCAGCTGTTATTATATGAAAACTCTACTAGTGGGAGGTGATCTGGCCATACCTGTCCCCAATCTAGCACACATGCCCTCAACATGTCCTCTATGGTCTGGATGGTCCTCTCGGACTGACCGTTTGTCTGCGGGTGGTAGGCAGTGGTAAAGTGAAGGCTCGTCCCCAGAGCAGTATGTACCTGCTGCCAAAACCTCGAGGTAAAACGTCCATCCCTGTCGGAGACGATAGTCCTCGGTACTCCATGGAGTCTCACTATGTGCCTGGTGAACTCCTCTGCTAGACGACTTACCGGCCACGTTTCCTTAATCGGAATGAAACGTGCGGTCTTCGTCAAACGGTCTACCACTACCCAGATGGCATCAAGACCTCTACTGAGCCTCAATCCAGTAACAAAATCCATAGAAATGTCTTCCCACTTCCAATGTGGTACTGGAAGTGGGTGTAGCTCTCCTCCGGATCTACGATGCTCAATCTTGACCTGCTGACAGGTCGCACACTGGGCTACATATCGGGCCACATCAGGCTTCAAACCACCCCACCAGAAGGAACGTCTTACGTCCTTATACATCTTACTCGCTCCTGGATGTACGGAGTAAGGGGTAGCATGAGCCTCACCTAGTATCCTCTGTCTCAGCTCACTGTCTGATGGCACACAGACACGGTCCTGTCGTCTCATCACTCCATCGGCACCGATAGTTAACTGAGGTGCCTCATCTCGTGACATCCGGTCTCGGATCCGGGTCAAAGTCGGACAGGTCTCCTGCTTCTGTCGGATCTCACCCAACAGGTCAGGAAGTAACTCTAAGGTGGCTAACTGATGAGTTGTATCGGGGAACTGAACCTCTACTTCCAACCAAGCTAAGTCCCTCTGTAACTGTGGTTGTACCGTCAACCGAGCTATCGCCTTCTCCCGAGGCGTCTTCCGACTCAAAGCGTCAGCAACTACATTCGCCTTTCCGGGGTGGTAAAGTATCTCAAGGTCGAAATCCTTGATCAACTCTAGCCACCGCCTCTGGCGGTTATTCAACTTCCGCTGAGTGAATATGTACTTCAGACTCTTATGGTCTGTGAAGATCTGACAGGTCGCTCCATAGAGATAATGACGCCAGATCTTAAGAGCATGTACTACAGCAGCTAACTCTAGGTCGTGAGTGGGGTAGTTCTCTTCATACGTCTTCAGCTGTCGAGACGCATATGCTATCACCTTACCCCTCTGCATCAAGACACACCCTAAGCCCAGCTTGGATGCGTCACTGTACACTACAAAGTCCTCTGTACCCTCAGGTTGTGCTAAGATCGGAGCAGACGTCAATCTCCTCTTCAGCTCCTCAAAATTCTGCTGACACGGCTCGGACCTGACGAACCGAGTAGTCTTCCTTAGAAGAGAAGTAAGTGGTCGGGCGATCAGAGAAAACCCTTCCACAAACCGACGGTAATAACCTGCCAATCCAAGGAAGCTGCGAACCTCCTTAACATTCTTCGGAGGTTGCCAAGAGGACACTGACTCAATCTTCGCTGGGTCGACCTTAATCCCCTCAGCAGTCACTACATGGCCTAGGAACGCCACCTCTGACATCCAGAACTCACACTTGGATAGTTTAGCATATAGCTGACTATCCTGTAGAATCTGCAACACTGTCCTCAAGTGTCCGGCATGCTCCTCTCGACTTCTAGAGTAAACTAGAATTTCGTCAATAAAGACCACTACAAACTGGTCTAGGAAGTCGATGAAAATCCCATTCATTAACTCCATAAATACTGCTGGCGCATTAGTGAGCCCGAATGGCATCACTACAAACTCATAGTGACCATACCTAGTCCGGAATGCCGTCTTAGGTATGTCCTGATCTCTCATCCTCAGCTGGTGATAACCCGATCTCAAATCTATCCTCGAGAACACTGACGCCCCATGTAGCTGGTCCAGCAGATCATCTATGCGAGGCAGTGGGTAATTATTCTTGATGGTGACCTTGTTCAACTTCCTGTAGTCGATACACAGCCTCATCGATCCATCCTTCTTCCTCACAAATAACACTGGTGCGCCCCAGGGAGAAACACTAGGGTGTATGAAGCCCTTCTCTGCTGACTCCTCTAACTGCTTCTTCAACTCAAGTAGCTCTATTTGTGTGGAATGCTAAGTAACCTCTATCTGGTCTGACGTAGGATCTGGTTAAAATTATCTACTTCTTCTTACTCCTCTCGTGCTTCTAATACGACTTCATATGTACTAACTATGATTTGTACCCTTCCTTAGCCTGTAAGTGAACAACTGCTCGCAACTATTCTCTTATACCATTAATGATATAAGGGGTCATTTTTGACCGTCAATTCTTCCTTTACCATTTTAATTAGATTTACTGACTTGACTTATTCGGTGTTACTTGTACTTGTATCGATTTGACTTTACAATTGTTGTATTTGATCTCTTTAAGGACTTCTCCACATGTCGATAAAATTCATTTGTAACCATGTGGTCATTCTTCTTATATGCCAACACGTCACTACTAATTAACCCTCACATGTAAAGGCTCCGTTGTTACCATTTAGTCTATAGTTCACCTTCTACAATATCATAGACTTACCTTTCTTCTATCTCTTTGCAGTTTGATTTACTTGTTGGAATCTACCTCCTCCAGTTTGTACGTTTATACTCCTTTAGCTTCTTCCATAATCTACACTTCCATTTCTCACTATAAGGCCACTATACTCTTTCCTAGTTTAGCTGCATCATTCATCTGTCGTCAATGGACTCATCAGATTTTCCATGATAGCTCGTAATTACATCTTCGCGATTCCTTTTTCCTCGGTCATCAGCTGCTTGCGAGGTTCCGGTGTGAATTGTTGGTGTTGGTAACTTAAGTCCCTTTGAGAGAGGGAAGTTATTACGGCCCTTGGGTATGCCACGATCATTTTCACACACTCTTGTTCCTGAGTTGGTGCTAGATTATAATGTTGCCTTTATAGTGATCCTTTGACTCCGCTTTCAAGATTCTATCATTTGGATATTTGTGTCAAAATCTTTCTTGTAACTCACTTGCCTTATAGAAAGTCACTATGCCTCCATGGTTATGAAATCTACCCTCCACTTTCTGGCTAATCCATAAGCTTCAGTTGTGCGGCTCTTTAAGTCCTCATAGTTGGTTTGACGACATCTCTCTTCGTAACTCTTAGGTTATCAGTGTCTAGGTGGACCCGCTTGATTAGGATGCCGACTTAATTTGCCAATAGTGACCATATTCCGCCCTGCTTCTAACAACAATCTTCATATTTTGGTCTGTCGGTAAGCTTAAATTTAATATTTCTTGTTTGGATTGGTTCTAAACCTTACTTTGACTTTCATTACTATGATGGTTTTTTTGACGGTATCTACGTGATTCGTATCGTCATTTTACACCACACTTGAAAGAACCTCTATGATGTCGCTCCAAATCTGCATCATTGTCGACCATCCAATGCTTTTCCGGAACTACTCTCATGTATAATCTTCATTTGATCCTATTAAGTTAACTCGGGATCCCCTTCATGCCATGGTCGTTGGTGTTGTCCTTCAGCCTTCACTTTTCCATCTCGACGTTCCTCAACCAATCGGAGGAGTTGTCTGCCATTCGTCTACCCTAATGCACATAAGATGTGCATACTAATCCTCACGTTGACACCCTCCAAAATCTACTTAGATGTGCCAACGGAGTGAGAAACTCATTAATCTCTATTAAGGACATAATATATTATTATGCTACTAACCTTCGACATATGTTATCTATTGTACATATCTTTATAAGCAGCTACTACATCAATATAACATTTCTAAATGTACTAAGCTGCCGAGATCCGCAGAGGTAGTGGTGGTCATCCGTACTTTCTATCCCAACCCGACTCTGTATGCATTTTAAAACCAAAAATTTTCTTTGGAAAACTCAGACCCTTTTCGGGTTCTGTTTATTTACTTATATGACCTTTTTAGAAGATTCAAGTGCCATTGTTGCCAACCTAGAGCTCTGATACCATGTTGTAACACCCCAAATTTTACAACTTAGGGAGTTACTGGTTAGGACCGCACAGTGGGTCCCGACCTTAGTTTGACAACAACTTAACATGATCTTACAACAAGGCACAGATAAGGAAAAACTAAAAATCATAAAATAGTCTTTATCAATGCATGAATGTGACCAGATCAACTACAGCCGGAAAAGTAATCTATCAAAGTACGAAAGGAAACGATGTTCAACTGAAAAACCCACAAATGCAAAAACTGCAAAACGTCCTAAAGTACGACACCCCGGCTGACCACTACCATCTGGATCACTCGGCATCTGCTCTAACCTGTGTCAAGTCTAAACAACATATCAACAGTTAGCTAACTATCCAAATATAAGCAAAATGATAACAGCACAAACACAAGCAGAAATAGAAATAAACAAACATCATGCTGGCACTCAACCAATTATTATCTGTTATTTAAGTGATTCACATTATTCAATTTAAGTTGTGGCACGAGAACTATTATTAGTTCTCGCCTCCGTTCCTTATCCAACTGGTGTAGGTCTAGCTGACTTCCTTTGGTAGCATCACTACAAACCATGTGTGGACTAGTCCCGAAAGAAACCCCCAGCGCCCTGCGAGCTACTGAGCGGAATGCCACCGCCCGTTACTCTTAGGCCAAAAATACAGGTCGGTAATCATATATCACAACCTATCTTTCTAACATGTCAATCACACACCACCATCATCATTTATACTCATATTTAGTAGTCAGCTAAGTAAGCCCAAAGGACTTACCTGTTATAACGCTCGACTCTTTAATAATCACTCGCTCTGTAAACTGTACCCACTCAGTTGCCTGTCAAAGGCGATAAGTGTGTTAGCACACTTTCACGTAGATAGAAGTCTAAAACTTCTAAGATCAAAAAGTATTAGGACGTACTAGTTACAGTATTAGTTTTAGGGTAAAATGACCATTTTACCCTTGGTTCCGATTTTCTCGAAGACCCTAAAATTCATGTCCAAACTCCTGTGTGAAGTTCTAAAATATATCCTAACTCTTAGAATTTTATTAGGTGCAAAACTGACATTTTTCCTATGTTTCTATTTTCCGGAAGAACCGAAAAAGGTTTAACTTCGGCTCTAAATATAAAATTCTTAACAGCTTATAAAATTTCCGAATTAAATATCTAGATCATCTATGAGGTTCCATCTAGCCTTAGAAGAAAGAATTTCTCCAAACTGTTCAGCCGAAGTCTTTATAATAATTCCCAAAGTCGGTTCCTCACTCTACTTTCTTATACTTAGTCAAATTTTTAAGTTTAATAAAACTGCTCAACTACCTAACTTCGGGAGCTCGTAACTTTCAATCCGACCGTTCATTTCTCTCCAAATTTTAATATGCTAAACTACATATATCCGTCTACAACATATCCAAAATTCAACGGTGGATCTTTACTCAAACGTTTTATAATTGATCGACAAGATGGGTTGTTCGGAGCCTACGAGCTGAAGGAAATTAAAATGAATTACAGCAGTCTTTTGGCTTATCATTTCATGTGAGATTCCAGCAGCTACTTAACACTAATTTTATCTAAGCTGAAGGCCAAACAACAGTAGCTTAAATACATTCTGACACAATATAGCTAGAGACATTACAATCTAGTTGTAAAGGGAGCAACAACCAACATACAGAAATATTTACTCGCTGCAGTAGGTTGGCTCTGCGTTCTTTGATTTCTGACTCGCAGCCTCACAATGGATTACGTTGCTGAAGCGAAACAAAAGAAGGGAGATCACTACTCCGATTGGTTAAGAGTGGGGAAAGGAGAGTAGAGAAAGACCTACCGGAATTGTCGATTGCAGAAGGGTGAAGCTGCTACGGCAGTGTTGAAATCTGCAGCAGATCGAAGCCCAGTGGTATGATCAAGGCGTGCAGCAGGTCGAAGGGCAGCCGATCTGGACGTAGTGCAGAAGAAAGGAACGTGTTTGCTGTTGAGAATCGTAGACAGAAGAGATGGAAACCAACGGATGTGGCTGTGGGCAAGAAAGGGAGGCGTGTTTCTGCAGAGAAATCCGGATGCAAAAGCGAAGGAATGTGAGCCACGCAGAAGGAAGGTGAGCAGCTGTATCCCTTGATTTTAGGGAACGGTTAAGGTAAGAAGATCTGCTCTAATTAATTATGTATAAGTGCTGAACGGTTTATTTCCTACAGCTTGTTGGGCTTCTCTCTTCACATCCGAATGGCTGGAGTAACGGGCTGGAGTTGGCGCTGCTGCTGGGCCGGAACGGACAAGGAAGCGGGCTGGAGCAGCTGAAGGCTGGCGCTGGACAAGGCAGCAGTGGCTGCTTCTGGGCTGGACGCGTGAAGCAGCTGGGCGGCTGGGCTGAACGTGCTGCTGGCGCTGGGCTGTCAACAGCCTGTCTGGGCTTGTCACAGACTCGTCACAGCCTTGTCTGGCCTTGTCACAGACTCGTCACAGCCTTGTCTGGCCTTGTCACAGCTTCGTCACGGCCTTGTCTGGCCTTGTCACAGACTTGTCTGGACCTTGTCACAGCTTCGTCACAGACTTGTCCGGACCTTGTCATATTCTAAAATATGGCTAAACTTATTATTTTATGTGAAGGTAAGCTACCTAAAATGATAAATTTTATAAAGATCCTATCATTTTATGTGAAGGGGAAGCTACATAAAATGATAAACTTTTAAAGGATTCCATCATTTTATGTGAAGGAAATCTACATAAAATGATAAATTTTATAATAATGTGTCTAACTAAGTAAACGGATATGGATCAACTGATCGAGATCAATTTTATAACGGAAATAGACGGAATAAAAATTCCGGATTTTACAAAGACGGAGAAGACGACGCTCGACGAAGATACCTTCAATCGCCTTCAATGGAGTTGGAGAGAGAGTAGAGCGTATTTGTGATTTATAGAAGTAGCAGCTAAAAAAAGATTTCGAAAATCTTTTATTTAAGGTTTCCATTTTTTTAAAAACCGTTTAAAAAAATTTTTGCAGCTCTTTTAATTCGAAAATCAATTAACTATCTAACCTCTATCCTTAATTATAGCATTAATTCTCTATTTTATCTTTATTTTTTAATTTAATTTTGTTAGGGGCCTAGGTAGTCTACACTAAACAAAAAGGGTCCTATTTCACCAATTATCTCATTTTGATTTCGGATTAACTTTTTTTTTTACTAAATCGCTAATTCAAAAAACAAATCTAGATATACTTGAAAAAATACATAGTTTTTCCGGTTAAACGAGTAAATAAAATCTTCAACCGAATAACCTGTGCATAAAATATCTAAATTATTATTGTTGTGTTATAAAATTTGAATCAACAACAACTATCGATTGTTAAAGATAAAAAAAAAATTAATAATTTTTTTTTAAATAGAAGACAAACCTCATTGACTCGACTTTAGTGTAAAATAATCGAATCAAGAACAACCATAAATATCAATCTAAAAATAAGTATTTTGAACATATAGAAACAGAGGTTGAGAAATACACCGAGAAGAATAGAATCCGAGAAGAAACGGGTGAAATCCCATACTATAACATAAAAAGTAGATAAAAAAAATCCGAGAAGAAAAGTTTGTAACGTATAATCATGAAGGGTTAAACTCATACCAAAAGTTCAAACCAGAATTTTTTTCATACCATATTTTTTTCAAACCAGAATTTCTCATAATAGAAGTTCAAACTAGAAAAAAATTTCATACCAAAAGTTATTTTTTCCTTTTTATTTTTTATAATTTTCTGGTATGAGTTTCTGATATGAAATTCATACCAGAAACTCATACCATAATTTTTTTTCTTCTTTTTGTCCTTTTTTATTTTTTTATAATTTACATACCGGAATTTACATGCCGGATTTCACATACCGGAATTTACATACCGAAAAATTCATACCAGAATGTTCTATTCCACCTATGTTTACCATCAAGCCTTGTCAATAGCATAAACACTACAATCATATTTTGACCAAATTCTACTATACCAGAAACACTACAATCATACACATAAAGTCTCGCTCTTAGGGAGAGTCTCCCGAACTTGGTTTCCAGAATTCCAGGTACGATTCTTCGGTGCAAGCTTGTTGGTGTTTTGTTCAATAACAAAAACTTTACTCATCTCAATGATACAAGGGAAATACTTTTCTTAAAAAATTCTGTGGAGAAGTGTTCCTACATCCCATCTAAAAGCTTATAATTTCCGATAATCAGTACAAAAATGACTGGTTGTTTTTGATGTTGTTTCCTGTTGCGCCCTATGGCAGGGTTGGAGCAAATGTTGCCGGAATCTCATACACTATTGAGTGGTTTCATTGTTGTGATATTTGTAAACGTGGTCATAACATATTACATATAATTGGCATTGAAAGAGCCATTAGTTAAGCATGAACCTGATCCTGCATTTGTTGCTAATGCTAAAGCAAGCTTAAACTAGACTGAATCCGATGTACTGGCTGAATCTCGTGGTAAACAATAGTAGGATAAAGACGAAACATAGTGAAATCCATGATTGGTAGTTGTGATCAATAAAGATAATGTTAGGATCATTGGATGAGTATTTTGTTTAATATGTTAAATCATTTTGTCCCCTTTAATTTTTTTTGGCTGAGTCTCATGGTAAACAGTTAGGGAACATCCCTAATTAGTTACCAAAATTCAGTATAGGGCTGTGAAAATAAGAGGCATCGAATTTACAAAGTATGAACTTACCTGGACATGTTTTTGAGAACCCGAACGCTTGAACCGAGTCAACAAAAGAAGCTGAAGGAGTTAACAAGAAGTGAATGCTGCATACTAAACTCTTAGGACGCCAACGTGTAACTAACAAAGTTTTGTCATAACATAACCGTCTAATCTAAAACTTTCACAATATGTGACTATAATATTATTTAATTCATCCAAAATCTTCCACTCCATTTGTATCTGATTCTTTTAGTATCATTAAAAAAATGGCTTCATTAAGGTTTGAGTAGACATTAATCTTGTTTCTAACAAGAAAAGTATTTAGTGACTTTTATAAAATGTGAATTTTGAATACATGAGTTGCAAAAGAGACGAATATGCCGAGACTATAGAATAAGAAGACAACCAAAGATGAAGGAAGAGCGGCGAGAGGTTTTGCAATGAGGATGAAGCAGTGGCGAGTGGTGAGGAATAAAGAAACGGATAGGAATGTTACATACCTAATGAAAAAACGATTATGCGGTAAGGGTGAAGCAACAACGACTAAGGCTATCTCCAATAAGGGGAGTTATATGCTCCCTTTAGCCCTACTTTATTATAAAATGGTCTCCAATAAAAAAAAGCTATAGGGCTAAAGGATTGGTGCAAATGACTAAATATAACCCCAAAGGACACCCTTTAATTCTTCAAGTGGGACCATATTAAATCCAATTGCTTCCTCTTTTTGGGGAAGGAGAGAAAAAAAAAAAAGCAAACTTTTGTAATATTTAATTAATAAAGGGGTAAATTAGCCATTTTATTATTGGAGACCATTCCACTAATAATAAATACTAAATATTTTTTCAGTGTTAAAATTTAGCTCAAGGCTATTATAACCCTTTGTTATTGGAGATGGCCTAACGAGCACCGAAGGTCGAAGGAAGAGCGACGAGAGACAAGCAATCCGAGCAATGAAGGTTGAAGGAAGAGCGGTGACTCCGGTGAGTAGTGAAGGAAGAACGGTGAAGAAGGCAACAACGAGCATGAATTGTGAAGGTCGAATGGCTAGAGAGGTGGTGACGTGATCGTGAATGACAAATTGGCTATTTGCCTCTTACTTTCACAAATTAGCAAAAAAAAATTTTATTTTTTTAGTAACTTAACCGGTGAAACGGGTCGGGTGAGACGGATGATTGGTTGGACCACCACCCATACCTGCCCACCACCCGTTAATTTCATCCGCCAATAACCCATACCTGCCCACCACCCCTCAATTTCATCCGACAACAACCCATCACCCGAAATTCTTCAGATTTTCACCCATATTTTCGGGATAGTTGATCGGTTGGGTCGGTCCATAGTGCCCCGGCCCCCTAGAATTTTGTGCAATATAAAAGTAATAAACGATTGTGTGAAAAAAACCTATTTGACAAATGCTTATGCGTAATTTACTAAAAAAAATATAAAAAATGAATAACCCAAAACGATGAAGTCAAGCTTCGTACATGCTTTCGAGTCTTCGGACCTGTTTAGTAAAATGAGATTTGTAGTTATAGGCTGTGTTTGGCACAAGTATTTAACTAGTGTTTTTGATTGTTTTTTAGTGTATCTCGTTTTTACGAGTGTTTGGCACCCAGAGAAACACTGGTGATTAGTGTTTCTCCGATTGTTTGTGAAACTCTCATCTGAGCAAGAGTTTTGGGGTTACACTAGTGTTTCTCCGTACAAAATACCCAAACTATCCTCATCTATTAACAATATTTACACGTTAACCGGGTATATAATTAACACCCTCTCTCATCAAAAACCTATCTTCTTCCCCGATCTGGAGCAAGTAGCCTGCGACGGCAACGACGAAACTGACGGCGGCAAGGGGACGAGAAAAGGCGACGAGTTGGAGGTACTTTTCTGATTGCTGCATCTTACAGTACTATTCTCATCAAAAACTTTGTGTAACTGGTTGACATATGGCTTCGAATGAGGTGGTTGCAGGGGCGACGAGTTCCTGCATCTATTATATTCTCAATCGAGTGGCTTCGAATGCTTGTTTTTTTGGCTTCGTTCCTGCATCTATTTTGTTCTTTCCAATTCGAATCTGAGTGTTTAATTTTTATTGATTATGATCTTTCAAATCTGGAGTTCGAATTTGAGTGTTTGTATATGAGAGCGACATAATGATGCTGAATTTACACTTTGATCCCAAATTATGTTCCTGCATCTATTCTATTATGTTCTATCGAATATACAGAAGTAGTTGATTGCTTGCTTTTCGAATCTGAGTCTTCTTGTTTGGTTGAATGTCATGTTTGCAGTGAGTTAGAATTTACAGTTCGAATCTGAATCTTTCAAATCTGGGGTTATATGTTTGCAGTGTACCCAATCCAATGCTATTGTAACAATTTGTTAATTTGTTTGTGTTTACCTTAGATGGTAATTAACATAACCTTAGATGGTAATTAACATAACCTATCATGTCTCGTGTTTACCTTAGATGGTAATTAACATAACCTTAGTGTTAATTTGTTTGTGTTGAAAACTATAACATTTGTCATCATGAAACAGATAATATCTGGTATTATGGGTTTCACTATGGGTTTAATGTCATGTTAGAAGTTTAACAAATTAGATTGTTGTTTTGGGTTTAGTATTGTGGGGATTATAAAATTTGTCATGAATATAAAATTGGGCTTGCGTGTTTCCAATTGATCAGAGTTCAGGCATTACATTTGCAGTTTGTTATGGAGGGCAACTCCCTTATCTCCTCCCTTCAGCCTTAACCAAATAGAGCAATAAAAAAAATAAAGTGAAAATATGGTGTTCTAATGGATTTGAGAATCATGACAAAAGAACCAAAAAGACAAGAACAAACCACACAGATTTACGTTTGGGCTTGCTTGTTTCCAGTTTATCAGAGTTGAGGCATTACATATGTACCCCTAGCTTTATGATTAGCTATTTAAAATATTGAGATAGAAGTTGAAGAATTTATATATTGTTGCTGCAGTTTTTAGGTTTTTATTTTGTATGTATGATCCATCGATAGTTTGAGAAACTTCTCTGTTCTTTCATATATACCAGTATAAAAATGGGGTCTTGTTACCATTTTAAAATTTGTAAAATTCACCTCAGCTTGTTTTTTTGAGTGTCCCCTTGTGGCTGTTCTTGTTCTTCGAGGTGTTTAATAAAGATACTATTACTGTCCTTGGAAGTGGATAAACTTGTAAAATCTTCATTGTAAATATTGGTGATGACCAACTTTCCTTTTCCTTTGA
This sequence comes from Fagopyrum esculentum, assembly GCA_033239045.1. NCBI lineage: Eukaryota > Viridiplantae > Streptophyta > Magnoliopsida > Caryophyllales > Polygonaceae > Fagopyrum > Fagopyrum esculentum. The sequence continues at coordinate 8,533,769 of BSUD01000004.1, read as the reverse complement.
TTCAAACCAACTCTTGTACATGCAATACTTTTGTCTTTGATGACCTGTACGGTGGATTTTGGTATCTGCACTATTTTGGTTCCTTATACATTATTTCTTCTGCATAGAAGTTTTAATATATGTTTGCAGTTCGAATCTGATTTAGAATGCTTCCAGTTCGAATCTGAATCTTTCAAATCTGGGGTTATATGTTTGTAGTGTACCCAATCCAATGCTATTATTGTAACAAAGTGGATTAGTGGTAATATGGGTTTCACTATGGGTTTAATGTCATGTTAGAAGTTTAATATATGTTTGCAGTGAGTTAGAAGTTTAATATATGTTTGCAGTTCGAATCTGATAGTTGAATGCTTCTAGTTCGAATCTGAATCTTTCAAATCTGGGGTTATATGTCATGTGTAGTGAGTACTCTATGCAGTTGAATGCTTCTCATAACTGGATTGGTCAATGAAATTAGAATTTGTCTAGGGGTATAGTTGTGTTTAATCCCACTACTACTAGTGCTGATGCTTGACATAACTGTGATGCTTGAGTTTGATTACATTATTATAATTTTTCATTTTGTGGTGTTTTGTTTGTACTAAACATATGTTATATTGTTTTGAGCTTGTAGATGGACAATAATAATCTCTCACAAAAGTGTAGGGGTCCAAATTTTCCTTGGACTTTTGAACTAGTTAAACTTCTAGTGTCAATTTTAAATGACTTTCAAAAGAAAAACGGAAGCAAGCAAACTTACAATTGGAAGGAGATATCTACTACATTTGTTAGTAAGGCTGGGAAGGAAGGAGTTAAGGATTTCTGTAAAAATAAATACGAGTCAATGAAAAAGGAATACAAGGCATGGAATCATCTTAGGAAATCTGAGACTGGTCTAGGATGGGACGAGAAGACTCGAATGATTACGGCTTCCAATGAATGGTGGGATAGAAAGATAAAGGTAATTTATCAATTTCAGTATCTACGTTGTTACAGCTTCTACAAATATTAATTTGTGATGTTTAATAATTTATTTAACTTGATGTGCTTTATGTATTGAAGGAAGACGTAAACTGTAAGAAGTATAAAAACAAGGGAATGGATGCGGACTATGAGGAGTTGCTGACTTCGTTGTTTGCTGGAAATGTAGCTACAGGTCGTCTAGCCATGTCAGCTGGAATGGTTCGTGAGGCAACACCAGAGCCTATCTCACTTGCCGATGATAAGGAATTAGGTATAGGTGAAGATGACGGTGATAGTGGTGATTTTTTTCGTAATTTTGTTGGCACTGTTAATGAAGGTGACGCTTCTAGCTACTCTGGAGTTCAAGCAGACGCCAATGATGAACCGATTCAATCCACCGAACCAACACCAACAACTAAGGGTAATAAAGATAAGGGTCCGATGAAGAGGAAAAGAAGACAATCAGTTGGCTCTTCCAAGTTGGAAGCCTTTTTGGAACGTTCACAAGATAATAGTGACAGATTGCTTGCAGCCAGGAAGAGGTAAATTCTAAGGCAAGAGATGAAGATAGAGTGACTCAAAAAGGGTTGGATGTAGTCAAAAGGATGGTCCAGAATAACTTGGTTGAAAGTGGAAGTCCATTGTGGTGCTACATTATTGGGAGGACTAAAATTAGGAAGGATATGAACATACTACTGAACCTGGATAATGATGAGGAGAGGTTGAGTTGGTTGACATGGGAGTATGAGCGGTCATTGATGTAATTGTCCGAGTGTTAGATTTATTTTATGAAAGTACTTTTATTAAGAAAAACATGTTGGATTGTGTGTATGTGTTGTTGGATTATTTATTTTGAAATTTCATGAAACTCATTTCCTTATTACCTATCTATAAGTTGCATCATAGTACATTCTTTAATAGTAGTACTTATTTGCACAATTTTTTGTTCCAGGTTTTTAATGTCAAGTTCTAGTACTGATAGCCGTGACAGTGACGGCAATGAGCGTAGACAAATTCGACGGTTCAACATCATTGAGTCACACCAAGAATTGCAAAGACAATATGCCGTTGCCGCTGATCACTACTACAAGCACATATACAAGGAGCCTTGTTACACTGAGTATGATCGGGGGAGACTTTGGATGGAGGAGATCTTGAATGGTCATCACATTCGGACAGTGAACATGTTCAGAATGGATGCTGAAGTTTTCCGACGTTTATGTAACGAGTTGGAGCAGAACTATGGCCTCACTTCTTCTATTGAAGTCTCGATAATTGAAAAGGTTGGTTTGTTCTTATACACCCTTGCACAAGGGTGCTCGGTTCGTGTTGTTGCTGAACACTTTCAAAGGTCAACCGAAACTGTACACCGCTCTTTCCATAGCGTATTGAACTCCATTACCGGACGTGGACATGAAGGGTGTGGACTAGCAGGTGATATCATCCGTCCCCGGAACCCAAATTTTCCTAGAACACCATCCCACATCGCAGCTGACCCGAGGTACAAGGATTACTTTAAGGTAAACAAAATCATTGAGTGGTACAATAGGTGATTTTCTTCATATAAAATATATATACAGTGGACTTATCTGAACTAACCAATTAAGGACTGCATTGGTTGTTTGGATGGTACGCACATTAGTGCATGCATTGAAGAAGTTTCTCAAGTTCCTTTTGTTGGAAGGAAACATACTGTCACTTTCAACGTCCTCGCCGTATGTGACTTTAATATGTTGTTCACATTTGTCTTGTTCGGTTGGGAAGGGTCGGCTCATGACGCCAAGGTTCTCGAAAATGCAATTTGCAACCCCGATCTCAACTTCCCACTTCCACCACCAGCTAAGTACTATCTTTGTGACAAGGGTTATGCTGATAGACCGGGGTTCCTAGTTCCATATTCAAAGACTCGATATCACCTAAATCAGTTTGACAATGAGCCTCCTAGCAATAAAAAGGAAGCGTTTAACAAAGCACATTCTTCGCTGAGAAGTTGCATTGAACGTTGTTTTGGAATCCTAAAGAAGAGATGGAAGTTATTATCTACTATGCCTTGTTACCCGGACTACACCCAAGTTGACATTCATCTTGCTTGCTTTGCATTACACAATTTTATTTGTCTATACTCAGGGTACGATGACTTGTCAGAAGATGAAGATGAGTTGCCAACAACTAATCAAGACGAGGTAGAAGAAGTGGAAGAAACCAATGACAATGGAAGAGGTATGGGTCATATTCGTGATCGTATTGCAACAACAATATGGAATGCAAGAAGGAATATGTAGTAATATGTTTGATGTATAACCGACATTGTCCAACTTTTATTTATGTACTCTTTTATGAACATTTCTCATCAATCAGGATTTAAAACACTCCTTTATGTTGTTGCTGACACTATTTTTATAATTTGTAAACAACATTAGTCTATTAGTACGTTTGAGTTATAAAAAGCAAAGACACAAGGCCAATAACATTAACCAAAGTAATACATTGTTGATTCATGGGTAAGAGCACCCTATTAGTACGTTACATAACAAGTAATTGAAACCCCGCAAAGTAAACCCCTAGTAGTACATTACATAAAAAGCAATTGCAACCCCACAAAGTAAACCCCAAGCAAATGATCGTACACAATTTTCAGTCCGGAGTTTATCGTTCAGTTGTCTCTCTTTTTTAAGTTCTCCCTTTAATGCCTCAATCATGATAGCAACATCAGTTTCCCACAAGCGCAATGCTCGAACTTCATAATTCAATCTTCTCCTCTCTTCACGTAGTCCTTGCACGAAATCCCTCAAACTTGATGAACATCCACTATCATCGAATGCGTACGTTAGCATCTCATCTTCGATGGGATCATCATCTGACATGCATATGTCGCTCTCAAAACCGGAGTAGTCGTCCATTGCTACCTAACACACAACCATGCACTTTAAATAAATAGATTAACAATCTGTCATTTAGTAATATAATTGATAAAGAATAGTTTGACACCAATCTCAACTTAGACAGAAGCAAGAATTCCCAAAAACAACACAACACATTCAGACAGAAGCAACAGAGAAGCAAGAATAAACATGGCATGGTAATTCCCAAAAATCAGTTTTGCATCCTACTGATATTATTTACAGTAAGCTAAAAATTATGGGCCCCTTGAACACAAGTTCACCAAAAAACCTCAACCTCCGACTGTAAGTCATATATGGGGGTTGCTTTTTGAGATTGTTCCTCAAGATTTCAACTAATCTGTACTCATTTGAGCCTTCACAACTTCTCCTTGCCCCAATTTGTCCTCCCTAATGTTGGTTTTATGTTGTAATTATATCATCCTTCCGACACTTTTCTAATCCCAATCTAGTATTGGTGCGGGCCTTTTTGTTCTCTTCTTTACAGTAAATGAACCATGTACACTTGGTTTGAAGAACGAACTTATTGCATGATTGGCACCCTGATACGACTACCAGATTTCCCCTTTATTTAGAGTATACCAGTAGCTAACTTCGAATCGTTGATGACCTAACATGAGTTCTATATGGAAATACTATCACTATGCAGATTAGGAAATTCTCCAAATTCAAAACTTCAACACATATAATACCATAAAAATGTGAAATATGGAATAATAAATCATATACAAGAAGTCTCAGCATGAAAACTTCAAAGGGGCAACGTTTCTCATTTTTGTTTCCAAGGGAGACTTCGAAACATGGACACATATATCATATTAGAGTACTCAACTACCCACTTGATAAACAATCACAAAAAGCAAACCCATGTCAAAACAAGCTAAAAGAACTAAACTCAGGAGCTCTTGAGCTCTCAAAAACCCAGTTAGCAATTAACACCTAGAAATGAAACCAATCATCACTATCACTTTCTGGGGTACCCATATTGGAGTACCGTGTACACAATTTGCTCATCATTCAACAATAAAAAACACTCAGATTCGAACACTCAGATTCGAAATCGATAGAACAGAGAAACATACTATGCAGGAAAAAGAATGGATGCAGGAAAAGAAGATACGAAGAAACACACAAACCGAATCCAAAAATCAATTTCACCAACCCTAATATACCGGCTAACCTCGATGAATAGATGCAGGAAAAGAAGATGCGAAGAAACACACAACAAACCCTAATATACCGGCTAACCTCGATGGATGCTGAACGATGTTGACAAAGGGAACGACGGTCGATGTTGATGAGGGGGAACGATGCCCTGAGGACGACGACGGTGCTCTCGCCGAATCGCCCAAAAAATCGCCGATATGGAGCACAAAGATGAATAAGTTTGGGAAATGCGAGTAACCCAACAACACCCCTGAAAATCTGGCTACGAAACATAGTGTTTTTGCCAAACACGGTTTAAGGGTTTCAGGACTCCTAACACTAGTGTTACTAGAAACATCCCCCTATTAAACACTAGTGTTTCCTAACACCAGTGTAAATGGTAATTTGCCAAACACACCCATAGTTGTGATTTGTAATCGTAGTTATAGTTTGCCGTCGTAGTTGTCGAGTAGATTTTTGTACATTCGAGTATATACGTTTAGGGAAAATTTAGCGGAATTCCATTCACGTAAAAGACGAAAATATTCCTAAATATACATTCAATTTCATTTCCCATTTTATTCTCTTCGTAATTTTACTGTCATGTTCTTCAACCTAACCCCCCACTACAGTTGAAGAAATTGGATCTGAAGAAACAATTGCATTCATGGCTAAATCCACCGTTTGTTGTTTGTTTGTACAATAGAAGAGGAAGAAGCAGCCTCCAAGATAAAGATACAGAACGAAATATTGTTCAATTTCAGATCTGGAGAGGCCATGGAAAGAGACCTACAAGCCCCAACTTTGAATCGCTCAAATGAGAGGAAGATAAGGCGACACAGATCCGATATCATACTCTTTGTTCTAACTTTCCTTTTTAGATCGAAACTTTGTTCGTCGATTTTGAGATCGGAGAGATACAGATCTGAGAGGAAGATAAAGAGACCAACAAGCCCTAGATTTTGGTATCGAAGCTTTTTAGATCGAAGATTTGTTCTCCCAAGACTATCTGTTCTAACTTTCCTGTTTAGATCGAAGCCTTCTTCTGCTTTGTTGAAATTGTTTGAAGGAGGAAGAACATGTTTAGTGAAGTCGAGAAGAGCTTGCACAGTCAAGAACTTGCTTCTGCTTCAATTTTCAGCCATTCTTCAACCTTCGTAAATGTATCGTTAAATGAGGGAAGGTAGAAGGGGTCTTCAATTTTCCCAAATCTCACAGAATCTTTGATTTTCAGATTTCTAAAATCTCCGTTTCAAAGACAATAAAATACATAACAAAACGCTAACCTAATTTCCAAACCTTAAACAGAGCTGCCAAAAATTGGGACCCACTTCAAATCTAATAAACCCCCCTTCCCCAGCGCAACAAAGCAGGGCCTTCGACTGTTTAACAGAACATCAAGACAACAATAACGCTGCAGCCGCTGTTCGAAACACCCTTATCGACTTTTCCCTGTCTCCGCCCAACCACAACGCACACCGGTGAACTGCCGCCTCCTCCACCGCAAACCGCACTTCATCTTCTTACAAGTTGCAATTTGTAAGTTTATCTTAAGACGTCTTTACCCATGAAATTGAATATGTGAATTATATTAATAGGGTTCGAGTTAGTTTGATTGATTACTAGATTGATGTTGTGTATGCTTGATTTCTCGAATTGATTTGGTTGATATTGTTTAATTGAGTTTGTTGTGAACTAATGTTTATAGACAATATCAAAAGCTTTACTGCTTCAATATATGAAAAAGGAGTAAGTCTCTACCAATTCACTTCAAAAGAGATGAAAATTATGGTGATTATCTATTTCCTTTGTGATCTTAATTGCATTTTCTTGAACAAAAGATCTGTAGACAGTAACCGGACATTGGAATGACAGGAATGCTCTCTTATCAGGCCTTCAGTAAACAGACAGTTTATTCTTCTTTTTTTGTAGCTAAACATTCATTCTCTTACGATGGATGTTTCTATGCTCATATGTGACTTGCTTGACTTGGTTTTCAATTCTTGTTTTTCGTCAAATGCACTTAGATTTTGTTAAGCAGCTTATCTAACACCCCTTCTGCTTCATTGTGATAGTTTTACTCTGCTGGAAACACTGGAGTCTGAGCCTTTGTGCTGTTCTTGTCTTGTAGACAAAGTAAGATTTTCTTCTAATTTATATGCTCAGAGAGTAGCTTCTGCAATTTTGTTGCTTTAATTTACCTTCTTAAAAAATTGAACGTCACTAAAATCTCTCTAAGTTATTTGCAAGCATTCTTGAATCTTGAAGCTGATTCCTTAAAATTGGGATGGAATTGTGGCAATTCCTCCTAGAAAAGTCCGTGTCTGCCATTGATACCAACCATTCTTATTGTGACATGATTGATTAACTGGAAGTTCCAGTCCTGTCGTGTTGGTTTGGGTTTTCTGCTTGTAATGATGTTATGTTGACCCGACGTGATTAATTTGGAAGTTCGAATCCTGTCTTTTTCGGCGTGGATTTCTGCTTTTCGATGAAATGCCCAGGTGAAGTATTTAGCATTGGCATCTGCAAGATTTCAAATTTACTGATTCCTTGGTATGGGCTGATGCTCCATTAAAGGTAACTTGGTTAAATGATCTGAGTGATTCTGTTTGTTTGGGAATTATACACATCAAGGTGTAATTGATTCCTCCGAAGTTTGTTGAGGATAGCTATGGACCTACAGTTTCATCTCAGCATCTAACTCAAGTATTCATGGAAGTGGGCACAGTTAATTTTATACTATGAGCAATTCTTTTCTGATTTATAGATTACAATTTCCAGGTAGTTTTTAATGATAATTTGAAGGAAATAACATGATGAGAGCTCTTGTCTTTCGACGGGCACTACTAAGACAGGCGATCATGGTTAGAAAGTACAGTTCAAGTGAAGAAATGACAGAGATATCTGAGTCGATAGCACGGATAAGTAAAATTATGATGTCTTGTCCCAAGTCAGGGCTCAATACTTTGCTAGACCAAAGTGGAGCGAGAGTTACCCCTGAAATAGTAGAGGAAGTTCTCAAGAGATATGAGAATGCTGGTATGGTTGCATATTGGTTCTTCGAATGGGCTAGCAAGCAAAGGAATTATATCCATAGCATTAGAGCTTACCATTCAATGATTGGCTCTCTTGCCAAAATAAGACAATTTGAGATTATGTGGGATCTAGTGAATGCCATGAGGAAGAAAGATCTGCTAAACATCGAAACATTTTGCATCATGATGAGAAAGTATGCTCGTGCACAAAAGATAGATGAGGCAATCTACACTTTCAATGTGATGGGAAAATATGGTGTTGAGACAAACTTGGCAGCATTTAACGGACTGCTAAGTGCTCTGTGCAAGTCCAAGAATGTGAGGAAAGCTCAAGAAATCTTCGATAAGATGAAGGAACAATTTGTTCCTGACTTGAAAACCTTTAGCATATTGCTTGAGGGGTGGGGGAAAGCACCCAATCTTCCAAAAGCAAGAGAAACTTTTAAACTAATGGTTGATGCTGGTTGTAATCCCGACATTGTGACTTATAGTATAATGGTAGACATTCTTTGTAAATCCGGGAGAGTTGATGAAGCTGTTGGCGTTGTTAAGAGCATGGAGTCAAATGGGTGTAAACCCACATCTTATATTTACAGCATCTTAGTTCATACGTATGGGATAGAGAACCGGATTGAAAATGCCATCGACACATTCTTGGAGATGGCAAAGGATGGAATTGAAGCCGATGTTGCAATGTATAATGCTTTAATAGGCGCCTTTTGTAAAGTGAATAAGATGAAGAATGCTTATCGTGTCCTTGAGGAAATGGACTCCAAAGGCGTTACTCCAAATGCAAGGACATGTAACATAATTTTGAATACTTTGATCACTCGCAAGGAAACCGATGAAGCTTTTAGGGTTTTCCGAAGAATGAGAAAGTTATGTGAATTTGATGCTGATACATATACTATGATGATAAAGATGTTTTGTGAAAGTCATGAAGTAGAGATGGCTCTCAAGGTGTGGAAGTACATGAAGCAAAAACAATTTGTTCCGAGCATGCACACGTACTCGGTACTCATCAATGGGCTGTGTGAGAAGGGTGATGCTGGCAAGGCATGTGTATTTCTAGAAGAGATGATAGAGAAAGGAATACAGCCGTCGGGTTTAACATTTGGAAGACTGAGACAGTTGCTCATAAAAGAAGGTCGACAAGACGTGCTTCAGTTTCTTCAAACTAAGATGAATCTTTTAGTCAAGGAGCCTTTATGTGACTGATGCTCATCCAAAAGGGAATATCTGCAATCCACAATTCTGAATATTTTACCGGACAACAATGAGCAGGTAAACATGTTTATTGAACTGCATTTTCTTGTATCATTCTTTGTTTGTATGTACAAATGTTTTCTTGATACAATTGTCTCGTTGTCATTGTACTGTTAGTGCCCGTTTGGTATTCATACATCAATTTTCAAAGGCTTTTATTGGCATACCAATATATTAGGTGTATGAGATACCTTTATGAAACCTCATATCATATGTTCATCCCGAACAATAGATATCTATATCTATCTCATAGTTTCATATACATATATCCATATCTTAATACCGATATCCTGAGTTGTAGATATGAATACCAAACAGGCCTAAGATTGGCAATTGAAGTACTGAATTCCTCAACTCGTTTTAGCTTGACTTATCCCATGTATTTCAGGAGGTCAAGTGCTGTTAAACACGAGGCAGTCACAGTTGTTACAATGATCCTAAAGCATGTCGTGTTGGTGAGACAAAGCTCTTTTTTCCCCACAGCATAAGAAATGATCCATGATGCTTGCTGGAAAGATGATGGCAGGATTATCAGGTATCCAATAATTACCGGTCTTAGCAAATTGCGTTTGGATCTCAGCAATCAAATGACCACAAAGAAAAGTTTGATTGTTTATATGAGATTGTTGTTTCTACGTTTGTATTAGGATATCCCTATATTTATGAGTATTTCCATCTAGGACACAATATATATTTCTTTTTGTTTAGTTTACATGTGTCTCTAGGATTTGTTTCTTTTCTATCTTGAAAAATTGGTATAATAGGCCTTTATAAAATAAAAATAAACTAATCCCTCATTATTTAATATAAGTTAATTAATTTAGAAAGAGTGAAACTCATTTTTAAGGCTTAACAACTTAAGTGTATGCTTAATTAATGATAGTAATTAGACTTTTTACCATTATTCACACCCAAAAAAACAGTGACATATATATATATATATATATATATATATATATATATATATATATATATATATATATGATAAAATTAGAGGGGCTATTAAAAAGAGCTTGTTTAACCCAATTCTTTCATTAATTATTAATTTATAAAA
>BSUD01000004.1:8485071-8523413 GCA_033239045.1 Fagopyrum esculentum | reverse complement strand
AATTGAAGTACTGAATTCCTCAACTCGTTTTAGCTTGACTTATCCCATGTATTTCAGGAGGTCAAGTGCTGTTAAACACGAGGCAGTCACAGTTGTTACAATGATCCTAAAGCATGTCGTGTTGGTGAGACAAAGCTCTTTTTTCCCCACAGCATAAGAAATGATCCATGATGCTTGCTGGAAAGATGATGGCAGGATTATCAGGTATCCAATAATTACCGGTCTTAGCAAATTGCGTTTGGATCTCAGCAATCAAATGACCACAAAGAAAAGTTTGATTGTTTATATGAGATTGTTGTTTCTACGTTTGTATTAGGATATCCCTATATTTATGAGTATTTCCATCTAGGACACAATATATATTTCTTTTTGTTTAGTTTACATGTGTCTCTAGGATTTGTTTCTTTTCTATCTTGAAAAATTGGTATAATAGGCCTTTATAAAATAAAAATAAACTAATCCCTCATTATTTAATATAAGTTAATTAATTTAGAAAGAGTGAAACTCATTTTTAAGGCTTAACCTTTTTTCCCCACAGCATAAGAAATGATCCATGATGCTTGCTGGAAAGATGATGGCAGGATTATCAGGTATCCAATAATTACCGGTCTTAGCAAATTGCGTTTGGATCTCAGCAATCAAATGACCACAAAGAAAAGTTTGATTGTTTATATGAGATTGTTGTTTCTACGTTTGTATTAGGATATCCCTATATTTATGAGTATTTCCATCTAGGACACAATATATATTTCTTTTTGTTTAGTTTACATGTGTCTCTAGGATTTGTTTCTTTTCTATCTTGAAAAATTGGTATAATAGGCCTTTATAAAATAAAAATAAACTAATCCCTCATTATTTAATATAAGTTAATTAATTTAGAAAGAGTGAAACTCATTTTTAAGGCTTAACAACTTAAGTGTATGCTTAATTAATGATAGTAATTAGACTTTTTACCATTATTCACACCCAAAAAAACAGTGACATATATATATATATATATATATATATATATATATATATATATATATATATATATATGATAAAATTAGAGGGGCTATTAAAAAGAGCTTGTTTAACCCAATTCTTTCATTAATTATTAATTTATAAAAGGAAAACTTCATATTTTGTAGGCTTAACTGCTTAAGCGTGTCTGTTTGTTTCACTACAATAAAAAAAAAAGATTAAGTAACACCTTATATTGTAATAATTAGCCACAATAAATGATTACATGTGGGTTATTTCAACACTAAAAAGTGTGCAATGTGTGTTTTACTAAATGGGGTGTGACAAACTTATAACCACAAGACAAACTTTTATTACATCCAACAAATAGTAATGTGAGTTTTACCAACTATTTACAATGTTGGTAATAATGTCCCTGCTACCAACCATGTACGGTGTGAAACTTTCCAACATAATCTACAACGCCACAATGTGTTCTTATTTCCAACATTAAAGAGTACGAGATTTTCCATTTACTTATAATGTTGGAAATATGTCTCTATTACCGACCAATAAAGGTGTGAGATTTCGCAAAATGTCATAAATTGTCACAATTTCCAACGACATTCCGACTACGTTTATCGTTGGCTCTACATACACTAGAATATCATAAAACCCACACATTTGGACATTGCTAAATTCAACGGAGAAAAATATAATATTAATTATCAATTTTTAATAAATTAAATTTAAATTAATATAATTTGGGACCTGAAAATATTATAAAATTAAGATGTATTGAATTTAAACAGACAAATGAAAACAAATTAAAACAATATAATGTTGGAAACAACTTAAAATACATAAACTCGAATGCTTGCTTGTAATAATAGCAAACACTTTATAATCCATAAACTTAAATTTCAAATACTAATCCAAATATTCAAACATTACAACACCAAATTGTACGTTGTTAATTTTTAAATTTAAATAATAAAAGTTAAGCAAATCATAAGTAGTCTAAACATACAAAAACGAAATCAAATTGTATTTTCAAATACTACAATCTACCTAGAAATACTTGGTTGAATATAAGAAGAGCTTGTTGGATTTGGTAAAGGGATATAAGGCGAAGTTGGAGGAAGTGAGGTTGAGTTCAACAAGGCCACTAATGATGTATCATTTCGATTAGGAGGGTTCATGTATTGAGCTGGTTGCATAGTCTCTGACTCTCTACCAGCCTTTGAAGTTGCATTGCTCGTTCTTCTTGTTGTAAAGCAATAACTTGTTGTCGAATCTTCTTCTCCAAAGAATTTTGTAACTCATTCCAAATGCTCCTCCTTATATCCTTCTCAATCAAATCTCGAATCTCTTGCACAATTGATCTCCTAAGATCATCCTCGATCGTTTTTTCAAGTTCTGTTTCAATTGACTTCCTAATCTCCACCATTTGGCTAGTTGTAAGACTTACAGTTGACGAGGAAGACCCTTGATCAGTTGGATTTCGAAAATCACGGATTGATTGTTGAGTGATCCTTGACCGAACATTCTTCCTTTGTTATCAACCCCACCTGCTTTGGACCATAACATACTTGCATCTTCTTTAGTCATCCCCTCGGGAAGTGTCTCTTTGAATGCTTTGCACAATTCCTTATAGTAATTCTAAGACGAAGAAAAAACATTAATAAAAAAGCAAGACTTAAAATATAAAAAGTTGTAGAAAAGTGAAATAACAAAACACATACAATTATTCTTTCAGGCTTAGAACCAGACCACTTGCCTGTTCTTTTCTTCTGATATGTTATTCTCATGAGATCTTCTTGTGTCATTCTAGCATTGTTGTTTTTCTTTTCTGCAAAATGAACAATTAATCATTTTTAAGAACAATTTGAAAATGAAATCAATAACCTCGATCAAAATACTTACAAACTCATCTACATGTTCATGAACATTTTTATATCCTCCTTTGTATCCAGCAACCCCATTATGACCTTTAGAAGCTTTACAATGTTTGTTTCTATCACTTATATTCTTGAACTCGTCACTTTTGAATACTTCCAACATGTCCGGCCAATATTTTCTCTTGACAAAATGAAGCTTCTTCTTTTTTACTCTTGCATAAGAAGAGCGGTACGTAGATGAGAACTACATTTAATACTCCAATTCGCCCCCACCATCTGTGAATGTTTGATCTTCCAAAAGAACTTTACCTAAAATAGAAAAATCAGTTTACATAAATTGATAAATACATACATGAAATAAAATAAACAATAAAATATATGTGATTAACTAACATAAATCACATGACAATTTACAAAACAAAAGAACCATGAAAAGTAGTGCATCTAACTTTTCAAAGGTGAATATTTTGGTTTTCATTTCCCTTCGAAAATATAAAGAAGAAAAGGTTACATGCCTTTGCAGAATGCTTAGTAAGTAACGTGACTGTTACAATATTTATTTAATATAAACCATATGAATCAATCAAATATTTTTTTAAAAAAGCTCTTCTAACCGGCCATGCAACTTATCCTTTTCTTTACTTTTGTAAAACTGATTTCACAACATTTAACGCATGGTATAATATGATATGATTTACCCCTTACAAGCAATTGTTCGTCGTAATCTAGACATCTCAGAAAGTGACATGGAAAACAATAAACTAGCAGAAAGTTACGAAACTTGACCCCCATTTTCCTCTAACGAACTGGACAACAAACAAAAGACAACTTTAACTACAAAAAATAACTACCTACTGTGAAATATATTGTCTTATTACGCAATAGACAACTTCAACAAAACCATGTACAAGATATACCTGAACTATACATTCCTATTACGAAGATCAACTCGTGATGGTTGCAAACACAACTTTAACAATAAAAAAACACGAAGCATTGCCAACAGTAGACATAAATAAAAAAAACTTATTGTGTACCAACAACTACCTACTATGTAAGGCCAAATGATTCAAAAACCAAAACATTAGAAAAAAAAATCTATTGTATACCAACAACTACCTATTGCGTAAGGCCTATTGATTCAAAAGCAAAAACAGTTACAAAAATAGGTAATATACATACTAAAATAAGGTACCAACAAGTATCTATCTCAAAAATAAGTACCTACTATTTCGTAAATTGTTATGTGTTTTCTCTTAGTGAAAGTCTAGCTTACTACAAAAGACCCAAAAAGCTTACCTTAAACTCGTCAAACCAAATTTCCTTTGTATCTATCAGAACTTCACTCCAACGAATTCATGACCCATCGTACATACACTCAATTGTCGTATATGTTTCGCCCAACACTTCCTTTGAATTCTTAAACCTACCAATCACTACACCTTGTTGTTATCATTGCCTCATTTGAACTAATGAAAAATATATTAATCCATTAATCTAAACTTACGTGTTGCCAATCAGCGAATTCTTAGTCTTGTTTCAGCATCCACCTCTTCTCCGCATGAGCTATCAAACTCCTTCAATACTAGGGGAAAGTTAGCATCGTCAACTTCGACTCCGTTACCTTGTTCTGGATCAGAACCTCCGTCAATTGATAGGGTAAAATCGTTTGTCTTAGTTGCAGGGTTGTTTTACATTACATCCTCCACGACATTTTCTTCAAAATCCATTGTTTATCAAAGTGGTTTTTAAGGTAACAAAGGAATGTCGTTTCTGTAGAGAAAAGAGGAATATAATGAGCAAGGAAGAGAGAATTGCAATCTATTTTCTATAAAGATAACAAATTGTAAGTGCGTCATTGAGTGTTGGGGACGTGGGTGGAACCTAAGTTGCCTTAGGTTTTATTTAAAATTAATTCTGCAGATAAATAAATATATGTTGATCGATCAGTTTAGATCTTCTAAACAACTAATGTATCCACGCATATAACGCCACGTGTACACCATTTAAAATAATTATATTAAGTGCAATCAATGAATTTCGAAGAACTGCTGATAAACAAAATAAATCCACCAGAGAAGAGAAGTTAATTGATAAACACCAAATGTAACTCAAAATCTAGCGATCAAATGTTATAGTTCATATTCAATTGTTCCGAACTGCTTATAAACAAAGGAATGGTTTACGACATATATGTTTTTAAATTTTAATTAGGAAATATTGTAAATTAAAATAAAGATATTTAAAAAAAACAATATATTGCAAACAATTGTGATTGGAACCTATATGAGCACCTAAGTAAAATTAAGCTATTAATAAAAAAATATATTTCCAAAATTTAGCAATCTTGTGATCAATCAAAATACCATAATTGTTTTCAACGTTCTTTGAGAAGTAGGTTTTCAATTATTTTTATAGGAATTGATTGAAACTGAACCTACAGTCTATAGTTAGACAAATTGTTCCAGCCTACAATCTATAGTCAGACAAGTCGTTCCAGAGGCTTGCTCTAGCAACTGACAAATCATTCCAGCTTACAGTCTATAGTCAGACAAGTCGTTCCAGAGGCTTTCTCTATAGTTTATAGCCAGACAAACGTTCCAGAGGCTTTCTCTAGCTGCTGAAAAATCGTTCCAGAAGGCTTTCTCTGGCTGTTGACAAATCGTTCCAGCCTACAGTCTATAGTCAGACAAAGTCATTCTAGAGGCTTTCTCTACAGTCTATTGTCAGACAAGTCGTTCCAGAGGATTTCTCTAGTTGTTGAAAAATCGTTCAAGAGGCTTTTTCTGGCTGCTGAAAAATCGTTCTAGAGGATTTCTCCGTCGTTCCGTATCTGCACCGTCTCCTTCTACATTTCTCTTCTACAGTTTGTTTCTCCTTTCTACTGGTTAGGCTGTTTCATTTCTTGTTTTCTTATTAGTGTATATTTGTTAAACCTACACACGAATATATTATATGGTTTATGTGTTTGTTAAATAGGTTTTGTTGATTGAAGAAATGGATTGAAGTTGGATGTATAACAGAATTGAGCCTCAACGTGGTGGAGTAAGAAACGAGTTTCTCAATGGGGTTCGTGAATTTATGAACTTTGCAATATCATGTGCTGATGGAGATGAGATCAGATGTCCTTGTTATGATTGCGCTAATAAAAAACATCGGCTTCCGGTTGACATTCGACAACTCTTGTTTTCAAAAGGGTTCACCCTAAACTACTTAGGGGGGGTAAGTTGTAACATCCATAATTTTTATTCCGGATGGTGAGTGGGTTTCGACACTTCCCGCGTTAGCAGCACAATTTTCCCGCAGACATGAGATGCTGAGTGACGGGATTTTATTCCTAATCCCGTCCCGACCTTCCGTTTTTTCCTTTTGCTTTCCGACCCCTCAATCTATGGAGTGAGGGGACATATGGGGCATCTGACCCTTGGGTCTTTCTTGTAGCTCCTTTTCCCTCCCTCTCTCTTCACTCTTCCTCATTCACGCTTATGTTTTTCCCTTTCTCTCTTTTGAGCTTCCACTCAACCTTCTTGGAGATCTTGCTTGTGTGTGAGTTGCAATGGTGGAGCAGGATCAAAGTTAGTTTTGGTAAGGTTCTTCCCCTTCTTCCTTTTCCTTCTTTGATGGTTATCTCTTCGTCCTCTCCTTCATCCATTGTCATGGATGAACCTTTTCCTTAGATTTGTTGTATGTGCTTTGTTCTAAGCTCGATTTGGTCGGGGAGAGGTGTACAAGATCAGAGGTTGGTGTTTGGAGAAGGCCCAACAAGAAGAGGAAGGCATTAGAGCCAAGAATCCACAATCGAAGACGAAGAAGACGACGTTCTACTGCTCAAACCGCGGGGGAGGAATCTAGCTAGCCGCAGGGGCGGTGAGCATCGTCGCTGGGCGGCGTCAGGATTTCCAGGCGCAGGTGGGGCAGCTATTGGCGCCGCGGGGGTCGTGACCTTCAGCACGCAGTTGCGCCTTTTGTTTCTGCGGCCGCGTTTCTTCAACAATAGACTCTTCTTCTCCCTTCTTCGTTTCGTCCTTAGTCGTGAGGTTGTTTCATGTTAGTATCATGCCTAAGATGGACCTATGGTAGTTGTGAATGTCATCTAGTGGTTGTGAACCTAGGAGCCCATATTGGAGTTTGATGGATTTGTGTGATGAGCATGTTGGAACTTCTAGGCTAGATTGCTCCTTCTTGGTTGTGGTTTATGTTCATGTGAGGTTATAGGCTGTTGTGAAGTTCTTCCTTATGTTGAGAGTGTTGTAGCTTGAAGGATTCTAGGATGCGGTCCTAGAATGAGAGTCAAATGATCTTGTAGATCATTTGTGTTGAAGTCTAAGAGTTCTTTAGTTGGGTGAGATGTTGGCATATATCCTCTTGTGAGCAGGTTGTGGGCTTCTTTTCAAGGGAAGCAAGAGTGTTGTGAGTTGAGTGTGGAGACGAGATAAGTCTCCGGACTTACTTAGCTCGTATCCGTCGTATTAGTTTCGATGTGTGTTTGGTGGTGTTTGTTTATCGTTCATGTTATAACAACTAAACCGGAAGTAGGATAACCAACCTTTATATTATTTGGCCCAAGTGTATGATAACGGGCGGTGACAACTTGTCTAGCTCTTGCGTAGAGCTAGGATGTTCTTGGCGACTAGCCCGTGTTGGTAGACGGTCGGATGCATCAGTATCATTCAATGCCGGTAAGTGGGGACCGAGGCGAGTTTTGGGAGATTCTTGTATCACAAAAGAAGTTGAATTAGAACGAGATATGAATTAATAATAAAAAGATAATAAACAGGATTTGTGTGATTTGGAGTATGGTGTGTGTTTATGATGTTTTACTTGTGTTTGTGTCTTTCACCTTGATTCTAATGTTTCGAATATTAGCTAACGGTTTTATACCGATTGTTTTAAATTGCCTTGCACGTTAGAAATGCGCTCGATAGATCCAGAAGAGTGGGCAACCGGGGTTCCGTACATTTTAGGAGGGGTTTTGGGTTGGAGCCATGTTTGGAGTTTTGTATCTTGTATCATTGTATGTCGCGTGTACGGCATTTGATATGTGGAGTTGTTTTCGGCTGAAGACTGTTTTTTGTATTCTTTCGGGTTTCCTTACATTGTATAAAAATGTCTTTTGGTTTTGGCCTTTTATTTGTGTCTTGTTGCAAGATCCGGTGAAATTGTTGTCAGACTAAGGGTCGGGACCCATTGTGAGGTCTCCGCCCGTAGCATCTCGAGTCCCGCGGATTCGGGGTGTTACATTTTGTCACGGAGAATCCTATATCAGGTCTTCTCCTAGTTTTACTTCGCCAATAAGTGATGTACATCAACATTGTCCTTCGATAGCAAGCGATGCTCCGTTTCTTGTACCGTTGTCGCGACCTTTCCGTGCTCATCGGGTATTTTGTTTAAATCAAACTCAACGTGGTTTTTTATTTTGAGTTCCTCGAACTTTTGTTTAGAACGATACATTGGAATTGATGAAAATAATTGTTGCATACTTCAAATTAATTTGAGTTTGTATATAGAAAATGTGTATTTATAGTTAAAATTACTTATTATATAATTTTTGTTACCAATTGTATAGGCTTGTTAGTTACGTCGTTTGTTTGAAGGAGAATAAATAGGTAGAAGTTATATATGTTTGATTGTTGGTGAGAAGGAGAAGATATATATATATCGCAACTTATAACTTTAATATGTAAAATTTTAACATTAATCATTAAACAAAAAAAAAAGTTCGATCAAACAATCAACAAACTCCAAAATTAAGCATAAAATTAGAAATTTATCAGCAATTAAAAATACATTATATATATATAAAAAAAGGTTTATAACCAATAATAGAAACAAACAATAATAAATAAAAAAAATAGTTGAATTGGTGTAACATATATTCTATTAAAGTTTTATCTAAAAATAAAGAAATGAGAGCAGTAGGATTCGAACTCACATAACCAAACACCGTAAAAAAATTTCTAGAGTCCCATAACCACTACATCACACTATAATTCTTGTTTCATTAGTGGTTCGTATTTATTAAGCTATTATCCTTTTGGAATATAAAACGAAAATTTTTAAAATCCTTGTGGCTGAAGCTGAATGAAGCTGAAATCAGTAGCTGATTTAAGTAGCTGATATTTTTTTAATAAGCTTGTTTAGCGTTTGGGAAGTACGAGTTGATCGTAGCTGATGGAAACGTAAAATTACCGAAAGGGGCTTTATTTGTATTTCTTAGTTGCTATTTATTATGGTGATATAAATAATTATTTAAATGATTTTATATTTGAATGGATAATATGAAATAATAATTTTTTCAAATATATTTAAATGGATATTATGGAATAATATTTTTGTGAAATATAATTGTGTGTAGTTATAAATCTCTTTAACTTTAGAAGAACCCAAACCCTATAAACAATATTTAGTATTCAAAATTAAAAAATTTCTAATTGAAATATTTGATAAAAACAGTTATTGAATATTATGAAACAATATTTAATATTCCAAAGTAAATAATTTGAGACAACCATCGTCATTTACTGCTTCTCTCTCGACAGAACAAACGAAGACCTGTACGCCAGAAGGAGAAGAGAAGCTGCCGAATTGGAGACAACCTTCTTCACCTTACGCCCTTCCTTCGTCTCTATTTGGGAACTTCTACGAATTTTGTCACCTGACGATGAGCAACAACAAAGAACTCGCAGGTAAGAGATCTCCACTACCTATAATTTGTGGATTTCGATTATATAACATTTGGGGTTTTAGGGTTTTGGATTATATGAACGTAGTTAAGAATTTCGTCACCTTGATTATGTAACATTTGGGGTTTTAGGGTTTTCGATTATATATGTACATATTGAAGAATTTCGCAGGTAAGAGATCTCCACTGTTTTTCACAATTTGTGCATCTCCAGCTTCCATTTTCACCATTGTAGAGAATTGATAATAACCTATTTAACATAGTTAAGAATTAACTCCTTTGATAGATACCAAATGAACATAGTTACGACCTTGATGTTGTTGTTGTGCTTCTTACACAGATTTACCATTCTTTATCTTTACTAGCAGTTTTGCTGCTTGATGTTCTGATAGATTTACCTCCTTGACGTTGTTGTTGTGCTTCTTCATTTTGTGACAAATTTGACAGTCTTCATCTATTTGTTGTTGTGCTTCTTGATGTTGTTACAGATTTACCATTCTTGATCAATTTTCAGTTGTGCTTCTTGATGTTCTGATAGATTTACCTCCTTGATGTTGCTGTTGTGATACTTCATGTTGTTGCTGTTGTGCTTCTTCATTTTAATTCTCTTATAGAATAGCATATTCAATAGAGATGTTTTGAACTTGCTTATGAAATAGCATGTTCTATGTAACAGTAGTACCATCTCTAGTTTTTTGGAGTGTTGTGAAATTATATAGTGATTGGTAAGGTTGTAGAGAAGAAGTTTAATTGGACTGAGGAGTCAAGTAGGACGTTCTTGAGGATTTGCATTGAATATTAAAAAGTCCACGGGGTCGATCAACCATTCAGTTGGGTAGAAATATCTTTTGTCCTAGAGAATTAGATAGAAATGTCTTCCTATAAAGCTAAAAAACAAGTTTGATCGCATGAAAAAGTTGTACAAACTTCGGAAAGATTTGAGGCACGGTGAGACTGATAGTGGAGGGGACCCTGTCAAAGGTCGAATAACAGCCGATGATGCTTGGTGGGAAAAAAAGATAAAGGAATTGCAATTGATGTTGTACTGATTTTTTACGTGAACTATGTATTGGAGAATCAATTTCTTACTTCTATTGTTACATGTTGTAGGAAAAAGAGGATTACAAGCAATTTAGAAAGAGAGGTGTGGCAGCTGATTTGGAAGACTTATGGGAGCAAGTTTTCAGTGGAATTGTAGCAACGGGACAACATTGTGTGACCCCCTCTATGGACCCTTGTTTTCTTATACAAGGCGGGGAGACTCATAAGAACGATGAGGGTGCTGAGGAATTTGCAAATGAGGAAGGTGAAAATAGTGACAACGAGTTTGGTAACTTAAATACCATCGACTTCAATGCTCCCGATGATGATATTTTGAGAGACATCCGAGAACAAATAACTTCATCAAACCCTTCTACCAACACCAAGAAATGTGCTAAAGCTGCATCAAAGTCAGGAAGATCCACACCATTTGCAGTTGGCTCAAAACGTCGTAAGAAGGGGTCTACAAGTGCGCAAATGTATAGTGAACACCTTGCAATAGTGGAGCAGACCAGCCAGAAAATGCTCACACTGTACGAGGCAGAAGCTGCTACATTTGCAACACCTCAAGAAAAATGTACATTTCAGCATGTCATGAAAATACCCGAAGAGATGGTTAAGGAGTAGCTTGTCGAGGAGGATTCTATATTGTGGTGCTTTGCTACTACTCAATTGATGAATGAGTCATATAGGAAGATGTTCATCAACATTCCACGCCATGCTGCGAGGCTAGCCTTTCTTAAATACCAATATGTTGAAATCAAGGGTGTCACTCCATGATGAATTGTAGTGTTGAGTGTTGAGTGTTTTTCCCAATTGAACCTTGCTAGTTTATGTTTGTTTTTCCCAATTGAATTGTATTGTTGAGTGCTGAGTGTTTTTCCCAATTGAACCTTGCTAGTTTATGTTTGTTTTTCCCAATAGAATTGTACTGTTGAGTGTTGAGTGTTTTTCCCATTTTAACTATTATGAAGGTTTTATGATTTGATTGTAACGAACGTTTGTGTTAATTTCATCATGATCATGTAGCTAATTTGATGGATGCTTGCTTTGCTTATACCGTCCTATTTTTTCTATCATTTAATTCTATGTAGATGTTATGGTCCATCCTGAATGATCTCCTGATGTTCAATTGATTGCAGAAGCGAAGAAAATGCTCAAAAGACGCAAAAAAAAACAAATGATGTTTGCAAACTTATTGCTGAAGATGAATAGTTCATTGTCGTCCATGCATTACTTCAGTCACATACACAAAGAACCATGCTATAATTCAGAATTTACAGGTTACAAATGGATGAGGCAAGTGATAGATGCAAACTCCGGCATTAGATGTATGAGAGCCTTTAGGATGGATCCCAAAGTTCCACAACGTCTATGTGACGAATTGGAGACAAATTACGACCTAAAACAAGGGCATGCCATGACTGTGTTGGAGAAGGTGGGTATTTTGATGTACACATTAGCTTTGGGGATATTAAATCGAGACGTTTGTGAGAGATTTCAACGATCCGAGGAAACAATCAGTCGAACAATACACGAGGTTCTAGATGCAATCACAGGAAGGTCAAGGGGGTACTCATGACTTGCAAGGGATCTTCTACGACCGCGTGACCCAACGTTTTCAAGCACACATACACAGATTTTGGAAAATGAAAAGTACAGTTTTTTCGAGGTGTGGACTACATCTTCTAATAATATGTACAATAGAATAGTTAGGGCTATAAGATTCATAAGTTTAACCCCTTTGTGGTGATATGTGATCGTAATTGCAGGGGTGCATAGGATGCATAGACGGAACACACATTGATGCAACGATCCCTCCAAAAAAGCAGTTGTCATATAGAGGAAGGAAGGGCACGTGTACCTTTAACGTGATGGTTGTATGCGACCTTGATATGTACTTTACATTTGTTTCTGCCGGATGGGAGGGTTCAACTCATGATGCCCGTGTTTTCGATCATGATCTTAAGACAAAATCATTCAACTTCCCCATCCACTTGAAGGTATGACTATTTAGATCACATTTGTGTTAGTTGTTACATACATTAAGATAAAATGTATGTGACGCCGCTGCTTCTAATTTAATGTAGGAAAATACTATTTGGTCGATAAAGGCTATCCAAACAGAAAAGGATACATGGTACCGTACTCTAAGGTGAAGTATCATCAATCACAATTTGAAGGCGTTGCTCCTAAAAACTACAAAGAGGGATTTAATAGGGTTCATTCCGGTATTCGAAGTGCAATTGAACGTGCATTTGGTGTTTTGAAGAAAAGATGGAAGATACTAATGGTGATTCCTAGCTACAACATCGAGACACAAATTGACATTATATTGGCATGCTTCGCACTTCATAATTTTTGTTTGCTGCATAAGGAGAACGACAAGTACTTTGACACGCTAGAGTCGAACCCTGCAGCTTACGAAGGACTATTCAATAGGGTTACAAGAGAAGAAGGTGATGATGCAAGTGTTGGTGGGATGGGTAGTGTTAGAGATGATATTGCACAACGATTGTGGGAGAGTGTCTATTTTTGATATATCGATTGTGTGATGGTATATAATTCACAACGATTTTGGTTGGTCTTAATTTTTTGGTGCAAAATATTGCTGACACAATTATATTTTGGTTCAGCTCCTAGACGAATGTCATATATGTTTGTAGCTTATATTTTGGTTCAGCTCTTCATTTGCCTTTGCCTCTAATGAAACATTCGGCCTCTTATGATTCCTGGCAGTGATAGTTTGGTTTTTCATTTTTTTGTTTTACTACATTGCCTTTGATGATTGTTGATTGCTGGCGCTAATGAAGCTTGCCTCTGAACAAGCTTCCCTTTGAATTTTGCTAGCTTCTCTTTGAATTTTTTTAGCTTCCCTATGAATTTTGCTAGATTCCCTCTGATCAAGCTTCCCTCTGAATTTTTTTAGCTTCCCTCTGAATTTTGCTAGCTTCCCTCTGACCAAGCTTTTTTTAGCTTGCCTCTGAACTTTTTTAACTTCCCTCTAAACACAGAAGCAACCCACATACTTTGTTACTGTGACAACAAGCTTATGATGAACTCTTTATGTTTGTGATACACCAAAATCCTGGATGTCTTTACTATTAGTAATTTATATCAAGCATGTAACTTCTCTCTATTTATTTTTTTTTGACAGCAAGCCTTAAACTCACTCTTTAAATGATTGACAACAAGCCTTTCTATTTGGATTTTAGCCCAAATTTGAGCAACAAGCATGTCTTTAAATTATTGACAGTAACACTTATTTTTTGTGACCATCTGAATTGCTTTACTTTGAGTAATGGTTGAAAAAGTATCTTATGTTAATTTATATGTTGACTATCCTTGAATGACGTAGTTGGTACTTGAAGACTAGTGAATTTATTGTGTTTCATTTGCTTGTTTTTATCTTATTAGTTGCTTCAGTTTACTAGTTAAGTTGCTCAAATTTCTCCTTGTGGTCGATTGCAATTGTCATAGAAATAATCTGTATGATACCATCTGTTCATAAGGGTTTGTACCAATACCTAACCCTACTGTAATCTTGTGTTAGGCATGCCTGCCTCAATGCCAAGCCTTTCTGTTTGACACCATCTGATTTGCCTGCCTCAATAATCTGTATGATACCATTTAATTTGCCTCAACATCTTAAGCATCTACAAAGGAATTGCTCTGAACTTCATTATATAGTTGTCCTTAAGGCATGCCTGCCTCAATGCCAATCACATAGGGTTTGTTTGAACCAGTACCTAACCCTATTGTTATCTTGTGTTAGGCTATATGCAAGCCTTGATGTTTGACTTTGTTGTAGAAAGCTGGTGTAGTGAGGCAACTCTTGTGATTCATTTACAGTAGATGATCTTAAGGGAATTATTATCTTATTACCACCATATTTTGGTTGCAGCTCTTGTGATTCATTTACAATACATGACCATTGCCATATTGCCCTTTTATATATGTTGCAGGATGTTGGCGCAGTGAGGCAGGAACTCGCAAAGGTGAAAAAGGCATCGGCCTAAGAAGATCATTATTTGTTGATTTTTTCCCAATTGTTTTGGCCTAGTTTTTTTAAGTGTATTTTGCTATTTTCCACTGAAGACCTGAGATTTTCTTAATGTGCTCTACTGATTGATCTATTAAGAGAATCAACTTCAGTTATTAACATATTACCACCATATTTTGGTAAAAAAAGAAAAGGCAGCTTGTGTGCTTTTTTTTTTTTTTGTGATACACCCAAATCCTGGATTGCTTTACTTTGAGTAATTTGTATCAAACATGTAACTTCTCTTTGTTTAGTTTGTTTTTGTTGACAACAAGCCTTTAACTCCCTCTTCAAATGTTTGACAACAAGCCTTACTATCTCGATTTTAGTCCAAAATTGAGCAGCAAGCCTGTCTGTCTACGCAAACACATTTCCTGAGCTTGTGTTTGAGTATGAGATTAGTGATCTTAAGGTAATTATTACCTATTTTAATGAGCTGGTTAACACCTGGCAATGATCATCTGAAATCATAATGCTCTTGTTTTTTATCAACCACAAACTATGGCAACAAGCCTATCTATCTAGACAAACACATTTCCTGAGCCTTTCTCTCTATTTATTAACGGGATACACACAAATCCTGAATTGACAGCAAGCCTTTAACTCCCTCTTCTATAACTTAAGTAGCTCCTATTTTTTGTGAAATAGAAGCTTTACTATGTGCTATGTTGTGACAGCAAGGATTACTTCACTTTGACTAATTTATATCATCAACACACATGTTAAAGATAGGGGTCAAACTGAAGCTTTACTTTTTGTTGGCACATCAATTGGTTCCAATTGTGACAGCAATGACAACACAGATTTTTCGATTTTCCTATTTGTGACTAGACGTGTGAGTATTCTGAATCTTTGACTGTGAGAAGCTTTACTTTGAGTCATACTTGCTTGCACATTAGTTGACATGAGATGGAGTATTGAATGCACATGTACCAAGCAGTACATTATTTGTATAAAGTGACTTGGTTTTTAATGTTTACTTGTCAATGACATGTAAATAGCTCATATAGTAGCTACTTATGAAATGTCACTTATATCCAACAATAGGAACAACTTATATAATACATGAGAACCCACTATAAATTGTGAAATCCTTGATTGTACTCAATCACATAAAACAGAATGGCCCCATTTAACTTCAAATGGAATGACCAAAATTCAATAGTCTTGTTGGAGATTTGTGCAGAAGCTGATTTTAAGGAGGCTGAGTTTGAGAGGGGTTCTTATAATTGGCTAACACTTGCTGCTGAATTTGGTAGGAGAAGTGGAACAAATGTTCCACTGGTGAGACTACGTAATAGGTTGTCTTTTTTGAAAAAAGAGTTCGGAATTTGGAGAAGAATACTCAATGCTTCCGGCGTTGCTCGTGACCCTGAGACAGGAGAGGTCCAAACCCCGGATTCTTGGTTTACTAATAACAAGACGGTAGTTGTTTTTCACTTCCTACAAGCTTACGTTCTTCGTATTTTTTATATTTCAAACAACATATATGTGTGTGTATAATGTAGGACTTTCCATGTTGTCAAATTTTCCGCCGGAAACAAATGAATGTCAACGTGGAGAAGTGGTGTGCGGAAGTGTTTCTTTAGTATCAATATCGTTGGGTTTACGCATTTGATTGTGTTTCATAATCCATGTAGTTGGAGGATTGCATAGCGTGTTGTGAGGTGTGTTACCTACCCCTTGTTTATAAGGGTTGTGGTTGATAGGAGGTGTTTCCGAAAGGGCATGTACTTAGCCGAGTTTTGGTACTTATGATGTGCTCAAGGTACTTACCATCATGTGTTTGCTTTAAATATTTTAAGTGTTTTAAATATCAAGTGTTTGTATCCACTTTGGTAGTTTTAAATATCAAACATTTGTAACACAAACCTACACGATGCAACCAAGCACATATATGATACATCAACTGACATATCAAGCATACAATGCAACCAAAAGTTATGTCTTACAAACCATGTTCAATGATACCTTGGTTTTTGTTCGAACAAGCCCCAAGTACACATGTGATGTTCAAAGTACACATACGATGTTCAAGTAGCGCAAAGTTAATCCTAAAACATAATATCATGAGCTACACACAATACAAGCAAAAGAGAAGCAACCAATAGGCATTTGTGGAGACGTCTTACGGATAGTGCGTGTTTTGTACCAATGATCTTGCATTGGTCGAGTTCAACAAAAAGACGATTGTTGGATACTTGCAACGCAGTCTGCTACTCGATCAAGCGGTTGATTTCTCCATTGCTTTGTTCGCTTGCATCGTCTACATTTCGAATGTGTCGATGAGCTGTGTCAAGGTCATCTTGCACTCTTGCTAGTCGGTCCCTCAGATCATGTGTTATCTCTTGTATAGTATTCACCTCCGGATTGGATGAATGCTCGTTTATCAACTCGTTATTGGTGACTTCAAGTAATACCTTCAATGACAAAGGACGATAGTAAGCATCACATAAAGCACAATCATAATTATTTATATGAATCAAATACATACACGATATTCCGGATCTGTGGATCTACTAGCAGTAGAGGAACTCTTGGAACCCCAACCCCAAGATGCATAGTATCCAACAAATACTTGCTTGTTGTTGTCGAAATCCATGTCCTCTGTTGCAGTAGAACAAGGCGACCACATTACAGTTCACAACATTTTCATAAATGCATTAAAAAATCTAGCAAGGTTGATTATCAATTTCTTAAACTACTGTAATCTATCCAACTTTAAACTACTGTAATCTATCTAGGTAATTTGTTCTCTCAATTAAAAAATCTTATGATTAGTTCATTACCAACTTTAAACTACTGCAATCTATCCAACCTTGAACTACTATAATCTATTTAGTTCTCAGGTGAACTCTAAAATGCTAAGCACATCACATAGTGTAAACTAGCTCCAGCCAATTGTAAGAAAATAAACTCATAAGCAAGCATAATCAACTTTCAACTACTGTATAATCACTCAATTAAAACATGAGGTATCTATACACTAAGAAATTAAACTCAGAAGCAAGCATAATCAGGTCACAACTGTATATGCAGTTGGGTATTGCAAAGTTCATGTAGATTTACCAATTGAAAGATACTAATGTTAAAATGCTAAGCACAACACATATTGTATACTAACTCCAACCAATTTTAGGAAATTAAACTCAAAAGCAAGCATAAAATCAACTTTTTGAACTACTATAAGACCAAGGTATGTGTGTAAGCACAACACATACTGTTAAGACCAAGGTATGTGTGTAATTTTCTTCAAAATGGTCATTTTCAATGAGGAAAATGGTCATTTTCAATGACGATAGTGAGATAATAAGAAGAGTTGGAAAATGGTCATTTTCAATGGGAAAAAAAATTTCAATGCCAAAATAATAATAGAAAACAAGTGAAAGGTGAAGAGAAGAAGAAAACAAGAAGAGTTGTAAAATGGTCAGGAAGCATGACAAGGGAAGTTGTGCACGCAAGCAATTAGATTCACATCGTTTCTCACATCTCATTCTCTATCATTTTGGTTCAATAAAATCAACAGATCTGCAGAAGCTATATAAAACCAACAATCACACGGTGTCGAAGCTAAATAAAATCAAGAAGCTAAAGCTGCATCCAAGGTCTCTAAGAACTAATACCAACCAAGAACCTAATCCTAATCCTTCTCAATTGTTAATGAAGATTGGATTCACATGTTAAGTAAACTAACTCCAACCAGCTAACTAATATATGAAGAATCACACTATCTTCTTGGTCAAAAGCTATATAAAAAAATCAACAATCACAATCACATATAAACCATAACAGTAGTAAGGCAGAGAATCAACAAAATATGTTAAGTAAACTAATCTGAATGATGAATATCAAAGAATCACAATCTTCATCGACTTAGAAGGTAAATAAACCATAACACATCTACATAAGTGGAAGAAAACTACAAACCTGTCATGAAGCTCCACGACTGTGCTTGGAATCTGTCAACAATGGGGCATTTTTAAGGATCGACATACAACAATGAAATTCAAGATTCACAGTAGCCAGGCAAAGAATCAACAAAATCGGAGTTCAAGAGAATCGGAATTAAATCAAAACCATAAATATGTTAGGGTTTTAACATAAAAATGTAGGATCGACATATACATTGTTACGGAACGACATATATAGGCATTGTTAGGGACGATGGCCGATGATCAACAAAACTCAATCAGAGTATTAGGGTTTACATAAAAACTCAAAATCAGGGGAAATCGAAGATGAGAGAATGAAAAATGTAGAGAATTGAAAAAGAAATAACAAGAAGACAGAAGATTACCTTTGACTTTTGGCCAAGAAAAGATGGCTTCTTCAAACAAATTTCGCAGTTGAAGGAAGAAGATAGGAGGAAGAGGAAGAACGATACTTGTGTGCTTTTCAAAAACCTAGGGGTATTTGGAGAATCAATAAATTCATCCACTCCATCAGCTCCCATAAGCTTACCCTGGGGAGGTGATGGAAAGCCCAAAAATTTCAGCTTTCATAAGCTACGTTCAGCTGCTTCATCTTCCTTCAGTTGCGCCTCCCAAACAAGCTACAACTTTTCACAGTATAAAGCATCTGTTGGATAAGCTTCAATCAAGCTTGCTTCAGCTGTTGCCAAACGGGGCCATATATATCGCAACTTATAATTTAAAATGTAAAATTTTAACATTAATCATTAAACTAAAAAAAAGTTCGATCAAACAATCAACAAACTCCAAAATTAAGCATAAAAATAGAAATTTATCAACAATAAAAATACATTATATATATAAAAAAGGTTTATAACCAATAATAGAAACAAACAATAATAAATAAAAAAATATAGTTTTTTTTTTGACAAATCGGGTAAGAGATTAGGAGTAGGCAACGTCTAACAGTTGGCCATCCTATGGCATCCTTTAGGATGATAACATCAAACGATGTCAGGACCTCAAACTATCCACCATGTTGTCCTGACCAGGAGAACCAACACTAGGACCATCTTGACCAAGTGTTGCTAGCTTGTCAGCAACACCGTTGATCTCTCTGAAGATGTGGTTGACTTGAACCTGATTAAAGCCTGCGAGTAAGGTAGAAATATCCGTGATGATAATATCCAATTCCCATGGTGGCTTCCAGATTTTTTTTCACATAATTAATAATTGTGAGGTTGTCCCCTTCAATATCAATTTTCCTTAGTCCAAGTTGTTTTGCTTTTATAATTCCCATTTTCAGCGCATATGCTTCAGTTTGAAGGACAGAAATGTCACCACATTTTCCGTAGTCAAGTGCGATGACTGAGGCAGTATGATCCCTTAAGACATATCCAAAGGAACTTTGACCATCGTTTCGTTTTGATCCATCAAAGTTGAGTTTAACCACTCTTAGAAGTGGTGCATACCATTTGATGTTTCTCGTTTTCCTTCTCTTACCAGTAGTTGTTTTTACTTTTTTGTCCTTTGAGTTCTCCCAGTCTGATAATTGAGACTCGATTAAGTGTGAGATGTTCGTAATTTTATCATTGTTAAAAATACACTTATTTCTCATGAACCATACATTCCACCAGGTGACGAGCAAGCTGGTAATTGAAGTGTCTTCAAGCTTTGTTCTAACAAAGGACAAAACTTCCCTTAACTTCTTATTCGTCATATCAATGCTTCTCAGGAACCTTCTCGTTTCATTATTAGCTATACTATCCATGGTATATGGGCAGTTGAAGAAAATATGTTTTGCGCTTTCGTACGGGTGCTGGCAAAGAACGCATGACATAGGTGTAGGAACCTTTTGTTTTTCAAGGTTTTCCTTAGTTGGTAGACCGTTCATTGCTAGTTTCCACGTAAAATTTTTAACCTTGGGCATGATATATATGTTCCATATCCATGAGATGTCGTGTTGTCCTATGTTGTTGTTCTTGTTTTCAGATTTTCTAATTTCACTTGGTCCCAATTTTTGTTTATAATGAGGGTACTTATTATGTCCTCAATATTAGTTATTGATTCTTTATTTAGTACTAGTTGTTCTAGGGGGCAATCCTCAATCCAACGATCCTTCCATATCCTTATGGTTTTCTCATCGCCTACATTCCATTTAATTCCTTGCTCGAAATCTGGGCGTAAATTCACCAGTCTCTTCTATTGTCATGACGTATTTTAGCCCATCTTGTACTTCCACAGTTGGCTCCCTTTTAGATATTTTTCCTCAATAACTTTAACACAAATATTGTTTGGTTCTGCCATGATTTTCCAAAGAAGTTTCATTTGTAACGCTTTATTCATATCTTCAGCTTTTCTTATCCCAACCCCTCCTTTATCCATTGGTTTACAAATTCTATCCCAACTTATAAGAGGGCGGTAGTTTGGTCCTTTATTCCAGAAAAATTGTCTATTAATTTGGTCTAATTCTTTGTGTATGGATGATGGAAGTATAAAACTTTGCATTATGTAGTTGGGCTTGGCATTTAGATTGGCTTTAATGAGTACCGTTCGTCCTTCTTGGGATAAGGAGGATGCTTTCCATTTGGTTAGTTGTTTCCTAGAGCTTTCGATGACGTCTTCAAATATAGATTTATTTACCCGTCCATTGATTATTGGGCAGCCTAGGTACTTTTCAAGACTGTTACTCGGCAAGATACCCGTGTTTTGTTGAATCATTATTTTTGCTTGATTATCTAGATTTCCCGATGTTTGGAAAGCCGATTTATGGTAGTTTAGCTTTTGTCCCGAGACTTGAAATATCTTGTCAAAATATCCAGAACCTTGTTGCATGCCTGGTTAGTTCCTTTTGCAATAATAATGATGTCATCCGCAAATGCTAAAAATGGGATAATATTTTCCGCTTAGTGATTGGGAAACCAATGTTTTTCTTATCCTCATTACTTGCTTTTTGAAGAATTCTGGCTAGTACTTCTGCAACTAGATTAAAAATTAACGGGGATAAGGGGTCACCTTGTCGAAGCCCTCTGGTAGGGTGAATGATCTTAGTCGGGTTGTCATTGATTAAAATAGAGTAGGAGGTTGTTCAAATGCATTCTTTTATCCAACCTATAAATTTTTCTGCAAATCCAAGTTTTTTGAGAATGGCAATGATACAAGGCCATTCCACCCTATCATAAGCTTTTTCCATATCGAGTTTGATGGTCACATAACTTTCCTTGCCTTTCTTTGATTTGAAGCCATGAAAGATTTCATGGACAATTAGAATGTTGTCGTGTATCGATCTATTTTGGGTGAAAGCACCCTGATACGGGTGAATTAATTTGGGGAGGATTTTCTTAATTCTATTTGTTAGGATCTTTGCAATGACTTTATACAGCGTTGAGCAGAGACTGATAGGTTTGTAGTGTGATGTTAATGATGGGTTATCTATTTTCGGGATGAGGGCAATAAATGTGTGATTAACTTGCTTGAGGATTTTCCCATTTTTGTAGAAACTCTTAACTGCCCGGATGACATCCGGGCCCACGATGTGCCAATACTTTTGGAAGAAACCTGCTGGTAAACCGTCAGGCCCCGGGGATTTATCGCATCCAATCTCAAAAGTTGCCGTTTTAATGTCATCATTCGTGAAGGGTCCAATTAGCATACTATTATCTCTATCTGTAATTTCATTTTGCAAAATTACAAGTTGATTTTGAAGTTCAACAATATTGATATTTGAAGCTTTGAATCTAGTTTCATAGTCCAAGATAAACTCGTTCTCAATTTCTTCTTCCGAATCTAGCACCATTCCATTATTGGTGTTAATTATTGCAATATTTTTGTGATTTCTCCTTCCCGTTGCTCTACGGTGATGGAATTTCATGTTTTTGTCGCTTAGTCTTAGATGATTTGATTTTGCTCGCTGGGTCCAATACTTATGCTGGTAATTAGTGAGACATTCCCTTTTTTTGTTTAGTCTATTTAGCTTAGCTTTGTATTGCAAGGAATAATTTGTGATATTCATACTTTGCAATTTTTCAATGGCAGTTTCCACTTCGCCCACTTGCCTATTAATGTTGCCGAAATTTACTTTGCTACATGCTTTCAGTTTTCTCTTGAGTAGACTTATCTTTTTAACGAATTTATACATATGTGTCCCATGGTATTGTGTTCTCCAAGTTTGTTTGATTAGATTCTCACAGTCTTTTCTTTGTGTCCACATCATTTCAAACCGAAAAGGTTTATTTCTAATTTGTTGCCTTCGGTTTTGGAGATTTATTGAAATACGACAATGATCCGAGGTAGCGAAAGCATGGTTCCATGTAAACATATGTGGGTATGCTTGGATTACTTCCTGGTGGGCCATTGCCCTAACGAGTTTCTCAAAAGTTATATTATCACCTTCTTTACATTTCCTCCAAGTGAAATTTTTTCCCTTAGTTGCTAGATCAATTAGATTGCATTGTTGAGTGAGTTCATAGATTCTCTTAGTTCTATTGGTGTTGGGTTCCGCCCCTCCTTTTTTGTCG
This sequence comes from Fagopyrum esculentum, assembly GCA_033239045.1. Lineage (NCBI taxonomy): Eukaryota > Viridiplantae > Streptophyta > Magnoliopsida > Caryophyllales > Polygonaceae > Fagopyrum > Fagopyrum esculentum. The sequence continues at coordinate 8,500,377 of BSUD01000004.1, read as the reverse complement.
GATAATTGCAGCAAGTCATTATAGTCACCTATAATTAAAGAGGGGAAGTGATGTGCCCTTGGATGCCCCTTTTACGTTGACCATAGACGAAGAGGACGAGGCTCTTAGAGTTCGCTCAGATGGACCGATCACCCGATCCCGAGCTAAGGCCATTGCTCGAGCCACCGGCTCCATCATCACCCGCATTACTTCTTCACTTGGTCCCATTACCGGCATGCCTTGTCTCTACACCACCATGGCATAGGCTACCGGTTCCGTTAGCGGCATGTCCCGTCTTTCCGACTCCATGGCATGAAGCTAGCTTATTTTCGGACTATATTTTCATGTTTTCCTTTTTATGTAATAAAGGGATATTCCGTATAGGAATATTCCCTTTTTGACCTTATCCTTTTAGGGTTTGCTATTATCCTTTTAGGTTTTCCCTTTTGGGATTTTCTTCATGTATTTTGTTTGGCCCGTTGGCCCATAGGTAGGCAAGTCTCTCTATATAAGAGATATCTTGCCTCACTTATTTTCCATGTTCAATATTACTAAGTTTTGAGAAGAATTTCCTCCTACTTAGCTTGGGCATCAAAACCTCTCTTCTAACCCTCAAACTTCTTCCTTGGATCTCGTCTTTGATTCAAGAAATCCATATTCGAGGATTCTTTTTAAGAATCAACCTTCGATCCACACAAAAAGGTTTCTTCGATCTCTCTAGATCGAAGTAACCCTTGTTTCTTCATCGCTTCCGCCCCTTTGGATCCGAAATGATACAACGTTGCACAAAGAATCAAGGAGTAGTTGGAGTTTTGCTTGATCTAGATCCGGAGTTATCCTTGGTTACCTCCAAGGACGCATCAAATTGGTATCAGAGCAAGGGATCAAAGCTAAGTTCTCTTTACTCTTGTTTTTTGTGCGTTATTATCTTAAACCTATTTAGCCTTTTTTTTGTTCATGATGTTCTTCGTTTGTTCATGATGTTCTTCATTTGTTCTTCATGATCTTCATGTTGTTCATCATGTTCTTCATCATGTTCATCCATTTTTCCTGAATTTTTTTTTTCTCTTTTCCGTGTTTAACTCAAAACAAAAAGCACAAAAATAGGAGATATTTGGTTTGCCTTCAAACCATTTATCAAACCCGTCTTTTTCTTAAACCGACCTAATCCGACAATTTTGTTAATTAATTTCACCAAATCTCTTGGGATATTTTTGTTAACGAAAAGTTCGGATATCTCGCATTTGATATTCCAAGAAAAGCAAAAAAAACTCTTCATCAATACGGATTTGTGCTCAAAAAAAAAAAAAAGAAAGTGTTGCTCAAAACGTTTCAAAGAAACGAAACACACAAAGTGAAAAGACGTCCGGCAAACCGGTCCATCCGAAAAATCGGATTTTACAAAACGGTCAAAGACCAAAAGCAAGCAAAGCTTGTCGAGTGAACAATTCGTCCATCTTCTATCTCTCCATTTTCTTACATACGTTTGCAAAATATCACTTGTTTATTTGTGTGTAATTGGTTCAATTTTGTTGGATTTGCCTTCCTTGCCTAACCGCCAAACGGCCTTCCCCAAAGTAGAACCCGATAACGCACTTGAAATTGGGTAAAGTTGACCTAACTTGTCACCTTGCTCACTTGATTGCTTGCAATTGTGTGCTGATTTGGAGCAATGACTAACGTTGAAATGGAAACTTCTCAGGATTCTGGCCCGCAAGAGTTCAGTGAACCCTTGGCTCAAGAAACTGCTTCGTTGTCCCTCGAAAATGACTCCATAAGGCGAGAATTGGAAGCCTTGAAGGCACAACAAAAGTTTGATGCCTTGACCCGAGAAAGCATTGCCTTGAAAAATGAGCTAGAAGCTCTTAAGGCCCTTCAGATTGCTCGCCGTCCCACCCCAACTTATCCGAATGAGATCGTGGTCAATGCTTCCACTTCCGATGCACAACGGAAAGGCAAGGGACTTTTGGGTGCCGGCCCATCAAACGTTACCCGGCTTGCGTCTGTCATTGAATGCACCCATCCTTTACCTTTTGACGGAAATGAGTCTCATGAAGAAGAGGAGGAATTCCCCGACCCGCGTTAAGATAACTTGCCCATAGTCGATACGGAACATCGGCACCAATATTATGAGCATCAACATCAACGGTATGTTCCTTCTCCACCTCCACCTAGTGTGCCCCGCACCGACCGACAAACCCGGGAAAAGCCCCGGTACCGTCCCAACTCAACCACCAATCATGGTCGTGAGCATGATCGTTCCGAACACCGTCACCAACGGTCAACCCGGCAACCGAGGACCCTTGACTTTGATGAATACGATGAGCAACACAACTTCAATGAGTTCTCCGGTGATGAATCCGATTAAGAACGGGTAGCACATAACCGTCCGTGGCACCCACCCGTCATAGACCCTTATGAGAACCAAGACCGGGGTGAAGAATGGTTGCCTTCCCCAAATCCACCTAGGCAGGCTCCACCCGTTCATGGGCGCCAACGGCCTCATGGCGGCCACCGGCGAGCCCGTGCCGATGATGCCTACATTCCACCGCCCCGCCCGGACCCCTACCGAGCTCGTAGGGAAGGTAAGGTTAAGTTCCCTACCTTTCATGGTGAATATGATCCGTGTGTTTTTCTTGATTGGGCGCAGGATATGAAACGAGCATTAAAACATTGTCATTATGAGGAGGAATCCGAGAAAATTGAGGCGGCAACTCTATACTTTGAAGGAGATGCGAAGTCTTGGTGGAACCGGTATGAGTTCACCCGAGAGAGGCGAGGATGGGCACCAATTGAGACATTTGAACAATTGCTCTATTGCATGACCAAGAAGTACGTACCCAAGGACTTTAAGAATGATATGCGGTTGCAAATTGCCGAGTTCAAGCAAGGCAACCTCACTCCGGTGGCTTACTTGGCTAAACTTGAGGACATGCACATTAAGGCCGGCGTCTCGGCCTCCCCCTCCGCCCTCCGCACAAAGTTCATGAGTGGGCTTAATGCTTCCATCCGGCGGCCGCTCGAGATTGTCCCATTCAAGGATTTGGGAGCATTATGTCATGCCGCCATGAAGTTATATAAGCAACAACTCGAAACACCGCGGTATTCTAGGTATCCCTCTTCCTCGAGTTCATATCTTTATCCGTCTAACACACGTTCTCGAGATGCGCCTAGTCCTACAGATACCGACGCCTCCAAAGGGACCCAACGGACGGGTCCTTCCAATAGGCAAACGGGTACCGAGAAGGCACCAATACGTGGCCCGGCACTGGCGCCTCCCTCTCGAGGTCAACAAGGACCCTCACCGGCGGCTCGCCCAAGGGAGCCCCGTGTGTTACAAGTGTAGCGGTTTTGGCCATGTACAACGTGATTGCCCAAACACCAAACGGGTCTTGTTTGCCGACCCAACATATTTCGAGGACGACGATGGTCAATATGAAGGTGATATCATTATTGAGGATGACCATGACACCGAACCACTTTTTGGCATTGAACCCTGTGATGACGAGCTTGCTTGCGGCCCAGCACAACCCGGTAAATTCGCTCTTGTTTCTCGTCGTATTTTGGCTGTTAAAGAGCATATTCCTATTGATCAACGCGAGAATCCCTTCCACTCTCGTTGCTTGGTTAATAATACGAGTCTTTCTCTCATCGTTGACGGGGGTTCTTGTTGCAATATTGTCAACGAACGGGTGGTAAAACACTTCAAGTTGCCTACGACCTCCCACCCAACGCCTTACGGACTCCAATGGATTTCCGATACGGCATGTGACACCGTCACACAACAAGCTTGGGTGCCGTTTTCTATTGGCGCCTATGTTGATAAGGTCCTTTGTGATGTTATCAAGATGGACGCCACACATGTCCTATTAGGACGACCATGGCAATTCGATCGCCGCACATATCATGATGGTTATCTTAATCGGTACATGTTCCAATATAATGGAAAACGGGTCACACTTTTGCCTATGACTCCGCACGAAATTTTGGTTGACTATGCGGAACGGAAGAGGCAACAAACTATTGATGAGTCCGCTAAAGCACCGGCAAAATCGGACCCCCGGAGTCCCGATGTTGTAGGTGCTAGTACTTCCAAATCCCGAAACACCGCCCCTCTTGTCCATGCTACCGAATCCGAAGGTAGTAAAGGTCGCATCGTTTCTTCGGGCGCACCTTTATCATCTTCGGATCCCGTAATTCAAGGACGGTGTGAGCCACGGATACTCTTAGCTCGCCGGCATGATTTGCAACCGGTCATGGAAGGCAAGTTCCCATGCTTTTTACTTGTTCCGTTTTGTTTATCTACTTCTCATGACCCAAGTAATGTGCCACACGAGGTGTCTTTGTTGTTGTCCGAATTTCAGGATATTATGCCCAAAGATCTCCCACCCGGCTTGCCACCTATCCGAGGGATTGAACATCAAATTGATTTTGTGCCCGGTGCCTCTTTGCCAAACCGTGCCACTTACCGAGCTAGTCCGGAAGAGACAAAGGAGCTACAACGTCAAGTGCAAGAGCTCCTAGACCGGGGACATGTGCGTGAATCCTTATCACCATGTGCCGTCCCGGTAATCTTAGTACCAAAGAAAGATGGATCATGGCGGATGTGTGTTCATTGTCGTGCCATCAACCAAATCACCGTCAAATATCGCCACCCGATCCCGCGCCTTGATGACATGTTGGATGAGCTTCATGGCGCCACCATCTTCTCCAAAATTGATCTCCGGAGCGGTTACCACTAAATCCGGATGGCCGAAGGTGACGAATGGAAGACGGCGTTCAAAACAAAGTATGGACTCTATGAATGGCTTGTCATGCCTTTTGGCCTCTCCAACGCCCCGTCCACCTTCATGCGCCTCATGAACCATGTCTTGTGCCGATTCTTGGGTACATTTGTTGTTGTTTATTTTGATGATATTTTGGTGTTTAGTACGTCTTTGGAGAATCACATCGGGCACCTTCGCCAAGTGCTCGAGTGCCTTAGACACGAGCAATTGTATGTCAACTTTGACAAATGCGTCTTTTGCTCGGACACCACTATCTTTCTTGGCTCTGCCGTGTCTAAGGACGGACTACGAGTAGACGAATCTAAAGTTCGTGCTATTCGGGAGTGGCCTACTCCTACTACGGTCACCATGGTCCGAGCCTTTCTCGGTTTAGCGGGTTTCTACCGACGCTTTGTCAAGGACTTTAGCACGGTAGCGGCACCGCTCTATGAGCTCACTACCAAGGGTGTCACGTTTGAGTGGCGTGATATCCATGCTCGAGCGTTTGATGCGCTCAAAGACCGCCTTTGTAATGCACCATTACTCCAACTCCCAAACTTTTCGAAAACTTTCGAGGTGGAGTGTGATGCATCAAATGTGGGCATTGGAGGAGTTCTCTTACAAGAGAATCGTCCAATTGCCTACTTCAGTGAAAAACTGTCCGGTCCTTCGCTCAACTACCCTACATATGACAAGGAACTATATGCTCTAGTTCGTTGTCTTAAGACATGGCAACATTACTTGTGGCCGAAGGAGTTCGTGATTCATTCGGATCATGCGGCTCTTTCGTATCTCAAGAGTCAAACAAATCTCAGTCGGCGCCATGCTAGTTGGGTAGAGTTTTTAGAGACCTTTCCTTATGTCATTCGGCATAAGAAAGGCAAAGAGAATGTGGTAGCCGATGCTCTTTCTCGCCGCTATGCCCTCCTTGTGTATATGGATGTCAAGATACATGGCTTTGCTCTTATCAAAGAGTTATATGCCACGGATCTTGACTTCAAGGACATATGGGCACAATGCCTCGACCTCCGAGAGCACGAGTCTTTCTTTATTAACGATGGCTATCTTTTTCGAGCGGGAAAACTTTGTATTTCGCGCTCATCTATACGCCATTTGTTGGTCAAGGAAGCTCATGAGGGCCGTGGTCATTTCGGTGCTACCAAGACCCTTTCCGCTCTCCAAGAGCATTTCTTTTGGCCCCGGATGCGTATGCATGTGACACGGTTTTGCAAGGGTTGCATCACATGTCATCATGCCAAGTCGCGCCAAGGTCCGGATGGGATGTATTCTCCTTTGCCTATACCAATGGGACCTTGGGAGGATCTATCCATGGACTTTGTGGTCGGGTTGCCTATGTCAAAACGAGGCAAAGACTCCATTTTCGTGGTAGTCGATCGCTTTTCCAAAATGGCTCATTTCATCGCATGTAAAAGCACCCTAAATGCTAGTGAAGTTGCCACCTTGTTCTTTGACAATGTGGTGCGATTACATGGGATACCACGTTCCATCGTTAGTGATCGGGACGTGAAATTCGTAAGTCATTTTTGGAGAACGTTGTGGGGAAAACTTGGAACCAACTTGTTGTTTTCAAGTAGTTATCACCCCCAAACCGATGGTCAAACAGAGGTGACCAATCGGACTCTTGGTGCTCTACTTAGAGCCACCACTAGGATCAACCCACGTAGGTGGGAGGACTTACTTTCTGTTGTAGAGTTTTCGTATAACAGGTCTAGGCACACGGCAACTAAATTGTCCCCATTTGAAGTTGTCTACGGCCTCAATCCACACACACCATTGGATTTCACTCCCCGCCCGCTCAAGGATGGAGAACACATCATCGCCGGAAACCGGGCCGCCCAAATCATTGAGCTTCATGAGCGGACTAGGACACAACTTGAACGTCGTGCCGCCCAACTTGCCGGACAACGCAACAAGGGCCGCCGCGACGTCTCTTTTGAGCCCGGTGATCTTGTTTGGCTCCACCTACGAAAGGAGCGTTTCCCTTCTCGCCGCATGAGCAAGCTCTCGGACCGTGGTGATGGCCCATTCCGCATCTTAGCCCGTCATGGTCCAAATGCATACAAGTTAGAGCTTCCGGATTCCTACGGAGTACACCCAACGTTCAACGTCAAGGACCTTGCCCCTTATGTTGAGCCCCTCTTTGACGATGGTGAAACGGGGACGTTTCACAGCCAAGATGGGGGGACTGATACGCCCTTGGATGCCCCTTTTACGTTGACCATAGACGAAGAGGACGAGGCTCTTAGAGTTCGCTCAGATGGACCGATCACCCGATCCCGAGCTAAGGCCATTGCTCGAGCCACCGGCTCCATCATCACCCGCATTACTTCTTCACTTGGTCCCATTACCGGCATGCCTTGTCTCTACACCACCATGGCATAGGCTACCGGTTCCGTTAGCGGCATGTCCCGTCTTTCCGACTCCATGGCATGAAGCTAGCTTATTTTCGGACTATATTTTCATGTTTTCCTTTTTATATAATAAAGGGATATTTCGTATAGGAATATTCCCTTTTTGACCTTATCCTTTTAGTGTTTGCTATTATCCTTTTAGGTTTTCCCTTTTGGGATTTTCTTCATGTATTTTGTTTGGCCCGTTGGCCCATAGGTAGGCAAGTCTCTCTATATAAGAGATATCTTGCCTCACTTATTTTCCATGTTCAATATTACTAAGTTTTGAGAAGAATTTCCTCCTACTTAGCTTGGGCATCAAAACCTCTCTTCTAACCCTCAAACTTCTTCCTTGGATCTCGTCTTTGATTCAAGAAATCCATATTCGAGGATTCTTTTTAAGAATCAACCTTCGATCCACACAAAAAGGTTTCTTCGATCTCTCTAGATCGAAGTAACCCTTGTTTCTTCATCGCTTCCGCCCCTTCGGATCCGAAACGATACAACGTTGCACAAAGAATCAAGGAGTAGTTGGAGTTTTGCTTGATCTAGATCCGGAGTTATCCTTGGTTACCTCCAAGGACGCATCAGGAAGTTACTTGCATTTATATGGTTTTTTAGTTGGGTCCTTAATGCTTCTTTTTGGTTCTCATGTGGAGGGGCATAAATGAAAGTAATGTGGATACTAGTACTGGTCATCAGATTTTTATGTAGTATCGTAATGTATCTTTTTTCTTTTGTGGTTATCTCCACCTATTCATTAAGAATTTGATAACTTTTCCAAAGGAGGCATACCCCCCCCCCCCCCGAAAGGCCATCAGGAGGGACAAAGCAAATGTTATCGAGACCCGCCCCTTTCCAGCATTTTTCATCGGGTTCAATACAAGTTTTCAATTCTGCTAGCATGATCATTTGGATTATATCATTTTTGCACGTAATGTTTAGATCCGTCCAGAAAGTCTTCTTCCTCATACCCCTGCAATTCCAAAAAGCCACTTTCATTATGATGACTTTGGTTTGTTGGGTGGGAAGCCCATGGTTAACTCCGAGGTCAACATTTCCTTTTGGATCCTTTGATTAGGCGAATTTAAACTTAGCCATTTTTCCAAGTTAAGAAAAAGTTTGTTTAGAAAAACCTTTGTCCAAGTAAGGATTGATATGGTAGCAGAATAAAGCCTACAGTCTTGAAGGATTTTGGTTGTTTCACATTTTTATCGCTTTTTAGACATGAGCTTGTGCCATATACGTTTAACTATAATCACCAGTTTGTTCCTAGGTCTTTTTAAAACGGTATGGTGATTGTTATTGAGCAAAGTGAAACAACACCCTTCATTCTTGCATTTACTACAGTTGAGATTTAGTCCATGTTTATTCCAATTTTTCATTCTTAGAACGAATCTATATTTTTGATTTACTAGTAAGGTTAAACTTCACTAAATTTAGGCTTCTGCGCCTGAATTTTGCCTCTTAATAGGCTCGTTTTATCCAGGTTGCTATAGTTCCCTTCAATCACAGGTTTATGTTCATACATAAGAAAGATAATAGCAGCCAAGAAAAAACAAGGAGACCAATATTTGAGATTAGAAACAATAGAAATGCACATTTTACTTTGGGCAAGCCCATTTATACTCATATTCAAGTTCATAATTTTCTTCTTATTCTCCTTCATTTGCTGGACTGTGGAGTTGCACTTCCTTGAGCTCCACAAATCTAATCTCCTTCCAGTATCAAACACTGTAATTTCCATTTATTCTGGTGCCTGTAGATCTCCAAATTCCTGCAGAATGTAAGCCAACGGTGATCTTTGTTCAAACTATGCTTTAGCAATTTAGTTTTTCTACTACGGAAACAAACACAGTCAATGTATTAGATATAATGCAAGGCAGTGAACCGAATTTGCCAGTAAATAGATCATCATGTGTAGCGCTTTTTATGCATAGATTATTCAACGGATAATCAATCATAGCAGGTTCAGTATCAACTTTGCATTCATATTTAAGGTCACAAATCAAAATCAGAGTATATATATCAAAGTTTTCCATAAAATTATTTTTCCTGAAGTTAGTTGTATTTATTTATTTTTTTTGATAAATTTCAATTGTTTCCTAAGTGATAGTAATCACAGATGCTCAAAAGGAAATCATTGCCCATACTGTATATATTGATCTTGTTTCTATATTTATCAATTCTAAGGTTAAGTCCAAAGAAAATTTGACTCACCCTAAGAGGAGTAGGATTCGAACTCACACAACCAAACACCATAAAAAAATTTCTTGAGTCTCATACCACTACATCACACTATAATTCTTGTTTCATTAGTGGTTCGTATTTATTAAGCTATTATCCTTTTGGAATATAAAACGAAAATTTTTAAAATCGCCCTTACTACTTTGATTATATATTTTTATTGATTTTATTTATAATGACAATATAACATGTTAAATATATTTCCATACATTTTAAGTATAGAAATTTTTTTTTGAGTTTATACATGAATTACTGAGTTTTCATTTTTATAAACTTCTAAAGAACTAAAAATAGTATGTATAAAGTTAGTATATAATACTTTATACCCAAAAGATTTAAATATAAATTTACTCAGTTAAGGTATACAACTATAATATATTAAGTTTAAATATACTATATTTGTTTTTTTTTAATCTTAAAAATTAAAATAGGGAATTTACTCAAAAAAAACAATCTAAATGTTACCCAATATCCCATGGGTAAGATTGAGTCAAATATATCAACCTTTTTGTACTTAGAGAATGAGTATAATATATAAGTTTGGTGGACTACTTATCCGTCTGTTATGAATTTAATTTTCGATCAAAGCTTAATAATGTGTTGGACGCGGACCCAACGAGTGTATACTCTCAAATCGACATGCGACATCATCCTCCAGGTTATATTAGACCCATTTGATTTTTACAATATTTTTACTTGTTTTATATACTTATGTTATATATATTAGATTAAAATTAGTGTTAATTGTAGTATATTGTTTCATTATTACTTTAAAATTAGGATATTATTTCTAACGTACGAAAACATCATAACTTATAGTTCTTGAAAAATTCCACTGCTTGCCAACAATCGAAGGTGTTAGATTATATGCCATCAAGATAATGTGTGAGTAAAATTTAGTTGATGAAAATTCTCATAGTTTGTCAACAACTAAAAGTGTTAGATTGTGTACCATCAATTTAAAGTGGGTGTGAAATTAACCAATAACTTGTGAGTATTATTTGTCACTATCTCAACTTTTTCTTGTAGTCTCTTATTAATTTAAAATTAATTAATTAATTAATTAATTTTAAAAGATGAGGTAATTATGGGTATACTATTCGGATAATTAGTAAATTGGGTAATATTAAAATTAATTAATTAATTAATTAATTTTAAAATATGAGGTAATTATGGGTATACTATTCGGATAATTAGTAAATTGGGTAATACCCAATTGGGTATCGTTAAACTTTGATATCACTAGTTTTTAGTGCTAAAATTGTGTAATAACAATTTAGGTAATTATAAAATTTGTGTAAATTACATATTTAACCCACTATTAAAATTGGGTAACACTGGTTTGAGTAATTAGAAAATGGGTATCACTAATTTGTGAAAGTAGAAAGTAAGTATAACTTTAAATAAAATATAATGACAAAATAGTGAGATTCAATTAGTCCAATTGATAATAAGGTGAGAGAGAGAGCCTGTTAGAGTTCGAAACCCTTAAATTAGCTTTTTTTTTTAAATATACATAAGAGGTCTACTTTGTTTTCTATAAAAGAAAAGGACAAAGTTGATGATCTTGTAGGCAAAAAAGAGTTCACTTATCCAACTTACTCTTTTGAAAAAATTGGTGTAATATTTTCGTCCTAAATAAACATAAAAATATTTTTCACAATATAGGAATAGGAAGAATTAGGTAGAATAATGAATATAAAATAGCTAATTGAGAAACTAACCACTAACTTTTTTAACTTTTGATTTCTAACCACTTAATTTTAAAAAAACTGATTTTTTTCGGAATTTTTTATTGTCAATACTTGATGATAGTCAATACTTGTAGACAGTTGTAACAACCGTGTTTTTGCCTTCACCGTCCCGCGGTGAAGGTGGTCACCCCTGTGGCCAACCGCGATCGCGGCAGGTTCAGCCGCCCCTGCGGCTGACTCTAGATCGCGTCCGATCTATTTTATTCCGTTTTTATTTCTTTCCTTTCTTAGAAGATTCAATTTTCTAAGATATGGGCTGACTTTCCTTCCACCAGCTAACCCTAAAAACGACATTCCTTTATCTTTTTCAACCGTTCTCTATATATTCCCGCCTTCTCTTCCTTTTTCTAGTTTCTTGCTTACATTTCTTCAATCTCGACCAAAGTTGCGACCTTTCCCTTGTGATCTTCTGCAAAACGTGTAAGTTCTTCATCCCTTGATCCTTATATACGTTCCTAAACCTGCTGCATGCTTCTTCCTTCTATTTCTCTTTCTTTTTTCTCGTACTTCTTCTTCTTCACAAGAATCTAGATCGAGTCTTGATTCTTGTTGGTCTTCCGTCGTTGATACAGCTATGTTCACAGGCTCACTTGGTTGAGTTTTGAAGTGTGAGGAACAAAGGTTCAAGATTTGATTCCCTTGTTGTGCCGTGTTGTCAAAGGAAGTCCCGACAATAGCTTTCTGTCAAGCCACCGCCCCCGCACCTGGTTTGTTCCGCCCCACGGATCTACCCAGAAACCGCCACACGGTTTTGTCTACCGCACTTGCGGTTTATCTGTAGTAGCTTCCGTCCTTGGTGAGTTGCTTCCTTTTTCTGAATCTCTCGTTCCTTTCCTTGTGTAGTGTTGATGTTGTTGCTTCTTGGGAGTCTGTAAGACTAGGGATCGTGTCCCTAGCTTGTGGAGATCTCTTAGAGATCATTGTGACTAGAAGTTATAGACTTCTAGCTTTTGGTTCGTTTTTTATTCGAGATGTCTTGTATTAACGGGCTTTCCTTTCTTCTTTCCTTCGGGAAACTGTGCAGTACTTGACCCTTGTGTTACTTCGAGTGAGGTAAGTCCCTTAGACTTACTTAGATGTGTTCTGTACATTGGTTTGACCGTATTGGTTGTGTTTGTGTTGTCTATCGTTATAACGGATAACCGGAATATGATTGACCTTTTATACTTAATTGACCCAAGTGTATTATAACGGGAGGTGACCGCTTGTCCAATTTAAAATGGGGAAACTGGGAGGTGCTCTTGCGACCAGTCCAGCAGGTAACGGAGGGATGCATCGCCTCTATTCCTGTTGGTGAAAGGGGACATAGGCGAGATCACGGTGATTCTCGTGTGACAACATAAGTTGAACTAGTAAAGAGATTAACTTATTTAAGATAATAAGCGGTTGAGTGCGAGCATGCTATATGTTTATGTTACCTTATGTATGTTTGTGTCTTTACTGTCTTTCTGATATCTCGAATGTTAGTTAACGATTTATACAAATGTTGTAGTTGCCCTGCACAATATAGGTGTTGTTGAGTGATCTGGGTGGTGTGGTCAGTCGGGGTTCCCATACATTATAGGACGAGATCGGGTTTATATTTCAGTTGTTGTTCTTTCCCTTTTGTTTTGAACTCGGTTTGCGGGTCTTTTACGCTTCCCTTTGTTTTACCTTTGTTTTTTAATATAGTTTTGATTTTCATTTATTTGTGTTTTGTTGCAAGATCCGATGTTATTGTTGTTACTTTGAAGGTCGGGACCCATTTTGAGGTCTCATCCCGTAACGCTTCGAGTTCGCAGAACTTGGGGTGTTACAACAGTAAATCAAAGAAACGTAGGTTTCTTCTATCCTTTTTGTCCACTATCTTGAATTTCGCGGGTCTGTTTTAATCAATTTTGAATTTATTTAAAATCTCTTTCTTTTATAATTTGACAACATTGGATTATATATGCGAGATTGAGATCGAAGGTTGGAGGGAGAAAATGGTGGGAAGTGGAAAATTTAGGGAGGGAAGGCAAATTTTCAAACAATCTATATAACTTACTAAAACAAAGGACACTAAGTCCACATGTCAATCAACTAGGTATGCCACATAGGATTTTTTGTGAAATATTTACTGAAATGCCACTCCTAAAAAATTTATGAGAGATTACTAAATTACCACTCCTAAATAATAGAATCCTAATTACTAAATAAATATTAAAGATTTCTATCTATAAATAATTTTTATTGATATCTCAGCAACTTCATCCAAAAATAACTATTAAAATTAACTAATGATTTATTTAATTTATAAATTAATCTACAAATTTGTGGAAAAACATAAGTATTCAAAATACTTCTCGTACAAGTTTGCAATTCTTCACTTTTTCTTAACTACTTATTCAAATCTACAGCAAATCTAAAATTTATAATTATTCTGTTTGAAGAAGTCTAAAAAATTATGACCCATTTAATATTTTAATTAATTAAAAAATTATTTATTGGGTAATATTTTAATTTTTATAAGTTTAAGTAACTGTAATCTATATATCTATATAACTTAATAAAACAAAAGACGCTAATGCCACATGTCAAGCAACGAGGGATGCCACGTCAGCTTTTTTTTAAAAATATTTACTAGATTGTCATTGATATTAAAATTTATATTTTAAATAGTTAAAAAATTTATAGTTAGAAAATTAACCTCAATCCACATTAAAAATTAAAAATTAAAAATTTTAAATTTTAAAAAAATTTGTTAAAATGCCCAACAATATCTACAAAAAAATAACAGTTATAAAAAACCTAATATTTTAAATATTTTTTGTAAAATATTCGGCAATTAACCTAGGCCAATTTTTTATATTCAATAATTTAAATGAGATTGTTGAAATCTAAAATAACTAAAAAGATTTTATTCCATGTAAGTCGATGCAATATTCCATTTAAACTGATTTTTTATAATTTGAAATAGCAACCAAATATGTAAAAGATATAAAACTTTAAATTTTACCCAAAAAATTGAAAGTTATTAAAAAAGTTTTATGGTATCTAAATCTGAATAAAAAAATTAAAAAAGGAGAAGAAGATGAAGATGTAAGCTATTACATAACCAATATTCCAAATCTCAAGTCTATAAAAAATTAAAAAAGATTGGTTTAACAAAAGTTCAATTTTTTTGCTTTGGTAAAATCTATAATTAAGACTTCCTATGAAAGTTACTAATCTCAATTGAGATAATATCGAATTTATAAATATATATTTTAACGAATCTTCCATCATACACTAACCCACTATAAATATTTGATACTCTTATCTTCACAAACCTACACAAATTCCATTGCTCCCTTTTAAACGTACGCTCACAAGGTGTCAAGGTAGATGGTACATCTCTCATTTAATTTTAAGGTCACCGTTCTATTTTTTTTTAATGTCATTACATTGATCATCTAACTTTCTTCATGTTTACAATGGTGACACTAAAGCTGCTTGCTTATTCTTTCCAATTTCCGATCAAACACATTTTTTTTCATGATATCAAACGATGGAACGAACAAACTTCGATTCGATCGACGAGCTAATGCTTTCTGATTATTCGTTAAATATTTTCAATCGCCGGCAAGATTTTCTCTTTTTACTCGAAAATCCAAACTTTATTTATTACGTTTTATAAAAATTTAGTTAATATTTATCAAGTTATCAATTATCAATGCAATCAAATTGAGATTTCCTATTTACTGTAAATATATAAATGAATATGATTTAGTTTCCCTTTTATTTTTAATGTGAATTTTTGGTTGTTATGTAGATTTGATTTAGTTTTCCTTTTCTTTTTAATATGAAAACCGGCAAAACTAAATTCTATGATTTGCTTTGATTTTGAACGTATTTTTTTTACCTCTTTTTTCCTTAATTAAAATTTTGGTTATTTTTGATTTTGTAATAAGAGTTGACCAACATTTATTTGAGATTGTAACCGTTTTATCAAATATAGGTTTAGCTTAAGTTTGAATTGTAGCCATAATCTTAATTTATTTGTATTGATTATGTTGAAGGAAAATCTTTAAAACGAAATCATGAATTTAGAAATTTATGTATATATATCTAACACAAAATTGTCAATACTTTTTTTTTTTACTAAATCCTAATTAAGCCATAAAGTACTAAAAAAATTTATATATATAT
>BSUD01000004.1:8474687-8484982 GCA_033239045.1 Fagopyrum esculentum | reverse complement strand
TTTTTTTTTTTTTTGCTACGGAGGCTAATGAAAGCACAATATTTTTTTAGATTTTAAACTTTCAATTATTAGATCGCACTAGAAATACCACAAGTTAAAATCAAGAAGAAGAAAAACCGAGTATTGGTGGACTGAAAGAGCCAAATAAGATCCTTTTGAATAAAAAGAATATTTTGATGAATACACCTACAATGTAAGATTTAAAGTGTCAATATTTGATTGAAATTATGATTAATTAGTATTATATCCGTGTTATTGCAAATAATAGATATAACATTTTATGTCCTTGCATCGAACCAATTATGCACGTACACTACATTCAAATTATTTCTTAACAAATACCCGTGAAAGGCACGGGAACTAAACTAGTTAATTATAAAGAACAAGCAATTCTATGCATGACACATGATGAAAAACAATCAACATGACACAAAACGAGCAAGAAAACAATTAATATGATGGAAAACACGAGAAAGAACTAACCTCCGATGATGCACCGAGCTGAAGCACTTGAAAACGCTCCAAAACGTTGATTTGACCGTTAGAGTTCTTCAGTGTTGTAGTTTGTCGTGAACATCTTATGTGTTTGGAGAAGACTTCTTTAAGGTCTAGATATTACTAATAAAAAAAAGTTCTACAAAATCAATAAAATAATAAATTCTTTTCGAATCAACAAACTTTTAAATACCATAATAATTTATAAAAAAATTTAAAATTTTAATTGAATACCAAAATATTTATATGGACTGATTTATATTTTACCCCAAATACTCAACTTTTTTTACCTTTAATTTTAATTAAAAAAATTAAAGTACATAACTTGAATCATCAATACAATAAAGGATTTACTAACCCATTGTTCTCAAGTAATAATGATCCCTATCGTTGTTAGTATTTTTTACTTTATCATAACGATTAGTTCTTGATTTTTTTTTCTAATGATTTTACCTTAATAATGAATATATTAATTTTTAAATATTACTATGCTTAATTAATTATTATTTTTAAAAAAATAATTTTATACATCTATATATATAGGTAAACGTTCAAGTACGGTGCATAATTTACGGTACGGGCGTGCGGCTGAACGTACGCCCGGCAAGTGTCCCGAAATTTTTTTTTTTTTTTTAGCAACGAATGAAAATTTGTTTGAACTACCATGTTATAATTTATGCACTATTGTCCTATAAACTTTGAACTATTCCCGTATAATTCATGAACTATTACTTTTTAATATATTATATCAAATTATTTATAAATTAATCGTTTATATATTATGAACTATTCAATTGTAATTCACGAACTATCATTTTATAAGTTATGCACTATCCTTTATAAATTTTGCACTTTGAACTATTCTATTATAATTCATGAACTATTCTATTATAATTCATGAACTATCCCATAATAAGTTTTGAACTATTACTTTCACTCCTTTATAAATTTTGCAACTATTCTATTATAATTCATGAACTGTCCTTTTAGAAGTTATGAATTATTCCTTAATAAGTTTTGAACTATTACTTTTATTTCATTATAAATTTTGCAATATGAACTATTCTATTATAATTCATGAACATACTTTTATAAGTTAGGAACTATTTCATACTAAGTTTTGAACTATTATTTTCACTCGTTTTTAAATTAAAAAAAAAAACTCGTTTAGAAGGAAAATAAAAAATAAAATATAAAAAAATTTCGGGACACGTGTCGGGCGTACGTTCAGCCGCACGCCCGTACCGGAATAATGATTATAATTTTGTTATGTTATTTAATATTACATTCATAATTTGTTACTGTTTCTTTACATTTATCACTTATAAAGTTGTATAATAATTTTAATAAATTAATATGAATGTTATAAATTTAATTTTACGGTATAAAAAATGTAGATGGAGCCCTAGATTTATTGAGGTAATAGCCCTCCACTCATTCCCATTCAAACGAGTGGAGCACAAAGGTCGCTTTGTAACATCCATGGCGGCACTCATAAGCGCTTTACCCCCAATCCTTGCACTCTTTCTTCCAAAGCTTCCACCTTTCATCCATGGCGGCATCATCTCTAACCTTCCTCCAAACCCCCACTTTCCTCTCATCTCGCTTTACCCCCAAAGTCACCCCTTCACTGCTCTCTCTCCCTTCCAAAACCCTAAACCCAAACCTCCACTTTTCCAACAAACCTTCCTTCTCCCTCTCCTCCAAAAACCCTATCTCCGATTTCTTCACCTCCGACGAATACGACTCCGACAAGCCTCGTGAAGAGTGCGGCGTCGTCGGAATCTACAACGACCCCGAGGCATCTCGTCTCTGTTACCTCGCTCTTCACTCTCTCCAACACCGTGGCCAAGAAGGCGCAGGAATCGTAGCAGTAAAAGACGACGTTTTGAAGTCAATCACCGGCGTTGGCCTCGTCACCGACGTTTTCAATGAGTCAAACCTCCGTAAACTCCCTGGAAACTCTGCAATTGGCCATGTCCGCTACTCCACCGCCGGTGCCTCTGCTTTAAAAAACGTCCAGCCTTTCGTTGCCGGTTATCGCTACGGCTCTGTAGCCGTCGCTCATAACGGTAATCTCGTTAATTACACCAATCTCCGGCACGAACTCGAAGATAACGGTTCGATTTTCAATACTAGTTCTGATACTGAAGCTGTACTGCACTTAATTGCAATTTCCAAGCGAAGACCTTTCTTGTTAAGAATCATCGAAGCTTGTGAAAAAATCCAGGGGGCTTATTCGCTGGTGTTCTTGACAGAGGATAATAAGCTAGTAGCAGTCAGAGATCCTCATGGATTTAGGCCTTTAGTAATGGGAAGAAGGAGCAATGGAGCTATAGTTTTCGCATCTGAAACATGTGCACTTGACCTAATTGAGGCTACATTCGAGAGAGAAGTAAACCCAGGAGAGATTATACTTGTTGATGAAGATGGAATTCAATCCACATGCTTAATGTCCCATCCAACTCCTCAGCAATGCATCTTTGAACACATCTATTTCGCCATGCCCAATTCAGTTGTATTCGGAAAATCCGTGTACAAATCTAGACGAGAATTCGGTGAAATTCTCGCTACATTAAGTCCAGTTGATTGTGATGTAGTGATAGCTGTTCCTGATTCCGGTGTTGTAGCTGCAATCGGGTATGCAGAGAAATCCGGAGTTCCGTTCCAGCAAGGCTTGATTAGATCACATTATGTGGGTAGGACATTCATAGAGCCATCACAGAAGATTAGGGATTTTGGTGTTAAGCTTAAGCTTGCACCGGTGAGGGCGGTTTTGGAGGGAAAGAGAGTGGTGGTTGTGGATGATTCGATTGTGAGAGGGACAACCTCGTCGAAGATTGTTAGGATGATTCGGGAAGCGGGTGCTAAGGAGGTTCATATGAGAATCGCTAGCCCTCCAATAATCGGTTCGTGTTATTATGGTGTTGATACACCGAGTCCTAGTGAGTTGATCTCGAATAGGATGGGTGTGGAGGAGATTAGAGAGTTTATTGGGTCGGATTCGCTTGCGTTTCTTCCTCTTGACGGATTGCGCGAGCTTATGGGAAGCAGTTCGTCTAGTTTTTGCTATGCTTGCTTCTCAGGAGACTACCCTGTGTTGCCGGAGAATTGCTAACTGGAGGCAGGGGTGAGTGAAAGCTTCATTATTTGTTCCAATATTCATATGCAGACGATGCTTAATGTTAGTTGTCTTGCTTGATCCATTTTTATGCAGTGCAAAAATATGATCTGACGTAGGGACAAAAACAGATAACAGTAGTGAAGTCTTGGTCATTTGTTTTGCAGTAGCAAATTTGGACCGTAAATCGATCAAGAATTAGATCGACCCGGACATGGACCGGAGGTCCTGAACCAACACAATTTAATTTTGACCGATTTATAGGTTTGTATTATTTCCTCGACTTATGCACGTAGTTTAGAACCATGTATTTTGAGGATGTTGGATGTCTCATCGTCAATTATAGTGTTGCACCTCGTGTGTAGTTAAGATTTTCATCTAAGGTTTCAAAGTACGCGTATGGAAGCGTTGGAGCTGGCGTCAAGCTGATGAACCACGCTCCCCATTAGTGTACCTGAATGAGGGGGAAAAACTCTAACTACGCTTTTTAAAAGCGTAGTTGAACGGAAAAAATAAAAATAAAAACTCTGCATACGCTCCCCATAAGCGTATTTCAATGTTAAATGAGGACTTTGCATCTCTGCCCCAACTACATACCACTTTGTCTTTTATGTTCGTTGGATTCTCTATAACAAACGGCGAGTAGCCTCAGCGTCGTCTTCGTCTCTTCGTGTGTAGTCCTCGCCGGTGTCTTCTTCTCTTCTCTGTAACGAACGGTGAGCAGCCTCAATGTCGTCTTCTTCTCTTCCTCGTCAACGTCTTCTCAATTCGTTTGAACGTTGTCTTTGTCTTCTTCGTCGAACGTGATTCTTCTCTATTCTTCCACATACTCTTCTTCTCTGTACTTCGTTTGCCGGAAAGGTTATTCTTCCTCTCGAACCCTTGCCTCTAATTTCTAAACCTGAAATTGCTAAACCTAGGAACCCTAATCTGTTTGATTTCTCATCTTTGTTCAAAAATCAGAAACCCATCCAAAAATTGAAGCAGGAGGTGGAAAATCAGAACCAGATCCATCCAGAAATTGAAGTCGGAATAATGGTTAGAAAATCGAGCAATGACGGGTGAAAAACGAAAGAGATCCATCCAGAAATTGAAGTCGGAATAATGGTTAGAAAATCGAGCAATGACGGGTGAAAAACGAAAGGTGAGTCTCTAGAAATTGAAATTATAACCCTAATTAAACTAATACCTGGAATTTTGATCGAGTTGAAAGCCAGAATTTTGATTGAATTGAATGAAAATTAAAATTGATAATCGGAATTTTGATTGAATTGAAATTGAAATAGAAATAGAAAGTCGAAATTTTGATTGAATTGAATTGAATGAAAATTTAAATGGATACTCGTAATTTGGATTGAATTGAAATGAAAATTTGGAATTTTGCTTGTATTGAAATTGAATTAGTAATGCTAGTTTGGTGTTGTTGTTACTTTGAATCGGCTTTATCGAATTTTGGCCCGCATTTTGTTTTATTTAGATTGATAGGAAAATCTCTAGTAGATTCGTGACTGCATTGGGGCATGATAGAGTGGTTCGTTTCCACCCAATGGCCCCTATGTCAACGTTAGGGGCTGATGTGTCTCGGAAGAATTATGAGATCCTTGGGGATCCATTTGTACAAGATGAGGATGATTTGGAGGAGGACGTTCAGGATGTTGAGATCCGGGAAGAGGAGTTGGTCCCAAATAAAGAGGTTGAGGTCCGGGAGGAGGACGTGGTCTCGGATGAGGAGGTTGAGGTATGGGAGGAGGAGGTGGTCTATATGAGGAGGTCCCACAAAAGGAGGTACGAGGCTCCGGCCCTTTGATTTTCGACACCGTAAAGCATTATAACACGTGTGACCAGCGACATATGGGAGGGCATTGAGAGGGGAGTTTTGCATGTTCACCAACATCTTCCAATAGTTACTCGGTGGTCCGAGGTTGTTAGGCTTTAGGCAGATGTGACAGAAACATGGTTATGGTTTGCTCGTCGTAGTGGACTCACCGGCTTGCACGAGGTCGACTACAAGAGTCACAACGGTAATTTGATATATGCTTTTGTGGAGCGTTGGTATCTAGAGACCAACAACTTTTACTTTCCTTAGGGTGAGATCACAATCACGTTTCACGATGTCGTGAAGATATTAGGATTGCAAATAGACGAGGATTTGATCAATTGTAACTCGAGTCATGACACTTTGATAGCTATGTTTGAGGGTATGTTTGATATGGTCGGCGATGATGTTGGAAAACAAATCAATGAGGGAAGGATCAAACTTACTTTGTTAGATGAGAGCATTACACGTATGAGACGTGATGACCTATTTTCAAAGCATGTCGTTATTGGATATCTACTTATATTGATACCTTCGACCCTATTTTTGGACAAGATTATAAACCGGGTAAAGCGTCATTTGTTGGATGTTGTGCGGAATCACGAGAGGACCGATGCGTTATCTGGGGGGTTCAACTATGTTAGCTAATCTATATAGGAAATTAGGTAAGGCCTCTTGTGCCACTTGTGCGTAGCTGGATGGATACACTATCTTACTCCTGATATATTTCGCTAGAACAATTCATTTACTTCAGTTTCCATTACGGAATGGTCTAAGGCCTCATGACTTGCAGTCTGATGAGAGCGCCCAATGGTACAGGGTCTAACTGGATTGATGTAGAGCGGAGGATGTAAGATTTGCACGTGCTTTTCTATTTTGTAAGTTATTTGTCTTGCATTTGTTCACTTGTAAGCCGACCCAAAAATGAATGTTCTGCTAGTGACGGTAGAATATTGTGGTTGTAATTACCGTGAACTACATTAATCTTCCACTTATTCGACACAATTTTTTCGGTCCATTGTACTTCAGCCCCAACTATCTTAAATTTACAATCCTTTTTCTTTGACTTCGATCTACACCTTTTTGAAAGATCAACATCATCCTTCTTTAAACTCTTCTGCCTCCCAAATTTCCCATACACAAATACAACTTTCTCATAATGATTATCACCTGGGTTATATGATTTTAATATGATTATCACCATATGATATTTTCTACTTTCCTCATGAACCCAATTAACTGGATAATCATTATTCGGAAAGTATTGTTCAACTCCAAAAAACATTTGAATAATCTAGTTCCTTTATTTTGGGTTGATTTTCCATTGCATTCATAAGCTACAATATATATTAAAAACTTGTAAATATATTTGTATCTTGCATTTTTAAAATATTAATGTAAAAATACGACAAACATACCTCATTAGGGGGTTGCATTTCATCGTTGGAAGAAATACCACCTTCCTCTTCCTCCTCCTCCTTCTTAGAATATGAGAGA
Organism: Fagopyrum esculentum; assembly: GCA_033239045.1. Lineage (NCBI taxonomy): Eukaryota > Viridiplantae > Streptophyta > Magnoliopsida > Caryophyllales > Polygonaceae > Fagopyrum > Fagopyrum esculentum. The sequence goes on along the minus strand of BSUD01000004.1, from coordinate 8,478,053 downwards.
CTTATTAAGATAAGAAATGATAACTATGTTATATATAGACAAAAAAATATTACCGTTACAAATATGACCATTTTTGTAACGGTTAGATTATAAACTACGGTTATGACATGCGTAGTCATAGAGTATTTTCAAAATTTGACGGTTGACACTAGTACGCATGTGTGGTGCGTAGTAGTAGTTTTTTTAAATGCACTCCAAATTCGCTTACAGTGTGTTTGGATGGAGAATTTGCAAATTTCATGGGAATGTCCAAATGATGGGAATTTAAATGAGAGGAATTTAAATCATTTATCAATTCTCTTGTTTGGGTAACATTTCGTAGAAATGTTAAAAAGAAGGGAATTTAGAATTATTGTGTTAAAAAGAAGGGATTCTTAAAAAAACGTCAATATAGATGGAATTTCAAGGGAGTTCAACTACGCTGCCTAGAAGTGTAGTTCGTCGGCTCGTATAGGCTTCACCTCGGCTCCAACTACCACATCAAACGCGTAGACGTAATCCGGAGGTGAAAAACAAAAACACCCGATTTGCGTAGTTGTGGTGACGAATTGAAGAGGAATGAATTGACTGAAATGGAGACTTAATTGTAGCAAAAAAATCATTCGTGGGTATTAGTTTTAATCGATTGAATTGAATAGCATCGACCCTCAATTTCATTTCTACCCTTGGCTAATCCTCACTCCTCTCTTCAGCGAACCTGCATTTGGCTCATCCTCACTCCTCCCTGTAACGAACATGCATGTGGCTCAACATTTATCAATGCTTCCCATCTTCAAGTTAAGATTTTTTTTATCCAGAAATAAAACCACCTTTTATATCTTCTTCAATGACTTTGAGATATCCGTAAGTGCTTGCTCCCTCCTTGCCTTTTTCAGCAAATCATCATACTTTCCTATTCACAAATCAAGAATAATGTTAGTCCAGCTCAATTAGGTTATGTGGTTCAACAATTATCAATGCTTTCATCGTACTTTTTCTATTCTCAAATATTATGCCCGTTTATCTGGGCATGGGCTGTTTTGAGCCCAACTACCGAGCCTGAAATGATTGTCGTACTTGTCAAGGCGGGCGGGGCGGGCCTGTGGGTACCCGTTTTTCATTTAAAATTTTTTAAAAAAATTTTAGAGAAAAAAACATGGGACAGTTACGTATAAGTATGAGGCATTGTACCCGCACATTTGAGTTATTTCTCCTTTAGAGCACGAACCATAGCTGCAGAGATCTCCAAGCTCCCAACTTGATGGTGGGTTCCAATATGGATCAAGCACATTAGGCGTTGATCTCGGACGCTTCTTTGCACTTCTCTTAATGTGTATTTTTATCGTCTTCGATAGAAAGAGGAAGTCTAAAGTTTGGTTTATTCATTCTACGGTTGATGTTCTTGGATTAGGGTTAAACAAAATTATTTACATTAATAACCTTAACCATAAATCTAATTACAAAAATATTACAATAAATTGTTTTCTTATACTCATCCTTTTCAATATTTTCACTTATTGATTTTGTTTGGAATTTTTGTACTAAACATGTTATTAATGAATTTTTAAAACCATACGAAAATATTATTGTGTACCTTTTTGTAATTTCACTCATTTTATACCCTTAATAAATCATTTTTGGGCAAATTTGGTTAGTAGGCTATTTAGAGAAATAGTGATAGTAAGTAGGCTTTTTTGTTTTTCAATTAAGTAAATATACCCCTCTTATTTTTTTTACCATCAAACCTTCTCCATCCTCTTGTTTTATTCTTTCTTCCTAATGCTTTTTAAAAACTGAATTTTTTTTAATTTTCTTTTATTAACTTTTTTTGTCTTTTTTATTTTCTTTATTTTTTATTTATTTTTTAGAATGAAGAATTTTTTCACACACCGGAATTATCACATACCGGAATTATCACATACCGGAATTTCACATACCGGAATTTTCACATATCGGACCGGAATTTTACATACCGGAATTATCACATACCGGAATTATCACATACCGGATTTTCACATACCGGAATTTTCACATACCATAATTTTCACATACAGGATTTTCACATACCGGATTTTCACATACCAGAATTTCACATACCAGAATTTCACATACCGGACATTTACATACCGGAATGAATTTTTATTTGTCTAATATTTAATTTTGCAAATTTTAGGGGGCACGTTGTAGTTTTGCAATTTTTTTTATTGTAATTTGCGTATATGATGACGGTTTGCAAAAATGGGTCCATCACCGTCTCTTTTGGTTTCCAAAAGACTTGTTCTTTTTCCCAGTTGACAATGACAAATTGACAAGATGTGGAGGAGTTGATCATTATTTGAGTGGAGAATTTTATGTTAAAATTGTCTCAAAATAAAAGTATTATGTAAACAAAAATAAATAGCGGACGGAAAGCACAAGGATCAAGTGCTGATTGTGCCGCTAGTTTTAATTCAGAAATTTCTGGAATGAAATTTCTGGTATGAACTTTTCGTATGAAATTTCTGGTATGAAAAATTCTGGTATGAAAAAAATTTAGTATGAAAAAAATTCTGGTATGAAATTTCTGGTATGAACTTTTCGCATGATAATTTCTGGTATGAAATTTCTGGTATGAGAATTTCCGGTATGAGAAATTCAGTCCAGAAAATAAAAAAGAAAATAAAAAATAAATAAAAAAAGGCAAGAAAAATAATAAAAGAAAACAAATTCAGTAATTAAAAATTAAAAATTATACTTATATAACAAATAACAAAAATCATTTATTCTTTCTTTCTAATAGAAGGGTTAATAATTTTTACCTACTATTAAATGAAAGTGGTAAAAAATTTGGGGTACATTTTTTTAAACAAAAACTAAAAAAAGCCTAGTATGTCAAATTCTCCCATCATTTTTCAACGAACATCAAAATAAAATAATTTATTTCATCCTCTTCATTCTCATTTTTCAACTACAATTTCAGCTTCATCTTCAGTTTTAGTTTCAACCCCAATAATTTTTTTTATTTATTCTAGATGGAACGAAATGTGTAAACTTCAGGATTTGAGTGGTGCTAGTAATTTGTTTTAAATTTTATGACGTATGATATTTTTTTCAAGAAATTCTATTTATATTTTCAATTAATTATATATTCTCATTTTAATTAAAAAAAAATATCGATCACATATTGTACTCATAAAATTATGAAGTGTCACTGATAAAACAAAACAACTTTTTAAAAAAAGAACGGATGGTAAAATAAATCTTTTAAAAACTTGACAATTTTACTTTATGTTTTATAATTATATTCATGAGTTTTTAATATTTTGGATTGTATAATTGATTTTTATTATTTTTAGAAATATAATTTTGATTGTATTTTGGAGCCGGAAAAAACATAATGATTTACTA
>BSUD01000004.1:8389842-8474677 GCA_033239045.1 Fagopyrum esculentum | reverse complement strand
AATTATATTTCTAAAAATAATAAAAATCAATTATACAATCCAAAATATTAAAAACTCATGAATATAATTATAAAACATAAAGTAAAATTGTCAAGTTTTTAAAAGATTTATTTTACCATCCGTTCTTTTTTTAAAAAGTTGTTTTGTTTTATCAGTGACACTTCATAATTTTATGAGTACAATATGTGATCGATATTTTTTTTTAATTAAAATGAGAATATATAATTAATTGAAAATATAAATAGAATTTCTTGAAAAAAATATCATACGTCATAAAATTTAAAACAAATTACTAGCACCACTCAAATCCTGAAGTTTACACATTTCGTTCCATCTAGAATAAATAAAAAAAATTATTGGGGTTGAAACTAAAACTGAAGATGAAGCTGAAATTGTAGTTGAAAAATGAGAATGAAGAGGATGAAATAAATTATTTTATTTTGATGTTCGTTGAAAAATGATGGGATAATTTGACATACTAGGTCTTTTTGAGTTTTTTTTTTTAAGAAAGTGTACCCCAAATTTTTTACCACTTTCATTTAATAGTAGGTAAAAATTATTAACCCTTCTATTTAGAAAGAAATAATAAATGATGTTTGTTATTTGTTATATAAGTATAAGTTTTAATTTTTAATTACTGAATTTGTTTTCTTTTATTATTTTTCTTGCCTTTTTTCATATTTATTTTTTTTTCTTTTTTATTCTCTGGACTGAATTTCTCATACCGGAATTTCTCATACCAGAATTTTCATACCAGAAATTTCATACTAGAATTTCTCATACCAGCAATTTTTTTCATACCAGAATTTTGTCATACCAGATAATGTCATACCAGATTTTTTTTTCATACCAAAATTTTGGTCAAATTTTTTCATACCAGAATTTTCTCATACCAAAATTATTTTCATACCAAATTTTTTTCATATCAAAAGTACATACCACAATTTTCTACCAGAATTTTGGTCAAATTCATTCCAAAATTTTATGATTTTCTACCAGAATTTCTCATACCAGAAATTTTTCATACCAAAAAACTCATAACAAAATTTTCTGGTAAGAATTTTACATACCAGAAAATTCTGGTATGAGTTTTCTGGTATGAAATTCATACCTAAAAACTCGTACTTGAATTTTCTAGTGTGAATCTGGTATGAAAAATTTATTCCCATGTGAGCTTTTAAACAATAACCAAAACAAGCAAATTATGAGTCGTGACTTGAGCGACTATGCCACATTCGAACAGACAACACTACCGAGCATGAGAAAGCACAAGCAAGACACTAATGCCTTCAGTGCATCTAACCCTTTATCATCGCCAAGTGCTGCAACAGCCAGGACCAAATTTGCCATAGATATGTCATTGTTCCAAAACTTTTCACCTTTGTACAATACTCGTTCAATTTGAGCCAGGTAACTAACCTTCCGCTTTATTCTATTCTGCAAATACTAGAAAATTTGAGCCAGGTAACCTTCATCAACAGTGGGGTAATGCTAAATTAGTACTAATTTACTCCCATATGGAGAATAATAACCAAATTATAACCTCTTAAACAACCAATTTCAAAACCAATAAAACTAAATAATAAGGCACTAGCTTAATAACTTGGTCAAGAGGTCAATAGGAATGTTTGACCATGTAAGCAAGAACGTCTCAACCACAAGCTTCATCCATTAGGCATCGTCCAATGCATTCTTGAAACTCTCGATTAAAACTTCACTCGAAAAGAAAATAACTCATCTGGTAAGAGTAAGAGAGTTTTAAGTTTTATTCGGGTAATCTGAATATGGATACAGATCTAGATCCAGATCCACCAACGACGCCGAGGACTAAGCCTCCTCCTAGCACCTCCGACGCCGCCCAATGCTCCTTCTCCGTCTGTTATTGGGCCGCCACCAACTCCGGCCCCTTACCGGCCACCTGTAAAGAAAGAAGGTATGAGTAAAACTTTACTTACACAACAACAATGTCTTTGAGAGGAGGAGAGGTTGGTCCGTCTGATCCATCGCCTCAGATGTAGACCTAGATCCGTCGCCACAACCTCAGATCTGGAGACGTAGTAGGAGAAGCGGCAGAAGCGAGAAGCGAGAGAGGAAACCTAATGTTGAAAAGTTCACAGTAACAAATATTTTGGGGTATCTTTACTAATTGAAAAACTAATAAAAGCCTACTTAGTGTACAATAAAAAAAAAGCCTACTTACCTAATTAGCCCTATTTTTTTCTTCAAAATGTTAAAGTACAGGGGTAACATCTAACGTTTCCAAGTGAAATTTTTTTTATCCCAAATGCCTCTCTCTAACGAATAAACATATACACCAGGTCATGTATTTTAAACTTTAGTCTTAGAATCTCTCTATTTAATTTTATTTTTATGATATTTAGAAAAAATAATCAAAAGTAATATCACTATTTCGAGGAAATCAACTGTGTTGTTGACCGATTGACCAATTTGAAAATTTCGAACCCCAACACACTCTTTTCTAACGACCCTGAATTTCGTGTTCTCATCAATAAGGATGTTTTAGGATGGACTGCCTCTAGAAGTAACAGTTCTTTCAAAACCGCTTTCCGTTTTCAAAAGAAAAAGTAATATCACTATTAACATTTACCAACTTTGAAAATTACTGGTAGTAGCAACCTGTTTAGCAAAAATAATACAATCTATTTTTCCGGTAAAAATTTAGCTTTGACGCTGATATGGAAAGCGGTTTCTTACATTACATGTCATAAAAATGATTGTGTTACGTGAGTTTTATTTGTAAAAATAATTAAATTAACATCATTTAACATCCGGTTTTCTGAGTCACCGCCCCAGCGGTAACAATGCCCGCGGTTGTGGTCAAGTGTTCTTGCCGCGGTTGCGGCGTGGTCTAGCCGCGGGTGCGGCTGACCCTAGATCTCGCGCGATTTGTTTTAACCGTCTTTCCTTTCTTAGAAGATCTGATCTTCTAATCTTTGGGTCGTCCTTCCTCTATCTTGTAAACCTAGTTTTATATCTTCCCTCTCCCCATCCTTGCCTTTTTTTACACGTACCGCCTCTTTTCCCCCTTGCCTTCTCCTTTTACCTTATTGTCTCCTTCAACTTTGAGCCTTAAGCTACAACATTCATGACATGGTTGACTCTGTAGATTCCAGTGAGTCTTCCTTCTCTCCGTTCTTCTTTCTCTCTTGCATTATTCATCCCGCACATTTCTCCTTCTTCTTCCATCATGTCAAGAATCAAGATCGAGTCTTGATTCTAGTGTGGCATTTGTGTGGTTGTTGTGTGTGTACCCATGCTCTACGGGTTGAGTAATGACGTGAGAGAAACACAGAGTAAGCTAAGTTGGCCTGATGTAATTTTGCATTGGAAGAGAACTTTGACGTATGTGCACTACCACCCCGCGGTTTTGCCCCAGGCGCTGCCCCTCGCCTCTTGTCATCGCGGTCACGGCTTCAGTGTCTTGTCGTCGCGCCCGTGGATTCAATGTCTTGTCTTCGCGCCCGCGCCTCCTTCCTTGCTTCTTTATCCTTTTCTGAAGTTAGATCATGTTAGGTTGGACCTAGATGAACTAGGGTGAATGCCAGTTAGTGACTTGTGTTTTCCTAAGAGTTGTTTATGGTTGAGAACCTTTAGGCTTGTGATGATGTTGATGATCCTTGAGGATCTTGGAGTAGTGCTTCCTAGCACGTGGAAGTTCTTGTAGAGATCACTGAAACTAGAAGTAGGAACCTTCTAGCACGTTGTTGTAGACCTTGGATAGTTTCTGATTCGTGATGCCTTGTCTGAGTAGGCATAGATCTTTTCCCACGGAAAGTTGAGCAATTTAGCTGATTTGAGTTTACCTTTGATTCAAGTAAGTCTCTTGGACTTACTTATTTGCGTTCAGTATATTAGTTTGATTGTATTGGTGGTGTTTGGTTACTTTATTGTTATAAACGGAAAACCAGACTAGAACGACATTATACCGTATTTTGGCTCAAGTATGTTATAACCGGAAGGTGACCACTTGTCCAGTTCTACAGAAGACTGAGAGGTGCTCTTGCGACCAGGTCCACTGGTAACGGATAGATGCATCTAATCTATTCCTGTCGGTAACGGAAACAGGGGGGAGTTCCGGGAGATTCTCGTGTCACAAAAAGAAGTTGAATTAGTAATTGATGGCTTAATGAAAGATAATAACCGGTTGTGTGTGAGTATGCTATGTGTTTACGTTTTATGTGTGTGTTTGTGCCTTTACTATTATTTTGATATCTAGAATGTTAGCTAACGGTTTATACCGTTGTTGTAGACGCCCTGCATGTTAGAGATGTTGTTGAGTGATCCGGACGGAGTGGTCAACCGGGGTTCCCGTACATTGTAAGACGGGATATGGGTCTATATATTTTGTTGTCATTCAATTCCTTTTAGAACTCGGCTGAGAGTCTGTTGCTTTTGCCTTTGTTAAACCTTTTGGATATTTTATTGATTTAGAGTTTTCATTTATTTGTGTCTTGTTGCAAGATCCAATAAAATTGTTGTCAAGCTAAGTGTCAGAACTCATTGTGAGTTACTAGCCCGTAGCATTCCGAGTTCCTAGAATTTAGGGTGTTACAATTTAATATGTTAAAAACCTTTAGCTTAATTATATTTAACTTAAGGCATGTAAAAAAAAATGGCTTCGGATCAATTTAATCTCAAGTCCTGACTTATTGGGTTTCTGACCTTATACTTACTATACTTACTGATGTACCTTGTACTATGATTGTCGCGTCCGATTGGACTAGGCTGAAGTGTCAATTGCGTCTTAATGCATAGTTGAAATGATTGTATTGTAACTTTGTAAGCGTTGGTTTCAAATGTAAATAGCATAGTTGAAAATGCCTTATATGTCATGCTATAATTATACCTTTTCTAGTAAAAGGCATGACCTATGCTTTTATTATCTCACCAACAAACGAGACAAAAAAATCTTTAGTTGAACTTGACGTATATATTTATTTCTTAATTGTTGATTCAAGAAGCCAAATCTTATTGCCTAATATATATATCATACAATTACCTAAGCAATTACACAACCTTCATTTTACATGGAAATTTCCTTCAATTAAAAATATATTTATATGACGCCGTTTCCTATTAGGTTTATAAACATTAAAGACTTGGGTTCTAGGTTACTTTATTTACCCCCTTCAACCCAAAACGCCGCACTCAGGGCTTGTACCCTTCACTCACGTAGTCGAAACGACGCGTTTTAGTCGACACATTCTAAATTTGGCGCGGGCTTTTATAAAAGCCTACGAAATTCGTCTCCTCTTCCTTGATCCGAAACCACCCTCCTCCATCCATGGCGGCGTTTTCAAGCTCCCTCCAACTCCAAACCCCTGTTCATCGCTCGTTTCATTCTCCGAACCTCCATAGCCGCTTTCCTTTCAGACTCATCCCTATCCCTAACAAAACCCACTCAAAAGCCCGCCTTTTCACCAAGCTGTCGTTCCCTCTCTACTCAAAAAACCCTATTTCAAATCAATCCTCCACCGTCGATTCCGACTCTGATAAACCTCGTGAAGAGTGCGGTGTCGTTGGAATCTACAACGATCCTGATGCATCTATCGACTGCTACCTCGCTCTTCACGCTCTCCAACACCGCGGCCAAGAAGGCGCTGGGATTGTAACCCTAAACAACGATATTTTGAAGTCAGTCACCGGCGTTGGACTCGTCCTTGACGTATTCAACGAATCAAACCTCAGTAAACTCCCTGGAAACTCCACAATCGGCCATGTCCGCTACTCCACCGCTGGTGCTTCATCTCTGAAAAATGTCCAGCCTTTTGTTGCTGATAACGGCTCTGTAGCCGTCGCTCATAACGGTAATCTCGTTAATTACCCAAATCTCCGGCGAAATCTCGAAGAAAACGGTTCAGTTTTCAATACTAGTTCTGATACTGAGGTTGTTCTGCACTTAATCGCAACTTCAAATCAAAGTTCTATTCTTCTGAGAATCATCGAAGCTTGTGAAAAAATCCAAGGGGCTTATTCACTTGTGTTCTTGACTGATGATAATAAACTCATAGCAGTTAGAGATCCTCATGGATTCAGGCCATTAGTAATGGGAAGGAGAAGCAATGGAGCTGTAGTTTTCGCCTCAGAAACTCGAGCACTAGACCTAATTGAAGCTAAATTCGAGAGAGAAGTTCATCCTGGAGAGATTATACTTGTTGACGAAGATGGCATTCAATCCACATACTTCAAATCCCATCCAACTCCAAAACAATGCATCTTCGAACACATCTATTTCTCCATGCCTGATTCGATTGTATTCGGAAAATCCGTCTACAAATCTCGACGCAAATTCGGTGAGATTCTGGCAACACTAAGTCCAGTTGATTGTGATGTGGTGATATCGGTTCCAGATTCCGGTTCAGTGGCTGCAATCGGATATGCAGAGAAATCCGGAGTTCCGTTCGAGATCGGATTGATTAAGTCACATTACGCGAAGAGGACGTTCATAGAGCCGTCGCAGAAGACGAGGGATTTCGCGGTTAAGCTGAAGCTTGCGCCGGTGAGGGCGGTTTTGGAGGGAAAGAGAGTTGTGGTTGTGGATGATTCGATTGTGAGAGGGACAACCTCGTCGAAGATTGTTAGGTTGATTCGAGAAGCCGGTGCTACGGAGGTTCATATGAGGATTGCGAGTCCTCCGATCATCGGTTCGTGTTATTATGGTGTTGATACGCCGAGTCCTAAAGAGTTGATTTCGAATAAGTTGAACCTCGAGGAGTTGCGAGATTTTATAGGAGCAGATTCGGTTGCGTTTCTTCCTCTTGATGCATTGCGCAAAGCTATGGGAAGTGATTCGTCGAGGTTCTGCTATGCTTGCTTCTCCGGTGAGTACCCGCTTCTGCCGGAAAATTGCTAACCGGAGAATTCGGAAATGATTTTGTTTTTATTGGATTTATTTTTATTGATAAAGGAGGTTCATTACCCTTCGGGTATCTAAGTGTTTAGATTCTTGTTATGGTTAGAACTCTAACTATAGAGTTACGAAGTATTCAACAACTATTTGCTTGATTTGGCAAATTGAGCTGCATAAATTAAGTGCACATAGGAAAGCAAAATATAAAGCTTTCCTTTGCCCATAGTGGTTTAGATCTAACAAAAACAAAACAATATGTGAAATTATCAAATCAGAAAACTTATGTTCTGTGATAACAAAGGTTAGTTGTTCACGTAAAACAAGTTATTTTGGTATGAAGATACGAAATGATGAATTCTACGTTGATAAATTATGAACGGGTAATTAATAAAATATGATTAAACAATCAATTTTTTTGAAAATGAATCGAACTAAAATGAACTATTATTAGTCCACATAAATATGAACTAAGATGGTATTTTTATAAAATGAACTAAACGTCCAATGTTATTGTTAATTAGTTTCATGTCTTTTCTTCCCCTATTTTCAAGTAATTTTAATGAAACACATTTTATTAGTATATTTTTATTATAATATTTGTTAGTTAAAAATTTGTATATTATCACTCAAGTGAGTGTTCTATTAGTTCAAACATTTTACCTTATTAAATTTATAAAAAAAATTGTAAAATGTATTAACCATTAGTACAACTAATTTTAACTGATTGAACAAAAAATATTGAACGAACTCTACAAAAATTTTGAACTAAAAAAGTTACTGTGAAAAAAAGGACATGTATTTGTACATGTTCTATTTTTGCGTTTGCCGAACGGACCCTTAATCCTATTTTTTGATGACTTGTAACAAAATAGTTGTCGCGTTGTCACCGAAGTTATGATTTATCCGGAAAAACACTTCGTTTTATTTTTAGTAAATAATTTGATAGTTCGTATTGCTCCTAGTAATTTTCAAAGTTGATAACTTGATATTATTTCGAGTTTAATGTTAATAGTTAGTATTATTTTTGGTTATTTTTATTTTTTAATTGAAAAAATTATATTAAAATTTTGATTTCACATCAAGTTATTTAGTTCTTCAATATATCTTAAGACTTATGTGTTTGGCAGGCATAAAACACTAGTGTTTACTAGTGTTTATGAGTGTTTGCAAAATTTAACGAGTGTTTGGCAGACCGAAAAACACTTGTAATTAGGGCCCGTTTGGTTTTAACTCCGGAATCGGAAACGGAATGGAAACGAATCTAGTAAATACGGATACCTTTGTTCATTAAAATTTTTGGAATCATTCCTTATGGTTTGTAGTAATTGGATGAGAGTTTGATTACTTTTGATACCCTATAGGGTAACAAAATGTGATGAAACAAGTGCATTTTTCATTAAATAATGGGGAATGATTCCATAAAATTTCATGAATATGGATATACATACGGACTAAATTCGCTTCCATTCCGTTTCCGTTTCCGGAGTTGGAACCAAACGGGCCCTTAGTGTTTTCGGAAGTGCTTTTGAAACCCTCAAGAGAGCAAGAGTTTTTCATCTAACACTAGTGTTTTTGTACAAAATGACGTTATTACCCCTCTATTTTTTGTAATTACATTGATAACCAGGTTTATTAAGAACTTTCTCTCACCTAAAACTCCAATACTCATCGACAAAAATCATCCCTCTCGTGTTGCTCGTTGAACTTCGACCATCAACAGAGAGCTCTCATCCCTCTCAGATCAATCAACCCCACCTTAACTTGTTGGTCCTTCTTTCCCCTCTTGCGCATAATCAGACCGTCGCTCACCTCACCATCATCCTTCGCGACTCCTCTATCGAGATTCACTCCCAGCGCTGACCGGCCACTGGCTTCTAAACCTCACGCAATCGAGTTCTTCCTTCCTCGTTTCTGTTAGCTTTGTTTCTTTTGCCCTAATCACTAACCATATGGCTGGTTTCAAATTAGACAGATGCAATCTACCAGAACTCAGATAAGTGCAAATCAAAATCAAATTTAATTTATTGAATGAATATTTGCTGGCATATAGAAAGCAATTGTAATTTACAGCCTAAAAACATTTGTGTTTTTGCCAAACTCTTTTTAGTGTTTGAATAACACTAATCACTAGTGTTATTTAAAAACACTCCCTTTTTAAACTAGTATTTCCTTATACTAGTGTTTTCCTAATGTGTCAACACAACCTTAGTAGTTTAGACCCATCTAGCACTTGTTTCAAGGTTTGCCACTTTGAACCGTCACAAACTCTTAGATTCGTTTTTTTAGCATACAAGCCCGGTTCATGTACATGTATGTGCATTGTGCAATGAGTTCTCCAAAAAATTTTTATGTCCTAACCATATAGTAATCTTTATTATGATTGTATTAGTGAATATACTTAATTAAAAGACCTAGTTTTAATTATTGTATGGGAGCTCGTAAATAACGGAGTCGGGTCTAGTAGCATATTTGCCTCTTCTAAGAAGCATATGCATAAATGAAAACTAGACATCGACGATAATCATAGATATAAGTTTGGTATTAAGTAAGATCTGAATTTGTCCGTATGGACCGTATGTATATATGAACTTTTTTTTAGTCGATTCTATAACCCACTTTGGTTCCTTATTAAGCATCAACATTGAAATTAATGGACTATGAATGTGAAAAGAAACAAATTTATGGAACTAGTCCTTGTTGTTGGGTTCGTTGTCATAAAACTCTTCACTTTTCACTTGTTTTTTTGGATAGATTTGAACATTTTTTTAGTGAAAAAGACCCGACTTTATGAACACCATTGACTAAAAAGTCTTCAGTTAAAAACACAAACAAAATCGAACATAAAATTTCGGAACTCGTATTCGCACGGTTCAGGATTTAGGTTTTGCACGACTCATTCGCAAAGCGTGAACGTAAGGCCACGTTCACGCTTTGCGAACGAGTGAAAGGGTCACGCATTGCGAATGCGTGACCCTTTCACGCCCTAAAAGCGCTTACGGAATGAGAATCCGTAAGCGCTAACATTCAAAACCAAAATTTTCGCAACAGCGACAACGAAGACGAAGAGGCCAAAACCGAATCAAGCACAATTCGACACAAAATCAGCAATGGACAAAGACGGTAACGAAGGAAGGCCATTTCAGAAGCGGAAACACGACCCGAGAGAGGTATCGTTTGATTTTTGTTCGGTTTTTGTTCGGTTTTCGTTTTTCACTTTTCGGTTCGTAATTGAGCATGAAATGGACATGAATAGGTTAGATTGTTGTTGAATTAGTTAGATTTAGGTTGATTGGAAAGAGATTGGTGAAATGGTGGCCATATGAGCTTCGACAGTCCGCCTTCAATGGCGGACTGTCGAAGAAGATGAACAGTGATCCCACGGTCACGCATTGCGAAACCGTGGGAGTACTGTTCATCTTTTAATGCATTGGAATTATAATTCCAATGCATTAAATTAAATAAAAATATATTAAATATATAATTAATTTTAAAAAACTTAATTTAATTAAAGAATAATAAATACAAATTAAATTAAATAAAAATATTTTTATTTAATTTAATTGTAACATATTAAATATATTAAATTAGTTTATCCAATTTAATTTAAAATAAAATGGATTAAAAATATTATATTAAATATATTAACATTATATAATCTTAATTAATGTATATTAATTCAAAATAAACGGAAAAAATATATCTAATTAATTTAATTGTAATATATTAAATATATTAAATTAGTTTATCCATTATACTTTAAAATAAGATGGATTAGAAATATATAAAATAAAATAGATTAAAAATATATAAAATTAAAATCTCTACCTTTACTTTTTCCCCCTAATTTTATTTATGTAATTATAATTTATTTAATTTATTTTAGCTTCTTTTAAATTCAATTTAAATGAAAGTAAAGGAAACTAAATAAAAGAAAATTAATTAAATTGGCCTGTAATATCAAATATAGATATTACAGGCCATGCAGAGACATAGACGGAGGCGTCCCACGGCCTCGGCTCGTAGAGATGGTCTCGCCACCGCGAGGGCTACGATGGGGAGGAGGTCTCAGGTAGCTGGTTCGGCTGCCGACACACCACCACCACAACAGCCACAGAGACCATGCATCTCAGATGCATCTCCGGCTCTCCCTCGGGAGGTTCTTCCACCACCGACGTATGGATCTGACTCGGACCAGGATGTGGCCCGCCCTTCTGTACAGGCAGGGGAGATAGATCCCACAGCTGGCGAGCGCGTTGATACTACTGTTGACGAGCAGGTTGAGCCACCTACTGATATTACTGCTGACGAGCACATGGAGACAGCTGCAGATATTCCTGCTGAGGAGCAGGTAGAGCCACCTGTTGGCGATCATACCGAGCAGCGAGATTTTGACTTCGATGCTCCAGCTGCAGATCCTGTAGTACCGCCGCAGCAGGAGCCATTTGTACCGGCTGATCGAGGCCGTGTAGTTGCTGATACAGGGGCACCATTGATCAGCGATGTGCTCACTTGCTATGCCGGACACCGTGCTCGAGGTGTCTGGATGGGAGAGGTAGATAACTAATCACAATTACAACACATTATCTTACAAAAAGTAAATTAATAAAACGTTTAATTGAATATTCGTTGTGTTATGAAGGAGGATTACAGGAGGCCGATGACAGCTTTACGGCGGATAGAACACATTCAGACACTCAGTAGATGGATTTCCGGCGCTGATAGAGCGGACCCCACTTCCTGGTTTGCTTTAGCATCTCAGAGTGGCTTGATGGGTTTGCTAGATGTCTCTTTTGCTGGAGTTGATCACGCCCTCATACATGCATTTGTGGAGTGCTGGCATCCAGAGACTAACAACTTCCATCTACCTTGGGGTGAGATGACCATCACCCTGCACGATGTAGCCGTCATCCTAGGCATTAGGATTGATGGAGAGGCCATGGTCACACCTATGTTGGCACGAGATAGGGTTAGGTGGCTGAGTGATACATTTCACATATCAGAGGTGGAGGCTAGGAGTCCCCAAACAGCTCTACCAGTGGACTTGTTGAGGACTGCGTATGATGCCATTCGGCGCGACCCAGCTACCCCAGCTGAGGAGGTGGCATCTGTATTTCTTCTTTTCTTTTTAGGGTCATCCTTGTTCTTCGATAAATCGACGAACAAGATTCGACCTTTTTTGATCGACTTGGTGCGAGACCATGGGCGGACTGGAGACTATGCTTGGGGCACCGGCGTCCTAGCGTACTTGTATTCGTACGTATAACTATCACTCTACTTCAATACCTAATAAATTCTTATTGTTACTGTTATGATAAAATGATAAATCTGGACTTTACCTACAGTATGTTGGGCGATGCCTCACGACTGAAGGTGAAGACGATAGGAAGATGTACATTCCTTCTACAGGTAAGAACTTTCATTGTAATTAGTCACTTTAGATTAGAACTTTCATTTGTTAATCTTACTAATAACATCTTTCATTTACTTTAATATTTACAGTTCTGGATCTATGCCCACTTCCCGTCCTTGGGTTGTTCAGCGGCAGAGGATCCAGGACGTCATGGATCGGCCATATGGGCTTCTAGACTGTCTGTTCCGAGGACACCAGCACCCACTCTTGAGAGGTTGAGATCCTTGCGCTCACAGTTAGATCAGATGAGAGCGGAGGACATCAAGTTCATGCCATATAGCGATAGAGTGTTAGATTTTGAGGGCGAGTTTGCTGTGTCGAGGTACCGAGGGACGATCCAGATAGGAGATATCATCGAGGCATATATGCTGGATCGAGTCCTCCGACAGTTTGGGTACATTCAGACGATCCCACTTCAGAGGATTGTCCCTTATTTGGAGCAGCGCCCCGCTTCTGGCAGTAGAGGGTATAGGGTGAGATTCCATGGCGCAGATGATCGCTGGGCTGATAGACACGAGGAGGCGAGCAGATTTGCGCTTCAGGGTCAGACTAGGGCCCCTTTACCATGGACAGTATCTGAGGACTACATGTCCTGGTTTAGCGAGCGGTGCCATCCATTTCTCCTTCCTGGCTCAGCTATGCAGTCTCCACCGGTAGATCGTCCTCCTCCGGTCCCTGTTTCAGATACTCGGGTATGTGCTGATATATTTATCTTTATAGTTTTAAAGTATTATGTTTTACCTTTAACTGACAACTTTATTTTCCAATGCAGAGGCTACACATTATTCAGGCCCGCCTACGGGATATTATTAGTTGTGGCTCAGTGACTATGGAGGACATACATACGATGTACGACGAGTCTGTTGGCCAGGACTTTCATATAGCACCATCTCAGGTCAGGGCGACACAGCCGAGACGAGATTGATGTACTTTACATTTTGTAGTATGGAGGACATACATGTCATGTATTTTAACTTTTGGTGTATACAAGTTTATTGAAAGTTATGAAGTTTATTGAATCTTCATTTGTCTCCTTTCCATTGAAGCTTATTGAAAGTTTATTGAAGCTTACAAGTTTATTGAAGCTTATGAAGCTTATGAAGTTTAATGAATTCATTCCTTAATATTCATCAAGTGGAGCATTGTAGTCATAGCTAGTAGCAACGAATCATTCATTAGTATTTTCGATGAAGAAGAGAAGAATGGTTAGGATCGACGAAGAAGACAAGATTAAGAGATTGACTATCACTTCATAAGCTTGTCTTACAATACAAACATCCATCAACCAAATGAAACCCTGAAACACATATAACATATCACTCTGAATCTGAAACGTCTGAATAAGATACGAGATTGACCCACACTTCTCTAGGACACTCTTTGCGCCGGAGGTCGTCGTACATCTTGAATCTATCACGGAAGTGTGCATCCCATCCATCAACGCTAGAATCATGTCCACGCCTCCATGGAAGGGTCAAAGGTGGTAATGGAGAGTCTGGTTTAAGCCAAACCTAACGAAAGATGATTGCCAAATGAAAAATTGATTACCTTTTTTTGTCATCCTTGAATAAAAGTAACAGAATATATGAGATATAAGTGGTGTAGAAAGAAAGAAAACTTACGGCTACAAAGTGATTGCCATTGACCCACGCTATTGCACGAATCTTTGTTGGGGGTTCTTGGTTCTCAACCGTTGTAACAATTGGTAAACATGTCTCGGGGGTAGAGCCAAGTATAACAACTGCACACCGGTAATATGTCGCTGCTACTGTTGCAACAAGTGGACACTTCATCCAATTCTCCGGCCCACAAGGTATAGGATCAGTCCACCAAGTGGCCTCGATAACTTGATCAACCGTCCATTTTACCGCCGACTATTGACAAAAAAAACCAAATATTAGTGAAATTTATCATTTTATCAACAAAATATAGTAAATCAAAGAAAAGGATGAAGGGGTTATCAACAAAAAATACTCACACGTACGTACAAGTCCTTTCTCATCAACAACTCCGTAGCCAATTCCCTTCTAACAATCAAGTAATCTTCTTCCGAGTATCCCGAAACCACGGCAAGAGATCTAAATCCACAATGCCCATCTCCTTTAACATCATAGGCTGAAAGGATGAAGGGTTTCATGAACTTCTGCATCTGATCACCCTTGAACCGATAGTTCTTAGAACGTCTGGTGGTGCCTTTCTTACCACGTGGCTCAGCCTCCTCAACTTTAACTTCAACTTTGGCCTCTTCAGGCTCGGGCTCCTCCACTTTAACTTCCACATGTTGTCTTGCTTTAGGTGGACGACCTCGAGGACGTGGACGTGCCGATCCAGAACCATGTTCAAACCGACTTGGTTCTCTCCTTGTTGAAAGAATGCCGTACTTTGGTGGTCTTCCTTTAGTTCTGACTTTCTGCTCTGGTACTCTCAGCGTTGATTTTCCCGGACTTGTAATATCTTCATATGATGAAGCCATCCGTTCAAGCACATCTCTCGGAAGCAAATTCTTGTTCAATCGCTCCCTAAAGTCATTGAGTGACTCCATGTATGGATCAATATGGACAACCTCATCTTCATGCATCGGATTTAATTTTTTCCATCGTACTTGCTTCCAATAAGGGTGAATCTGATCTAAACGTATTGGCTCCCGATGCCTAATAGCAATATAGAACTCGTGCGTACAAGGAAATCCATGAGCTTCCCTCCAATATGAATCCTTACTTGTTGTCAAGCTTCTAATTTGCTTTGCCTTCTCGTAGATCTCCAACAACTCCAAAAAGCACTCGTTGCTTACTTTGTTTCGGAGCAAATCAAATATAGGCACACGCACAACCAACAACATCTTCTCACGTGACATCTCTATTGACGCTTGAATCTTATCAATCTGATCATTTACCATCAAGTCAATGTTCTCCATCACCAACTGAAATCCTTGAACGGTAGAACGCAATGTACCCTTCAACAATGAGTGTGCTGACTCACACCTAACAACCAATATCAATTCAATAAATTAATCTACAAGACAAACATTAGAAAACAATTGCAAACAATATAAAAATAAGTTCTTACGCATTCGTTGTCCTCGTGCCAAAGTGTAGATGCAAGTCACACCAATATCGAACAATTGCTTCCTTGTAGGGGATTAGCCATGTAGTTTCCAAATACTCCATCAACCTCGGATACGCTTGCCAATGCACTTTCATTTCACCCAAACGACGCTCGTAACTCTCAGGAGATCTAGATACAATAAGAGCATGGTAGTGTGCTGCAAAAACAGCTTGTAATTCCTTTGACCGAGTCACCGCCCAAGATCTATGTTGGATGTTGCACTTTATATGAAAGATGCAAATCATGTGCTTCACATCCGGAAAAACAACACCGAGGGCACTTATGAGTCCTAGCTCTCTGTCCGTCACAATCACCCCCGGTGTAACATTTCCGCACACATGTCGGAGTCTCCGTAATGCCCACTGGTAATGATTGGCGTTTTCCTTGGCCATGAAAACAAATGCTATTGAAACGTCAACCTCGTGCTAGTGATACCGACAATCTCTAACAACGGCATCTTGTACCTATATAGGATATATTATGAGTTTACATTTATATTAAACTAAAATCATAATAACATGTATATTAAAACTTACTCGTTCGTCTTGTACGTCGTGTCCATTATGATGACATAAGGAAATAGGTTGAGGAGATGTCTTGA
The DNA here is from genome assembly GCA_033239045.1 of Fagopyrum esculentum. NCBI lineage: Eukaryota > Viridiplantae > Streptophyta > Magnoliopsida > Caryophyllales > Polygonaceae > Fagopyrum > Fagopyrum esculentum. Next base: position 8,458,690 of record BSUD01000004.1, on the reverse strand, counting down.
ATCCGGATGCATGATGAAAAAATCTGAAATTTCTTCCGATTCCGAGCATCTTCTCACATTTACATAATAACGACGCTCCTCTAAAATATGTAGTGCTTGTTGGAGAGGACTCCGTCCTTCGGCTTGTAGCTTCCTAATCTTCATTCCAGCATTGTATATTTGTTCGATTGTGCTGACGTTGTATGGATCATCTAACTTTATTGACTTCAATATATTTCTCGGCTTGAAACCCGACCCAAGCTCACGTCCCACCTTCCGAAATTGTTTCTCCGTCAATCTCCCAGCATATGTGTGTCCCTTCAACTGCTCGGGAAGTGTATGATTGTGCACTCCATTTATAACATGCAACGTCCACTTCTCAGCCTCGCTTTGTACGCCCTCAAGCTCAAAACAACATCCGTCCTTCTTCGATTTCTGTGCTCGGCTAGAAGATGACTCGGTATCAGGATCCACATCTTTCTTCTTACGAGGGGCTCCAAAACGTTCGCATGTCAAACGAAACGTAACGAACCCCCAAGAATTCTTCCACGACCTACTAGTAACCAACACCATGTTCATGGTTCCACCCATGAATCGAGCCCAATCCACCATCGTCTCGCGATCATGGAAAAAACCGCGAATTTCAAACATTCGCGAATAATCACTTCCTTCGTCACGAGAATAATTCGGAAGATCCTAGTTCACATAGAAAAAAAAACTATAAAATTTCTAGTTTTCGGTTTACTAATTTCCAAATAATAAAAACACGAATTATAATAAATGTTTCCTAATTAATTGCAACTATATCTAACTTAAAAATACATTATATACAACAATTCTAGTTTTTCTATATTTTCGGTTATAAAGTACTTACCTCGAAATGCCGAAGAAACTCGTCTGGATCACTAAATTTTGTATCGTCGAACGGAATCATCACTTCATCATCCTCGTGTGTTGACATTCTCGCAGCTGTTCTCCAGAAAACGTTGTGTTGTTTTTTCGAAGATGTTGTGAGCGTTTTTCACCTCTTCTATTACTATCTTTATATAACCAAATGAAATCAATAACGTTCAAATTACAACGGTCACTTTTACAACGTTCGAATTACAACGTTCGGATTACAACGTTCGAATCTCAACGGTCATAAATCCACGTAGACGCGATGCGTGACCGTGAAGGTCACGCATCGCGTCTACGTGGTGCGTATACGAAATCGACCGCCGTGCCCTTAATATCCCCTAAAATTTTGATATAATAAACCCAAGAAAAAAAAAAATTAGGGTGCCTATACCATCAACGCTACCATATAACATTAGGGTTGACAATTGATATGCACATGTTTTTAGATCTTGATTACTCTAAACTAATTGTGTGTATTTATGTAGAAAGTTGGGGTAAAGTCATCATTATCTTTGCTACAACCATTTCTATAATGCTTAGTGCACCCAATGTGGTTTGCACGACTCAGAAAATTTTATCTTCTTCTTGAATAAGAACAGATTATCAATAATTTGACATTAATTAGGATTATGTTTTTTTTTTAAATTTTATTACGGGATTATGTAATTGTATTATGATGTAATCATTTCCGGCAGATGATGTCACCCGTCTAATGACTGTGCCGTCATCAAATTGTAGGCAATAAAGATTCTTATAGTGTTTTTACATTATCCAACCCCTTCGTATTGAGTGAAAAAACGTAAAATAATATATCTATTAAGTTTGAACTCAAAATAATACGAACTTTAAAAATTACTAAACACGATACAATCCATCATTATATTTATAAAAAATAATATGATTTAACTTTTCGACACAACTTTCGACAGATATGATGATTAGTTTTAGACACAATTTTTGACAAATATGATTAGGATGACCGAAAATGACTTGTCATTCTACTCATTAACTGTCATTGCATTATACACCCTTCTCGCATATCAATCAATACAAATAAGCCCAAAATCAACGTTCAGGAAAAAGCAACAAGGTAATCCGCCCCTCTGTTAGCCTCACAAAAAACATGACGAATTTGGATAGACAAACATCTACGAATAAAGTCATGTCATCTAGGAGTGGGCATTTCCGAATATTCGATCCGAAAATCCTATAAAAGTCTGACCCGAATCCGATCCGATTATTTATTCTTAAATTAGTCGGATATATCCGACCTGACTTTTTCCTCAAAATCTTAATCTGTATCCAATCCGATGATCCAACTATTATCGAATGCGATGAAATAGTAGAAAGGGTAGTAGCTAAGTTAGCTAACTCGTAAACTATACCCAAAGTTGAAGGAGTAAATCTCTAGATTGACACCAAAACCGTGCCGACGATCCTTCTATTCCGCACTTATGATTTATTTCTGCCTTTGGCTCAAAACACAACTTAAAAATAAAATAAAAATTATATACTTTAAGATGCTTATCCAATAAGCGATATCCACGTGGTGTGTAGTTCATCCTCCAAGTGGTCTGCGTGACACACGATCCCTCCACTTTCCTGAAGCGACTTTTAACACACATGTTTTCCGGGTATCATTCAAGTAAGGCCCATTATTGCGGTACGGCCGTGCGGCCGTACCGCAGGGCGACACGTGTCCCGAAAAAAAAAAAAAAAAAAAAAAAAAAAAAAAAAAAAAAATAAAAAAAAAAAAAAAAAAAAAAAAAAAAAAAAAAAAAAAAAAAAAATTTTTTTTTTTTTTTCGGGACACGTGTCGCCCTGCGGTACGGCCGTACCGCAAAAAGAGGGCCGTACCTGAATAATTCTCCATGTTTTCCCCATCTTTATCAAATCTCCACATTTCTCCTCTTAATAAGCCCGCACTTCGCAGGCACTCTACAATTTCTCAGAAAACCAGAGGAAGGAGGAGGGTTTAACAATGGCGTCTAGGGTTTCGTCGATTCTATTTCTCTCCATTGCTGTTCTATTACTTGGGAGGATCTCGGCATCCGAAGACGCCGCGCCCGAATCCAAGGAGTACGTTTTGACGCTCGATCACTCCAATTTCTCTGACACCATCGCCAAGCACGATTTCATCGTCGTTGAGTTTTACGCTCCCTGGTACTAGATCTCGATTTGTTTACTTGCATTTTGTTTTGCTTACATGTTGATGTTTTCGATTTTGAGCTGCTTACATTTGGTTGTTTGATGGTTTGACTTTGAAATTTGGAGCAGTTTGATGTGTAGATTTTTTGCAGCTATGAAATAGTGGAATTTTGAGTGTTATAGATACTATCTTTGGGGTTGACTGTTTCTGTAACTATTAATCTTGCTCAACAATCGTAATTTGCACCTTTGGATTTCTAACACGCTGATCAGCATCAAGGAGATGACTTTGAATTACTGATTTAGTTAGTGTATCTGTTTTGGAGTTCTTTTCAATTGAAATTTGGAGATGACAGATTGATCTTAACACAAATTACAAATATCCTTCTGGACTGCATGAGTTGAGGTTGCTGGTGGGGCAATTATATAGGGGCGTCTTTGTCATGATAAACACTGACTATAGATCTTAAGTGTAATAAATCTGACTTCATTAACCTTTAGAGGAAATAATTCCTTACTGTCATTTCCTCTATGAAGTAGACTTTATTGTCAATGTGTTTCGGTAGATGAAATTATTCAAAGAGGATTTTCTTGCAACTTCACATGATTTAAATTTGGTTGCAGGTGTGGTCACTGTAAGAAACTTACTCCAGAGGTATGGCTTTATAATATTTATCGTTGTCAAGTTTGATCACTGTCACACAACCTCGAGCTTACTGAAATTTTTTTTTTCTTTAATCGAACTTGTAGTATGAGAAAGCAGCATCAGAATTGAGCAGTCACGATCCCCCAATTGTTCTAGCTAAAGTTGATGCCAATGAAGACGCAAATAGAGGACTCGCTTCCTCATATGATGTTAAGGGTTTCCCTACACTGAAAATTTTCAGAAATGGAGGAAAACATATTCAGGAATACAAAGGTCCGAGAGATGCTGATGGTATTGTTACTTATCTAAAGAAGCAGAGTGGTCCTGCATCAGTTGAAATTAAATCTACTGAAGATGCTACCAGTCTTATTGGTGAAAGCAAAGTCATAATTGTAAGTGTTTCACCCCCTTTGTTACCAATCTTTGCAGTTAGATTGTTTGCTATATAATGTATCTTTCTTGGGCTTATAGGTTGGAATCTTCCCCAAGTTCTCTGGAGAGGAGTATGCAAACTTCACTGCCTTGTCTGAGAAGCTGCGCTCTGACTATGAATTTGGTCATACTCTGGATGCAAAGCATCTTCCACGTGGTGACTCATCAGTATCTGGACCAGTAGTTAGGGTATTCAAACCTTTTGATGAGCTTTTTGTTGATTCCAAGGTATGTATGGGAACTGTTTCTTAAATAAATAAATAAATCAGACGGTGCTCGTATATGACAGTTATATCTAAGCTTATAACAGGTGTGATCAATTTGCTTGCAGGATTTTCATGTGGATACTCTTGAGAAGTTCATTGAAGAATCCAGTTTGCCTACTGTCACTGTTTTCAACAAGGATCCAAACAACCACCATTACGTCATTAAGTTCTTTAACAGTAAGAGTGCTAAGGTAAGGAAAACTGTTGCTCTGTTAGAATGAACAGATCTATTCACATAATATGCTTTATGTTTCGAAAATGTATTATAGAATCATGATAGATTAAAGAAACCCGATCATTCTACAAAATAGATGATGCCACCCAAAGGATTTGCTTCTATAACATTGTCTGAAACTAAATTTATGCCTTATCTTGGATTTACGAATTTAAAGTAGCACACTAGTATCCTAAATGACAAAGAAAGCAACCAATTACAACTTTCAGTTTCTGGTGTGATTTTGCTAAAAGCATAGATGATATTTTAGTAAAAGCATAGAGGAATGGTTGGATAAATAGTTCCAGCTTCTGCATATTTCTACCAAACCTAGATCTTTTGGTTTAAATATTTAGTAAAAGCAAAGTAGAGGATTAGAAAAAACCATTGAGAAAATAAAGCTCTGAAAAAAGAAACAAAGAGGAATGATTAGAAGCTTCATGCTTCTTGGATCATGCTTGTACTTCATCGGTTATGGCTGACACTTATATCCCTTCAGTCTATGTGCTTATACTTTGCAAGTTAGAATAGTGTTTGAATTTTTATGATGAATTTGGTTGTTGCTGATATTTAGTTGCTACACCTTGACCCCTAGTGTCCTGTTCCTTATAATGAATTAAGCTATTGCACTAAAACTTTAGCTTATGATTCTTATAGAAGATTGCTTTGTGTAGGCCATGTTCTTCGTGAACTTCAGCAGTGAGTATGATTCATACAAAAAGAAATACAGTGAAGTTGCAGAAGAATACAAAGGAAAGGACATTAGCTTTTTGATTGGGGATGTTGAAGCTAGTCAAGGTGCCTTCCAGGTTGGTTTGCTTATCGAACTCAAGTCTTTTTTTTCTGTATTACCATGTGTAATGTCCACTTACTTGATTGTTGGTTGCTATTCATCCTCATTGGACAGTTTTTTGGCGTCAAAGAAGACCAAGTTCCATTGATCATTATCCAGACTGATGATCAAAAGAAATATATCAAGTCAAATGTGGAGCCTGAGCAAATTGCCACATGGATAAAGGATTTCAAGGTGATGCATTGTTTCCATTGACACCCACATCCTCCATAAATGGAGAGCATAACTTTTTTGTATATTTAAGGAAGATGAATTATTTATCTCATGCAAGTACCAAATTGCAGGAAGGCAAGATTTCCCCATACAAGAAATCTGAACCAATCCCAGAGACTAACAATGAGCCCGTTAAGGTGGTTGTTGCAGACACACTTGAGGATATAGTTTTCAAGTCTGGGAAGAATGGTAAGAGCCACCTTTTTTCAAATCAAAATTTTACTTCCCTAAAGAGTCACATTAACCAAATATAATTTCTCAATTCCCATATATCGCATTGCATTTCTCACGTTCAACCAAACAAGCCCTTAGTTGTTTCTCTTTCACTTGTTTGGTAATCTAATGTATTCTCTGCATTTCAGTTCTTTTGGAATTTTATGCTCCCTGGTGTGGCCACTGTAAGCAGTTGGCTCCAATCCTTGATGAAGTTGCCATCTCCTTTGAGAAAGATCATGATGTCGTCATTGCTAAGCTTGTAAGACATATTTTATTTTCACAATGAAAAACTTATAGCTTCCAATATCTACAGAACTCTCATTCTCGCGAAAACATCAATGCAGGATGCCACTGCAAATGATATCCCTGATGATACCTTCAATGTCCAAGGATACCCAACCATATACTTCAGAACCTCAACCGGAAATGTGTTGCAGTACGAGGGAGACAGATCTAAGGAAGACATAATCGAATTCATTCAGAAGAACAAAGATCAGGCAACACAAACATCAGAAACAACAACAGAGCAAACTTCCTACAAAGAAGAACTATAATGAAAAAGGTAAACATAATGTAAAATCCATAACACATTCACTACTTCTCATTCTTTTCGCACATGCTAATCACGTTTCAACGACAATGGCTTACAGGGCCGGATGTAGCTCGGGTATACTCACACGAGGCGTAACCCTGTAGGAATTTCAGCTTCACACTTTCACAATCATAGTTTTTATTTTGCAAGTTGATTTATGACACTTGTAGTTTTCCTACTATTTTACCATTCAAGATTCGGAAATTTCGTATCGTGTTTTAATCAACGAGAATCGTCTCAATTATACCAAATAGTTTCGGCCGAATCATTGAGCCCTAATCAGGAACATCATCTTGCATTTCTAAGGCACAGACAAGATAAGAAACTGTTTAAGAATGAATAATTTTGGTAGGCTCTTCATTGCCAGCAAGCAGGAAGACACAAATAAACCCAAAGGGAAATCCCCATTCATTTGCCTACTTGTTTCCTCTTTGGGGCCCTTCATTCAATCTTATCAAACAATCATCTCCCAAACCCTAAATAATAATCTCACACAACTAACACATTGTTCTTAATATTACTATTCTCGTCGACTGGATTCTTCTCCTGCCCTTTCTTAGGGCTTCTCATCGTCGTCTCGGGCACAATCCCATCGCGTACCGAATATTTCGTGATATACGGCTGAAGTTTCTTCATATCCGACAACCTAACCGGTTTTAACAAGAATTCTTCAGCTCCTCCTTCCAAACACCTAGTAATATAATAAAATGCGTTTTATCAGAATATTTACACGGGTGAAAAGGGACGGAAAATATCGAGTTCACAGTATAATATATTACATGTGAATTCTTGAAGGGACATTCTCTGATGACATAACAACAACTGGTACGTCTTTCCAAGAAGATCCCTGCATGCATGGATCATTATCAGTTCATGCAAATTGTTTCCTTTTTAATCACATATTTTATTATTAATATTATTATATTATTCAGTTCTTGATCCCATTTTCTTTTAGAAAATAATATTTATTATACTTTCTTCCTATTTATTTACCTTTAGTCTTCTGAGTAGATCATAACCACTCATCCCTGGCATTGAATAATCTGTCATGATCAAATTCACACTCATTGCATGTCCCTGCATTTAGTTGTAGCAATTGAATCACTTATTTTTATTCAAATACATTCACATTTATTACCCTTTATTACAATTCAAAAAGTAAAAAAAAAAAATATAGATCAAAGAACAACCTCTTGCTGTGAAGATTCAGGTAGAGGATTATCATTATCAACCAAACCCAAATACTCCAAGGCCTTATCCCCAGATTCTACACTTGTCACTGCAGTTCAAAAACAATAAACCCAAAACAAATACATTTTTACGAGGTCGTGCACATACAAACGCAACTCGATTTTAAAAATAATAAAAATAAAAAGGATACCTTGGTAAGAAGAAACAGTGAGAAGTTGCTCCAAGATTTTCCTATCAATCTTGCTGTCATCAACAGCCAATACATGAAAATGGGTTCTTCTGCTATCTTGAACCCTAATTTCTTGGTGTTGTAATTGTTGCTCATGTTTTTGAGTTTTTGCTTCCACTGTTTCCATATTCTTGTTTCTCCCCACAAAGCAAACAAGAAAGAAAACTGAAGAAAGAGAGAAGTGTAGTATGGATGACTGTTTGCTGAATGCTGACTCTTCCCTTCTTATAGTGTGGGACACATTCTGTAATAGAGACCCAATATCACATAATTATTATAAGAATATGACTATACGAAATATATGGATTTTTTTTATTATTTAGAATTTAGAATTATTATTAAAGTAAGAGATCTCGTTTAGATTCTCCATACCCAGATGAGTACAAGTAGAGGGGTCCATTCTTTTTGGTAGGGTTTCTCTGAGGAAGATTTGCTTATGAAAATCAAAAGGGTGATTTACTCATATCTTTTGTCCATTCAAATATTTTTATAGTGTGAATGAACCCTTTTTCCAAATCTTATTTGCTAGAGTTTTTCTTTACTTTCTAGGTGAGGTTATAGATTTTAGTTTGTGTTTGACTATGCCAAACAAAGTGGTAAAGATAAAGTATAGTACTAATGTGTAGTCTTTTTACGTTTGTTTTAATGGTGTTTGGTAAGTAGAGATATCCTTCTTTGATATCAAGATATGAGTATCAAGAAAAGAAAGATAGAGCGATTTTCAAAACTCCTAGAAATTTCGATGGATGAACCATCGGCGGTTCCGGCAACTGCAACAGGTCGGAGGTGGCCGGAAGAGAGACGAACAGAGGCGGTTGAGCAGAGAAGCAGAAGCACAAGGCACTACCGGCCTCAGGCGAAGTGGACAACAACGGTGGCGGCTTCTTTTTGCGGTGGTAGTAACAAGAAGTTGGCGGTGGCTATCCTGGTTGGTGGCGGCAGGAGGCGGGATAAGGGAAGGAAGGAAGAGTTGTTCTTGTGTGAGGACGAAGAAAAGAAAAGAATTTGGAAAATGTCGAGAGAGAAGGAAGGAAGCAACGAGTCTCTCCCGATACGTCTAAACATACGGGTATATCATATCAAAAAGGGAAATTCAAATATCAGGGTACCAACTTGATATCGATACCCTAAAATATCAAACATCGGGTATGGGTATGAGTGATACACATACCCATGCCTTTAATCAAAATATCGATACCAAACAACCCCTAGGGCTTATTGGGTGTGGAGTGACAGTTATCCCAAAAAGATAGGGTCAAATGTCATTCCCCGTAGAGGGTTGGGGCGGGGTTAGAGGTCATTGTCCCGATCCCGCTCTGATCCGTTGGAGTTACCTCGGAAATCACGATGAGGAGATTAAATGCACAAATTAATGATGGTTTATGGATGTTTAATATAATTTATATATATCTTTGATTAAAAAAATCGGTTGGAAGTATTTTTTTAATAATTTATGATTGTATTAAATTGAGATAATATTTTGGAAATAGTTTAGGTAAGACAGTTTTTCTCAATAAGAATTATGGAGAGATAAATTGTTCGTTTGTAAATATGAATTATTTAGTTAATATAGTATAGACTAATATTTCAAATGTTTTTGAAATTAAACTTAAAATAATCTATAAGTGCATACAAAATGAACTAAGATAATATTTTAATATTTTTTTATAATACTTTTTCTTAAGAAAAAAAATCATAGTTGTTACAACGTTAATTCAAAATTTTATACTCGTAACTATTTTTTTTTCATCTAGTTAACATATTCTACATTGTATATGTTCATATTTATTGTTTACTATTCTCAATTAATATTTATGAAACAAAAATTTTATCAATACATTTTTTATTATAATATTTATTTCAAAACTTTTATGCTAATAAAATTAGATAAAACATTTTGTATAATTAGTTCATTTGTTGCCATGAGTCTCTTGTGGTCAGAGGGTAGAGTTTGTTTGGAAGGGTTCCGGATATTTCACAAAATCCTAACACTTTATGTCGAGTTCAAATATAAGTTTCCTCGATTATTCATCATGACTCGTGAGTATATTTGCGCAATTTCTCCTATCAGTGTTTTTTCCCGCCGCAGTTCATGACTCCTTCCCTTTTTTTCTTCGTTTCTTTTATTTCATCATAGTTATCCTCAATACTTCATCTTAATTTGGGTTTATTAAACATAAGAGTAACTATGTTTGAACTTTATAATCAATTTCCATGACCTAGAAACTCATATAATTTCATTTGCAATGATGTTTGGTGATCAAAGGTTTGATCCTGTGGGAATCGAGTTTCTATGAAAGGAGAGACAATCTGAAAAGCTTCCTCAATTATCTTTTTCCTTAATTCACCACCACCATTCATATCGTATCAACACTTTTTTCATATGATACAATTCTTGATTATGTGTGCATTTAACATTATACATTTTTCTTACTTTTATTATTCATGGTTAAAATCATGTAGTGTAATATAATCTAAGATGACAATGGTCGAGTGATGGGATGAACAACTTTTCACTCGTTTCATCTCCTAAAATTTTATATTTGATTGCAGATTGTCATTCATATCCTCGTTTCATCTCCTAAAATTTTATATTTGATTGCAGATTGTCATTCATATCAGTGGGTGATTTGATAGATCGGATCTTTTTTTGATTAAATACAACCTGATTTTTTTAGATGATCCGACTAAAAATAACCTATTAATATGAAATAGTTATTTATCAATATATTATTTATAAGAGTAAAACTAAAATCTTTTTAAAAATAAATATTAGTATGTAGTATTTTAACACTACTAATTAATTAATTAATTAGTATGTAGTTTTTTTATTGAGTTAAATGGGTAAATCTCAAAATAATTATCAAACATAAATTATTAGCCTATATTTTACTTAATTTTGAATTTAAAAAGCATGTGCTATATTTATCCATAAATAGGCTGTGTGATGAAGAGGACCACAAGGCACAATTAGGTCCATGTGAATTGGCAATAGGCCCCATAGCATCTAAAGCTTACACTTACAAGGAAAGATCACAAAATCAAGATTGCAAGAGAGGACCCTAATGCTCTATAAACAACAATATGAACAATATAATTGAATTAGCTGTCAAAATGGTCCAAAAACTATGACCTAAATAATCAATTGGGATACTCATTTGCTTTCATTTGTTGTTTTTGTGTATTGTGAATGTCATCAATAATAATAGTTCTTATGCTTATTATTTGTATACATATTTATATATCTACAAGGTTCTTTTGAAAAGACAAATATATTCATATCTCTTTCTCCATGGATGAAGATGTTTTTGGTGGTTCATGAGAGAATTATTCATCAATGAATGAACAACTTGGAGTTAGCGTCAAAGGCGATTTTAACAACAATGACGGTTTTTATAAACTTATAATGTAAAAGGAGTAAGAACGACGAACAAGATGGAGCGTTGATTGAGCAAGTATTAGGGTAGAATTTCGAATAATATCAAGAAAGAGACGTTTGTATAACCTGGAGGGTCGATTGAACAAGTGTTAGGGTAGAACTTTTATTAAGAACAAAAAAAAAGTATCGAAAGGTGGTTTGAACAACAACTATTGGAAAGTAAATATGGTTCGGATTTCGCTCCAAGCTCTTCATTTGTGTATCTTTGATCGAATCATATGGACAAGCATTAATTGGTTTTAATGTATCTCCGAGTGAGATTAAAAGAGAAATGAATGAGAGGGAGAAAGAAGAGTCAAGTTCAGAAGGATATAACTCCGAATAAAACAAGTAAAAAGAAGATTTGTTAAGAGGTTTTGATTAAATCCTACTTTCTCTTGAGGTCTCAAGATATTGATTCATCCACTTATGTGAAATAAAGCTATAAAAGGCAACATTTAAAACGATTAAATATGAGAGAAAACAGAAAGCTAATGAACAAGATGTAAAAGAAACAAAAACTCAACTTACAACCAGATTGAAGAAAACGAGTTCTTTAACAAGAGCAACCAAATACAAACGCACAAACCAAATCAAAGTCAATTAAGCCACGAGCTTGACTCTTCTTTCTCTCATCCCTTTTCCCTTTGGATCTCACTTGAAGAGCTCGCTAACGCAACAAATGCGAAGCCAAGATGATCTAAAACACGCAGCGTTGTTCTCTCCCAATCAAAGTGTTTCAAGTTGAGGGAGAAACTTGAATCACACGGGCAATAGGGCTTCTAATGCTCATATACCCCTTCCAATGAAAAATGTTACCAGTACGCCGGGTTTCAACACATCCGAGAGATTGAGCTTTGTCAAAGTCTGATAGAGACAAAACGTAGGGGTTCGTGTGCATACGAGCGCACATGCGCGTTAGGCCAAACCCATCACATAAACCTAGCGGGGTTCCAGCCTAAAATCAATTGGTAATAGGAGGAATGGTTCACCGACCTTATATGCTAGGCTCGAAAGATCTTCAACTTTAGACGTGGAAACATATTATCTCCAGCCGTATTGGTCAAGCCAAGCTCAACATGGGGCGTTCAACAGTTAATTAACCAAAAGCAGGAGTAAGGGAGCTTGGACCGTTCATGGGTACCAACATGAAACCGTGCTTTGTGGGCTTCTTGTGTTCCTAATTTTAACCCGAGTAAGCCATCACTTGGAACCGGTGAGCCATCTCGACCGGTTCACTATAACCTTGGGTTGCCGCTATATATGATCTAATTATAAGTCTTGTTCCAACGTTTTAGTTTTCTCATAAAATACCGACCATCTATTATTTACATCTAACATTCCTTATATGATCTAATATAGTCATATTATTCTTATGTAACACTGTAAACGTTGTTTACTATATGGCTATATCTGTGTGGAAGGAGTATCTGCCCTACAGTTAATATATATATATATATATATATATATATATATATATATATATATATATATATATATATATATATATATATATATAAAAGACCCCTTTCCTCGGGTAAGGAAGATGACACATGTCAATTTTTTTTTTTATTATTATTTTTTTTCCCAGAAACTAATGAAAATGATAATGCAAAACTTATAAAGGGATAGTGCATAACTTATAAAATGTTAGTTCATGAATTATAATAGAATAAATCATAACGGTAAGACAGTAAGCCGTCAAGGTAGCCTAGGAAGGTGACACATGTCCAATTTTTTTTCCCCCCTTATTCCTTCCAACAACGAATTAAAATGATAATGCAAAACTTATAGAGGGATAGTTCATAACTTATAAAATGATAGTTCATGGATTATAATACAATAGTTTAATATAAACGATTAATTTATAAATAATTTGATATAATATATTAAAAAATGAAGTATTGAAAGTAGTAGTTAGTTCATTGGAGATATAATATTTGTTTATGAATAGATTATCGTGAAGTACTACTTCATGAATTACATGAGAATACTCAATGTAGTATATAAAAGAGTAGTTGATGATAATTCATATTGTAAGGAAATAATTTATAAATTATATGTGAATAGTTAATATTTGTAAAAAAACTAATTCATGAATAATATAAAGTAATAGTTCATGAATAATATGAGAATAGTTCAAAGTTTATAAGAGAAAAGTGCAGAACTTATAACACGGTAGTTCATTATAGTTAAAACTATCCAGAATATATTTTTTTAAAAAAATAAAATAAAATAATAAATTTGTTTGACACGTGTCAACCTCTTAAACGACCGCACAACATTACCACAATTAACAGTCTTACCTATATATTACGAAATAGTTCGGAAGAAAACTAGTTTAAAGTAAAATGTGAGAATAAATATGGGTCATAAGATTAAGAATGCTTAATGGATGCAATAAGAAAGTAGAATTAATTACATATTAATTAATACATTAATCGGTTTATTGACTTTATTCATCGTCTTCCTGCCCGCACAACAAAAAGTAATTTCAATGTGCACGTTCATCGAATTGCAAGACTAAGTCGTGCACTTGGCGGGTATCCTCCAATCGTCTATTAAAGTAGTCGTGCACGACAACGTGTATCAGAACTTTTCTACGAGACTAATGTTCTTCCAAGTGCACAGACCTTCTCTATGGGACGAATGTTCATCTAAGACCAATACTCAATTGGTCTAGTGGGATGTAGTACTAGACTCCTTAAATGGTTAGCCCCTATTCTCGTCTTGAATGTAGAGTGGCGAAACCAATAGAACCGAGAGTTATTTATCAACCTTTCCAAGAAAAAAAATGTTCATCTAAGTGCACGACAACATGTATTTAACTTCTCTATGAGACAAATGTTCATTTACGTCAAGATATATTATCAATTTATAAGGTTGTATTCCATATCAGGAATATCATATTTGCCGTTTAGGTTTTAATAATTAATTAAATATATGATGCAATAAAGAAAATGCACAATCACAGTATATAATCGTTAAGTATAGGCCGTTCATTATTTAATCCAAAGATTTATATACGTTCTTATTTAATACTGTAACACGTTGATCATGTATAATGTTGACCGGTGAACGTTGGCTATCCAATATAAAAAATGTCAAATATATTGCCCATTTGATAAAAATTTAAATAATTTGTAGTTGAACAAATACACGTTATATTTGAACAATTATTATTTTTCACCGTATGGAGAATTTTACCGTAAAACTCCTTTCCACTAAATCTTGACCCGATATAAACACGCGTCTAGATTATTAGAGGTGTCAACGAGGCATATCCAAGAGTGTCATTACCAACCTCATTTTCGTTTAGAATAATAACTCATACACGTCATCATGTCCGCTCGGTGATTAAAGGTTGTACTCATCCCCGTCCTCGTCGGGTATCCATCCCCATCCCTGCCTAACTTCCCCCATTTTTTTTTATTGTGGGGTTTTCGATCCCGATTTTTGTTAAAATTTCATTTATAAATTCACATGAGTTAAATATAGGAACTCATTTGTACAAATAATATATTTAACATAAAATCGAAAAATATTACCCAAATTTAATAAAATACAATAATAAAAATAATTATAAATTATACTAAACGAGAATGAGAACGTGCGGAGACCTACAAACCTCTAACTCTAACCACTAACCTCATCCTCGTCCCCATTCCCGTAGGAGGAATCACATTGATCCCCCTCGAATATCGAAAATTCTCGATAATTAACACTAAGATAACCAATAAAATTCAATTAATTAAACCTAATTTAAATATGCTTTTGATTTAAGCAACACAAACCCGCAAACACGTAAATCATGATTGATAATCAGAAAGAGTTTGTACTTGCAAAAGCCAGTCTCTCACACGTAGCCGGCATAATAATGACACAAAAATTTTAGGGACCCTTAAACGTAAAAAGAGAGAAATTAGGGGGCCACTTTGGAATTTACACAAAGTTGTTAGCACGGGGGAATCAATTGTTATGGTGAAACTGTGAAAGCAATAGGAGTAGTAAAGAGGAGACATCAAATAAGTAAAGATATAATTAGGACCCCACTACCAAAATTTGAGAATCCATGTGGTCCACCCTTGTAAATATTCAAAATTACTGTGCTACTCAATAAATAAGTATTTTGTTGGTCAATTGTTTATCTAATTAACTTTATTTTAAATTTAGAGGAAACTACGTAAAAAACACCTTAATAAGTACTTTTTTTGCAATAAACTACCTTTTATAAAAAAATTTAGTGTAAAATCACTTTTAATGTTCAACTATTTGTAAAAATCAATGCTTATAATTTTTTTGACATAAAATCACCCTTAATTTATAAATATTTGCAATTAACCACCCGGTCCACCCGTACTAATTAAAATTACTTCAAATAGTTTAAATAATTTAAAAATGAAGCATTGACAAAGTAAATTTTCATTATTAATATCGTAACTAATTTCTATAGTTTGATTAAGTATTACAATTTATACTAAAAAAATAATAAAAAAATTATACAAATTTTATTACCCTTGTACAATTTTATTTTTAGTAATCATGTTTTCAAGCCTAAATTAAAATATATTTTGTAATAAGATATAACTTTAAAAAAGACAACATTTAATTTTGTGCACAATAAGAAAGTATTTTAAATTATTTTTTACATGGGTAATAAAACCTATTATTATTTTTATAGTATAAATTGTAATACTTAACCAAACTATAATACTTAATCAAACTATTAAAATTATCTATGATATTAATAATAAAAATTTACTTTGTTTATGCTTCAACTAAAGTTATTTGAAATAATTTTAATTAGGATGGGGTGATTAATTACAAACATTTAAAAATTAAGGGTGATTTTATGCCAATAAAATTATAAGAGGTGGTATATTGCAAATAGTTGAATATTAAGGGTGGTTTTATGCTAAAACTTTTATAAAGGATGATTTATTGCAAAAGAGTGATTATTAAGGGTAGTTTTATGTAATTTTCTCTTAAATTTATGATCCATTGAGTAAGCAAGCATAATAAAAGGGTGGTTTTATATAGTTTTCATTGAGTTAACAAGCTAACCAAACTAATTTCTTGTAATTATACTAATACAAAAAACCTTTCGCTATGAAGTAGTGGTCTTACAATACCAATTCTATATATTATGTTGTTTATCAATTATCATCTATGTACAAAATAAATGCATTTTAAATAAATAAATAAGGTCAATTTAGTTATGTAAGGTTTTTTTTTTTGAGATTTCTCTCTAGGAACTAGGGGTTGTTCAGGTAAGACCCATTATTGTGGTAAGACTGTGCGGTTGGCTGTGCGCTTGACACGTGTCCAATTTTTTTTTTTTTAAGAAAATATATTTTGAATACTTTTAACTATAATGAACTACCATGTTATAAGTTATGCACTATTCTCTTATAAACTTTGAACTATTCTCATATAATTCATGAACTATTACTTTTTAATATATTATACATCAAATTATTTATAAATTAATCGTTTATATGTTATGAACTATTCTATTATAATTCATGAACTATCATTTTATAAGTTATGCAATATCCCTCTATAAGTTTTGCATTATGAACTATTCTATTATAATTCATGAACTATACTTTTATGAGTTATGCACTATCCCTTTATAAGTTTTGCACCATCATTTTCATTTGTTTCGGAAAAAAAAGGGACACGTGTTAGCCGCACAGCCTTACCGGAAATTAAGGGCCTTACTTGAACAGTTGCCCTAGAAACTAGGCTCATGGTATAAATATGTTTAATAAATATACCCCTAATCAAACCTCTTACATTCCAACTTCAATTTAATGAAAGTGGTAAAAATTTAAGGGATACACAAACCTAATGAAAATAGATTAGAGCTTATTTGGCCAAATTATTTCTTTTATTTTGTGTTAGGATTATAATTAGTCACTTAAAAGTGTCATTAATGAAGGACATTTATTAGGCAAAAACACTGCTTTATATGTATTACAAGTGTATTATCAGCACCTTAATAACTTGTTATTATAAATTTATATGTATATTTTAATGAATGAAAGTTTCAAATTCTATGCAAATTATCAAAAACAATATGCTATATTAAATAATTTATGAGAGATATTTCAAAAATAAATTTATCGTGATAGTGTATATATATATATAATGAAAAGAAAGAAACCTAGATTAATAAAAAGAATTTGATAATTTAATATGATAGTGTGTATTAAAAAAATATTGATTTTAAAACTCCCATTAAAAAATTTTATACAGTTCGGTTACATGTTTTTTTTTAGAAGTTCGTCTACAAATTAGTTGTTTTGATTATCTTTGGTAAATCTCTTAATTATTTAACTTTTTAAAAAAATTGGTGGGCTTCGAGAAATGGCGCTCTGACAAGTGACATGAATTCCTTTATTTTAATAGATATAAGATAATCAATGAATAAAATGGTTCAAATATAACATGTATTTGAGTCAAAAATAGGAAGTACATTTATTAGTAACACAAAAAAACGTGCAACCTTAGTACTTTGTGCCTGCTTGTATCGTTTTTTAAAATTGGTTTTGAATTGCGGTTTTTGGTTCGGAACCTAAACCGAAGTGAAAACCGAAAATCCAAAATACTGAATCACTAACCGAATCTATTATCACGGTTCGGTTCCAACCGAAAATGTCGGTTTAGGCTCTACAAATCGACCTACTTTTGTTCATCCCTATATATAATATAGATTTTGGTTTCGGTGAGGAGACTTTTTAAAGAAATGAGTGAGGAGAAATTTGTTTTTTTTATACTATGTGTTTTTTTTACGTTAGTTGTTCATTTTATTTTCATATTTTGGTATCACTATTAATTTTTCAGATTATGAACAAAAATACGCGTTCATTTCTTTTAGGATAAAAATTCATTTTTAAAAAATTAGAAGAAAAAAATAAACGGGTTAATGATTAAAACCTAAACTCGGTAGTATAAAAAAATAACAAAGTTGTATCCACAACGAACCTCCTCACATGAACCACCCTATATATAAATTATATAATTCAAAATGTTTGGCCAATATTAAATCAATCAGGTCAAAGTTAAAATTATGTCAAAAGAAAGAAAAGAAGTGAGTCAAAATGGTCCATGGTGGATGAAAGTAAAAACAATGGTATTGAGAAGGGTCCTCACATTTTGTCTACCCACATGCCAAAATTACTCAAAAAATCTGATATGGAATGGAATTACCCTTTCACTTTTTATATTTTCACCCTCTTCTATTACCTCTAAATTGAGTACATAGAGCAATTCCCTTGCAAATCTTCTTTCTTTTTTCTTTCTTTTTCTTCATTTTATTGTTTCTAAAAATAAATGGCTAGCTAAGTAGCTTCTTAAAATGTTTTAGATTTATTTATTCATTATTATTATTATGGAACAATTCAAGTAAGAAGGGGTGCTACAATGCGATATTACGGAACAATTTGAGTCGTTGATTCATTTGATCAAATTATTTACAGTCGGTCACGTCATTTAATAAATTATAAGATGTGTGGTGACAATTTTATAATTTTTAAAAAGGATAAGGATAGTTTTATTCTTTTGAAATATGTTTTAAAATGGGGGACACGATGTCATTTATGTAATTTTCATGAGAAATCAGTTCATAATATTAGTTTTATTTGTGTAAAATTTATATTATCAGTTCTGCTATTTTATGTAGTTAGTTCATGTATTGTTTTGTTAATTTAGTAGTTATGTGTTATGCATTTTTTTACTCGAACTAATAAAATACAATGTTTGAACTATAATATACAATGTTTGAATTAATGATACCCAAATTTTGAACTAATATTATAAGTATGGTTATTAGAATACTTTTAATATAATATTGTTAGTTCAAAATATTTATAATTCCCATATAAAGATGACGTAGGCTTAATGATCTTCGACTGCGCTTCTGTTCGCTCGATTCTCAGTTTATCTCTTCCTTCATCTTGCTATGTTTGTGAATCTCAACATTAGATTCATAATCCCCTCGTTTTTCCGATGTCTCCCATGGTTCCAATTTTTGAATCTGGATTACATAAATTAAAAATTGACTGAGGCATCTCCTTTACTAGGGTTCCCGACGCTGATGACCTCCCTGGCCATGACAAGGAAGAAGCGGCCAAGCGACTCCATCCCGACGGCCGGCGGGCCTCCCCCTAGGACAAGAGATTACTATATCTCCATGATCAACTCCTGAACCGTCTTCTCCGAGTGCTTGAAAGACCAAGGCTTTGATGTGCCTCTCTTCATCGACTAAGCCTTCCCCTAGGATTACGGGCCTCCGGTTGGTACCTGCTTTTTTTATGAACTTCATAGTGGTAATGAGCGTGCTCGGATTTGGAAGACCATGAGTGTTAGGATGGCGAGATATTCCCTCCCTTGGCTTGTTCTAGGAGACTTCAACAATGTCATGTTCTCAACTAAATGTGTCAATGGTGCTAGGGTTAGGAGACTGAGACTACGACGATATTTGAGAGTTGCCAGGCTCTTGGTCTTTCGGATGCCCCATTTACTAGTGCAAATATTTTCACTTGGACAAATGGTAAGGTTTGGACCAAACTTGACAGGGTGATGGTTAATTTTGAGTGGCTCGAGCGGGGTGTGTACTGTAGGGCTACCTTCTTCAACATGTGGAAATATTTGGACCACAAACCGGCTATTGCTCATGTTATCCACCGACCCCTTACCGGCAAGCCTAGCTTTAAGTTCTTTAACATGTGGACCCACTGATAGAAATACGGGCAATCTAGATCGAGGAGAAACTTCAACTACTTCTTCTTGATCGTTTGAATTGGATCAAACTTAGAACTTGAGCGGCGGAAGCTTAGAAATGGATGCGGAAGCGTACGGTTGATCCTTCAAAAGGATCCTCGAGTATGAAGACTTGGATCAAAGACTAGATCCAAGATAAGAACTTTAAGAGAGTGGAAGAAGAAGTGATGCCTAAACCAAGTAAGAGGATTTTCCCTTCACAATACTTGGATTCAACTTAGACATGATTTTACAAATGAGTCAAGTCATCCTTATATAGTGGATGGGAGCTAACCAAAGGTTCAAACATAAATGACAGAATTTAAGTCGGAATTAAGTTCCGGTAAATGAAAAGCCTAAAATATGAAAGGTCGAAATTTAAGTCGCGGAATTAAGTTCCGGAATTAAAGTTCCGAATATAAAATGCCTATTACTAAATAACCGAATAATAATAAATGTCTTCAAAATGGTGCAGGTCCTTCTTGCCGGAAACACGGATGACATCGCCATCCGGGGGCGTATCATTCTCCTCCTCTTAAATGTGAAACGTCCCCGTTTCACCGTTAGAAAAAAAAGGAGTCACTTGAGGAACAAGACCCTTGAAATGCAACACTGGATGCCTATTTTTGAAGTCGGGCGGCTTGGACTTGTAGTCTTTCAAAGGAGCGGTGGAGCCGCCAAGTCTGTGGAACATAAAGAGGAAAAAGTCCACATTAGAAGGCTCGAACTTATAGTTTGACATGGTGGTGACGTTGTGGAACTTGCCTCTTATGCCGCAAATGGTCTTATTTTGAGCGGTGGAGGCACACTAAAAATGTTGAATGACAAGCCAAGATAGAAGTTAGTTGGCATTGTAAAGACAAACCTCGGATCATACGACTCGAATTTGTAGTCCAACAACATAATGATGTCATTGTTGGGGTTGATGACTTGTTCTTCCTCGATGTTGATCTCATCTTTGTCATCTTGAAAGTACTCTTCACATAGTGGATTGACAAGTTGAATTGGAAGTACCGGGGCACAATTTGCAATGACGACATTGCCCTCGTCTTCAACTTTTCCCTTGTCACACAATGGGGTGACAACAAACTCATTTTTTGGTTGTGTCACCACTTGAAGTTCTTCATGTTGGGTGGCCTCCATGAGGGAAACCATTTGTGCCTTCAATTTTTCAATCTCTTCCCTTATAGACTTATTCTCTTCTTGTTGTTTCTTGTAGGGATTTCCTTCAAGGTAGGCACGTTGTCTTGGAGCAACATAGGTATACTCAAAATATTCTTGTTGGTGTGGATACGTCGGTGCCCGTCCATCGAAAAGGTCGACCTAGGTGGGTCCGGAGAAGGCAACCACTCCTCGTCCTCAAAATATTGTCTCCGTCGGTACCTCCGGGAGGTTTGTTTGGCCGCTTTGAGCTTTAGTTCTTGAGGAGAAGGCAGCCATTCTCCATACAAGTCAAACTAATCATCATCGTCATAGAACATGATGAACGATGAAGAACACTTGAAGAACAATGAAGAACTTCGAAGAACACCGAAGAACACTTGAATATCTTCGATAAACACCGAAGAACACTTGAAGATCTTCGAAGAACACTGAATAAATTTGATCAAGAACAAAAAATTTGTAAAGAAACTTGACCTCGATCCCAGGCTCTGATACCAATGATATAATTAAGGCGATCTAGATCGAGGAGAAACTTCAACTACTTCTTCTTGATCGTTTGAATTGGATCAAACTTAGAACTTGAGCGGCGGAAGCTTAGAAATGGATGCAGAAGCGTACGGTTGATCCTTCAAAATGATCCTCGAGTATGAAGCCTTGGATCAAAGACTAGATCCAAGATAAGAACTTTAAGAGGATGGAAGAAGAAGTAATGCCTAAACCAAGTAAGAGGATTTTCCCTTCACAATACTTGTATTCAACTTAGACATGATTTTACAAATGAGCCAAGACATCCTTATATAGTGGATGAGGGCTAACCAAAGGTTCAAACATAAATGACAGAATTAAAGTCAAAATTAAGTTCCGGTAAATGAAAAGCCTAAAATATGAAAGGTCGGAATTTAAGTTACGGAATTAAAGTTCTGAATATAAAATGTCTATTACTAAATAGCCAAATAATAATAAATGTCTTCAAAATGGTGCGGGTCCTTCTTGCGGAAACACAGATGGCATCGCCATCCGGGGGCGTATCACCCACCATGACCAATTTTAGAGCCTTGTTAGAGAGAGTTGGAGTTGTCACCTTAGGAGTACTTATCAATTCCGTCTTTGTGCCCTCTTGTGGAGCCTTAAATGACCGGTTAGAGGTCTCAATAGACGTCGTTTTACTCATATTGCAAAGAAGGTCAAGGTGGCCAATGACTATGCCAATTGTTTGGAGCGACTTTGACTTGACCCATAATTTGAGTTTATCAAGACCGAGTTGTTAGACTTTAAGACCAAGTCCCGTAGGCTCAATGTGGTTGAAAGGAGATTTTTTAGCCAACATGATAAGACTAGGTACATCCTTAATAGTGACCGCTCCTCTTCTTATTTTTATGGTATTATGAAGGCCAATGGTCGGCGGGACTTCATCCCGTCGCTCAAGCTTACTGATGGCTCTTCCACTTCCTCTTTTGAGGAGGTGGCCGAAAGATTTGTTGATTTCTTTTAGGGTCATTTTGGCACCGCTCGCCCGATTGAGATTGCCTAGAGGGATTGGTTCGCGAATGACCCTTGTGTTGCTGCCGAGGATAGTACCCACCTTGATGAGATGGTCTCTTTCGAGGAGATTAAGAAGGCTCTTTTGTCGATTGGTGATCTTAAAGCCCCCGGTCCGGATGGTTACAACTCCAAGTTCTTCAAGTCCACTTGGAACACCACGGGTCCGAAGGTCTGTGTCGCGGTCCGAGAGTCTTTTTGTTAATGGGAAGCTTCTCCGTCAACCCAACCATACATCGGTGTCTGTAATTGCTAAAGTGAATAGCCTCTCTCGGGTTGAGCGCTTCAGGCCAATTTCTTGTTGCAACGTGGTGTACAAGATCATCATCAAGCTTATAACGAACCGTCTTGGCCCTTGCCTTGGTTATCTGATTGGCCTCGCGCAGTTTGCTTTTCTTCCGGGGAGATTGATGTCCAACAACATCTTCGTTGTCCAAGAGCTCCTTCGGAAGTACAATGTCAAGAGAGATACGAGGAGGTGCTTTATGAAGATTGATTTGGCTAAGGTGTACAACACCATTTCTTGGGACTTTTTGAGATATGCCATGACATAGCTCTTGTTCCCAACTAGGTTCATTGATTGAGTGATGGAGTGTGTCACCATAACTTCTTACTCCATCTAGGTCAATAAGACTTCTCATGACCATTTTCAAGGTCGAAGGGGTCTCCGTCAGGGGTGCTCCCTTCCCCCCTTCTATTTGTGATATGCATGGAATTCTTATATAGGATGATCCGTCACGAGACTACCAGACCAGAGTTCCACTTCCATCAGCATTGTCGAGGCCTCCGTACCGCCCACTTGATGTACGCTAATGATGTTGTCCTCTTTTGTCGTGGGGACAAAACCTTGTTTGATATCTTGTTGGGTTACCTTCGCAGATTTGAGAGGATCTCGGGGCTTGCGCTTAGTCTTCCAAAGTCCTCCATCTACCTTGCCTCCATTCCTAGTATTGAAGCCGCTGGCCTGATTCAGACTTTCGGTTTTGTTATTGAAGAGTTTCCGTTTCGTTATTTGGGTATCCCGATTTCTCCCTATCAACTCCGGGTGGTGGACAATTCTCCCCTTATTGAGCGTATCGGGAGACATATCAATGCCTAGAACAAGAGACATCACTCCTTTGTTGTTCGTCTTGAGCTGATTCGAGTTGTCCTCCAAGAAAATGTATGTTTCTAGCTATCTCTGCTCCCTATCTCCGGCCTGGTTATGGATCGTCTGATATGATATGTAGAAGGTTCCTTTGGAGTTAGCCAAGAGTTTCTTGGAATAAGGTTTGCATGCCGAAGAGAGAAGGTGATCTTGGTCTCTTTGATCTCCGAGCCAAGAACTTGACATTTATGTGCAAGCATTATCATCACATCCCCGTTAGTCGGGATAGTCTCTGGGTGAGGTGGATACACCACTACTATCTTCAGGTGTCTGGGCTTTGTGATTGGGTTGTTCACATACGTGACTCACCCTTAATCAAGGCTATTATTGGGGCAAGAGATGAGATTATGAGATGTAGGGATCTAGCTCTGAATCTGACTGAGATTCTTGACTCTTGGTGCCATGGGGAGAAGTTATTGGTGACCCGAGCCTATGATTTATTCAAAGAGCATGAACATGTTCTTGATTGGTACAAACTGGTGAGGGATTCGGGAAATACGCCGAAACATTGTTTCAATATCTACATGGCCATCATGGGACGTCTTTCCACTAGAGATATACTCTCCTTCCTTGACATTGACCCAGCCTACCGATGGTGTAGAGGAGCCAGTGAGTCTCATGAACACTTGTTTTTTTGGATGCACGTATGCGAGAGAGGGGTGGAGACAGATTTGCGAGGGATTTGATATGTCTGACAATTTGACGTCTATTTCAATGACTCTTATTTGGTTGAGATAGTCGGCCATTGGAGAGGTTGGACGAGCAGACGGATGATCTATGCATTCTCATCGACTATTTACTACTTATGGCATTTTAGGAATGCCCTAGTCTTCAACGGAAATAGGATTCTCATTGACGTTTTGGTTTGACTCATCAGATCTCATGTTTTCCGGCTCATTCATGAGATGTTCCCCTCTAGATTTGATATTTGATATCTTCCTCGAATTAGACATTTCCCTTGTTGATGGCTATGCCGAAGGTGAGGATGCCCCTTCCCGATGTTGTTGGTCATGCTTGGCTCACTTGGTTCCCATCTGTTGATGGCTTTGCCAAAGGTGGATGGGCCTTTCGAGTTTGATCCTGCGGTTTTTTGAGTGTGTGAGGACTATATATCATTTCATTGCGGGTATTTGGTTATGCTTGGGGACTTGCATGTCCACCTTGAGACCTTGGTTGTTTATATTACAATGTTTTGCGCCTTAGACTTTCATGTCTTGGCACCCTGTACATATATTTTGTTACTTGTATTCATAAACTCAATTGGATTTATGAGAACTTTTATTTTCTATGAATTAACATTTACCCGAATATTTGGAACTCTTTTACTCTTGTTGTTGTTTATCTTATAATTTTGTTTAATTAATAATAATTATTTTAAAAGAATGTAACCAAATGGAAGGGCTAGATCCTTTGAAAATTAAGAAGAAAATAAAATATATATAATAAAATATATAAAATAAAACATAAAATCTCCACTAATTATTATATTTTATTAAATGATATTTAAATTAATTCCTTTATTTAAAATATTCAATTTTTGAATGTCATTTATATTTTAATTAATACATTAATAAGTTGTATAATTATTTAGGATATTAGTAATTATAAATTATGATCTATTACGCTTTAAAAAATAGATGATTTTGATAAGTATGTTTTTTTTATAATAGTGTACAAAGTATGCACTTTTCTAGTATAACTGATTTTTTTAATAATCATAAGAAAAAGAAGAAAAAAATGGATAGCCAAGTTCATGTACTCAACTTCATTCACGTACCCAATTTAACATACTCAACTTCAGGTACCTAACTTCATATACCCAACTTTGACATACTCAACTTTCAAATACTAAACTTCACATACCCAACTTCACTCGCCCACCCACTTTTACATATCCAACTTCACTCACTTACCCAACTTCTCATACCCGACTTCAATCACGTACCCAACTTTACTCATGCACCCAACTTCACTCATTTACCCAACTTTACGTACCCAAATTTAATCACTTACCCCATGTTAGTTACCCGATTTTACATACCTAATTTATCCTTTTGGTGCAAAGTATCGAATTTCAAAAAGTTAGTCATTCCCTGCAATTTAGGATTGGGTAATTTTTTATAATTATCTTTTTTGGGGGAAAATCTGCAATTTCGGAAAGTAGGGCTATTGACGCAATTACAAAATATAGGGAATTTTTTGTGATTATACCCAAACATGGAGAATCTCGATTAGGATTTCCGCAACATAATCGATGGCAGGAACGACCGACCTTTCTCCGGCGTTGCTAGGGAAGGCGAGGACGGCAACGAAGCGCGCATAACGCGTACCACTCCTCCGAGACCTCTGCTCCGTCGTCTTCTCTTTCAACTTCACCGGAGCCACTACATTATCCTCGGAGTGAAATGAAGGCTTCCAATTGACGAGGTTTAGCCTACACAGTGATTGGCTCCTTCATCGGAGCACACCAGCAATGGGTTCCTCTACAGAACTCGATTGTGTCCGCGGGGAAGATCAGTAACCCAAGGATGGTGAGGCCGACTTGGAAGAATCCTCGTGTGTGAGCCACCGGAGAAGAACCTTATTTCCTTTATTATTTTATCTATTTATAATAAAAAAAGTGCATATTTTATAAGACTCGAGGTCTTAGGGGCGTTATCCCCATGCAAACTATGCTTGAGCTGAAACTTCTCAGTTGGTCACTCATTTTGAAACTGTTTCCATACGAGCACACTTAACTTTAGAGTTCTTTGTCCTCACTTGATCGTTGGTCGGTGTATTTCTTGTTAACATGAGTAGCAACTCATCCAAGTTAATCATAAATCTCGATTCAAAGGTCATCCTTAAATTCCTCCCGCACAAACACTCTTAATTTCAGAGTTTTTTTTTTGTCCAAAAAAGAAGAATTTGCGTTGGTTTTAATTAAAAGAAGTCATGTGCAACACTTCTATTATAGTCTAATGACATGTATGGTAATATCATTAATTGATTTTCTCTTTGACACATACATTTTAATCTACCAAAGTTATTCCCACACAAAAAAAAAAGAACAAGTTATATAAATCAGAAGACACCTAGCTACAAGTGTGGTAAATTCAAGAGAAAGTAGATGAGGAAGCTTAGATTTAGGAGAAATGATAGATCAACAATCATTTGGTCACATATAACTCGGATGAGCAAGATGGAAATATGGCCTCCTAAATCTAGGCTAATTTTAAGTGTTAGCTGTATAGGCATTAGGTAGGATAATCACTCGGTGTTTTTTACCCGTTATTATAAACAAGTGCATGTTTAAAATCGAAGTTTTAAAAAAAAACTGATAAATTTTAAGCTATTATTAAAAATTAAAAATTGCGTTTGGTTATACAAAACTAGATTATATGGTTACATAAAAATTTACATCAACTATTTATCTTAAATATCCCGAATAGGTTATAGGTCGTTATTAATGATAAGAATAAAAATGTGATTGATATGTTTATCACAAAACACAAGTTAACAATTCGTTAGGAGGCTTGTAGAAATTTGTTTCATAAACTAATTATTATTTTTTACATAATAATTTACTTAAAAAATATTGTATAGGACGTGAAATATTAAATTAAAATCAAATATTACCAATAATATACCATTATCAGGTTAATTAGGCTTATTTCCTAAAAGAAGATGATCCTCGCCCTCGCTATATTTATATATATTTTTAAGTTATTGAATTTAAACCGGCCGGTGGGAGCAAATTTTTATTCTAATTATATATTTTTATATAGAAACACTGTAGTCAACTCAGGTCAATTCTTTCAATAAAACTAGTTAATTGTCCACACCCTATACGGATTTGTTGATCTAAAGTTTTATGTTATTACATTTATAAGATTAGGTCCCCTTTTATGGTGAAGTCTTACAAGTTATTGTAGGTTGTTTGAGATTTGAGTTTCTTTAACTAATTGAATTATATTAGGTTGGTTTGATACTTTATTCCGGTTTATAAATTTATGATACGAGATAATAAATCTCTACATTAACAAAATCTAAATAATAAAAAAGTAAAACAATCAAGCAAACATTGAATTAATTCAAACTAGTTGATTGTCCACACCCTAAGAAGAGTGAATTGGTTAAGTATTTTTTTTTTGTCTAATGTAGCGCCAAATATATTTTTTTTTATTTATTAGAAGACAAACTAGACCCTTTTTTTACCCGGATATCCGTTATCCGAATATATATATATAAAATATTAATCAAAATATAAAACTTCAGTTTCATTAGTTGAGTTGGTGGGAAGGAGAGCAGTTTTTTTATGTTAACTAGATCTCTAGTTCGAAATTCCAATCCTTCACACATCCAAAAATATATATCGTTTAATTTGTTTTTTCACTTCACTTTTCACCGCCACTCAGATCTCTCGAAGACTTAGAGTTTCAAAGGCAACGCCGATTCTCGCCTGAAGCCACCTCTCTTCTTGGATTGGATGCTTCTCTTCTTGCCTTC
Source organism: Fagopyrum esculentum (assembly GCA_033239045.1). Classification (NCBI taxonomy): domain Eukaryota; kingdom Viridiplantae; phylum Streptophyta; class Magnoliopsida; order Caryophyllales; family Polygonaceae; genus Fagopyrum; species Fagopyrum esculentum. The sequence goes on along the minus strand of BSUD01000004.1, from coordinate 8,430,289 downwards.
TCGACTCAGACCTGATACTAGTAGACCACCATGCATGCTTGCCTACTTCTCTCTTCTCCATTACAGACTTACGATGAGTTGTTAGATTTCGGGGGTACGGCTTCCTGCTTCTCTCTTCTCCACTTAGCCGATTGACGACCACGTTGCTTGCTTGTTTCTGTCTTCTCGCTCAGACCACCACACTTGTTTATTCTTCTCGTCTCTGTCACAAGTGAGTGTTGGGATGGTGACGCCACTCTTTCGAAACCCTAGATCGTGTTGAGTGACGACCACGCTGCTTGCTTAATTGCTTATGTCTTCTTGTTAAGACCGCCACACTTGCTTGCTCTCCTCACAAGTGAGTGTTGGACTGGTGTCGTCACTCTTTCAAAACCCTAGCTTGCGCCGAGTGACAACCACGTTTCTTGCTTACTTGTTTTTGTCTTCTCGCTCAGACCCCCACACTTGCTTGTTCCTCTCTTCTTCGTCACAAGTGAGTGTTGGGTTGGTGCACTGCTCTTTTGAAACCCTATATTTCTTGGTGTATATTTTTCATTGCCTGTTTCGCTCCCGATCTAGTCGGATCTTCTTGATTCTCATTATGATTTTGTTTTACAGCGTAAATTTAGTGTATATTTTCCTTGTTTTGCTTCATTTTCATATAGAAATTTGGATATGTAAGTTGGAATTACATATTGCGTTTGTTGATGGTATTTGTTTATTGTAGTTTGAAATTTACAGTCTTTTGATAAATTGGTTATGTTTTTGTTTACTACAATGAGTTTTGTTTGAAAAAAGAAGCAGTAGTTGATGTCCATTTTTTTATTCGAATCAGCCGGATATCCGACCTATTTTACTTTCTCGGATCGGATATCCGTCAAATTTCGGTTCGGATCTGGATACCAACTTTTCCATAAATTTTTCCAAGATATCGGATATTCGAGAATGATCAACCCTAAGCAATATGATGAGGTGTCTTTACAAATGAGGGACACTTGAGATTAAAATGATGTACCTGGTTGCATTATTCTACGTCAAGTGTCGGTTCAAACTCTACTTTAGTATATAGTATAAATATATCTTGATTTAAAAATATGTAGGTTGTTATCATCGGAGTTGTTGTAAATGTAATTCTAATTGCCAATATGCACATCAGTGTCGAGGAATCGTCGATTACAATGCAATACTAAATTTGATTGTGCATTAGGGTTGTGGTGCCAACCTGCACGTCAATACCGGTCAAATTTAAACAAAGCTAAAAATGCATGTAACCTTTTTTTTCCGATAACGCACATCTACATCTTTATTTTCATAAAGAGTGGTGCGCTTTGAGTCAAATTTAATTAATTTTCAGTCAATATAGCGTACTCGTCTTACATGTTATATGACGATGCGCATTCGAAATTCGTAACGTGTGTACATGTAATTTTCTCGAATCGTGTGTCTGGCAATATAGTAAAAATATGACAGTAGGTGTTCTACATTTGTATTTGGGAAATCTTTGAAGATTTGTTTCTTGTGTAAGCATATGAAAGTACATGTTTGCATGTATTACAAAGTTGTACATTACCTATAGGTAGCATATTAAATGCTACGTATCTTTCAATTGTACTCTTTTGATCACATGCAAACTTTAAATTCAAGTTAGGCACTATTATGGCGGGTCACTAGTTAGGTGTTATTAATATTATGCATGCATATATGATATATATGTACAGTACGCAAATCTAATTATTCATTCTCTTTCTCTATGATATCAGTTGTAACCCAACTACCTATCAATCTATCTATCTATCTATCTATATCTAAGATTTATAAGGTTGTAATTGCTTTGTTAATCGTTAGTCCCTTTCTAAAAAACAAATCGGATGATGTGCCGAAAGGTAACGTAACCGAGAGTCGTGTTTGAGATCAACCTTAATCGTGCATCACACCATACAGTTTTATATATTTACATAAACGGTTAGAATCGATAAAATATCTTTCATTAGTGATTATTCAAAACAAACGTATTATAAAATGTGACTTTTGTGCGGAAACAAAATATTCAGTTTTGGTAAAATACTGATACGAGTGTTTTTCATAATTTATATAAATAATAACAAGTTTTAGAAATTCTTTTTTTTTTTTGTTGAAAACGGAAGCGGTTAGGAAAAGAGGTAGTCAATCCTAAAGCATCTTTGCGGATGAGAACGCAAAGTTCGGGGTCGTCAGAAAAGATTGTGTTAGGGTTTGAAATTTTCAAAATGGGTTAATCGGTAAGCAACACAGTTCATTTATCTGAAAACATGTCTGATCTGGACTTCCTCAAAGAAGCAAATATTCAGTATGGAGTCGGATATGAGCATCTCGTCTCCCAGGGACAACACTAAAATCCTTAAAGTGCCTTGATAACACATAAATTATGTTTTATAATAAGACAATAAATCTAGGTATACTGCTACAATGAGCAAGGACCGAGCGAGACGAGCGAGCGAGGTGGTTACAATGTGGCTACACGAAAGTATATTGAAAACCCTATTGCAAGGTCCGTGCAACAAAACCAAAAATCTTTTCCTCTTCTCTCGCTATTCTTCAGATTAACTCGTTCAAATCGCAAGTTATCACCCTCAATTTCAATCTTTACTATTTAGCCTTATAACTTCTTTAAATCCAGCTTCCAGCGCGAAAGTTTATGCTTTAACAACCGAGTTAAAATTATTTTTCTTAACCTCGAAGCTAATAACATCGCCGTAGTGATTTCGTATAACAAAACAGATGGATGATATACCCGAATCGAGTTTTGAGCCTTCGAATATGAGTTCGTGGAATCCATATATTGATTTGTCCTATTCGATATTTCTTGGATTGGGGAGGTTGTTCCTTAGTAATTTTGTTTGTTTAAAATACAATCATTAATTCACTTATTGAGAAGTTCAAGTTATGGCAAACCATGAAAGTGCATTTACATGGACGAGGATTATATTTTCTTACGGATTGTGTGATACTTTCAAATTATCTATATATATACTACTAAAGTAGACTATATTAATGCTGATGTGGCGTCCCACAATGTTTCTCGAATTAAAGCTTATACTAAATCAAAATCTAACAAATTCTACTAATTTCACAATTTACGTTGGTGATCATAAAATCAAAATTTCTATTGTAGGTTGTACTTGTCCTCCATGTTTTATCTCCCACGCTATATGTATGGATAATACCTCATCCTTTTTCTGACAGTTTTTGTCTTCCAATATTAATCATATTTCTTCATCCTTTTCAGGATTGTGATAAGTTGAAGATCGGATTTTTCAAAACTGCTTCGTCTAAATTTTTAGATTATTTCCTATGTTTTCAATCATGACATTTATTCTGCTATTGTTTACTCATTCCTTAATTTGTTTTCAGTAACTATTATTTCAACAACTTTGGTTTTCACTATTCCGTGTTTATGAAAGTCTTTCCCCTTTCGCCTTTCTTCTCACTTACTCGCACACAAATCTTCTGAGATATGTCTGTGAAGATCCATCAGTATTTAAATATAACCGCATAAAGTGTGGGATATGAAGCGGTGTTTATTTATAACAAATGATTAGAAGGACCGTTACAAACAACTAATGTCGCATCATCATACTCGGTCCAGAAAGACCTCCCGGCGTACTGGGCCAAAATATAGCCCAATAAAACCCAATGGGCCTACAAATGATTTATGCTCTGATATTATTGGGCCTTTCAGCCCAACCCATTATCCAAATAGGCTCACAAAACGATAAGATTTTGCAGAAAGAGTGCAAAATTTTAGAGGGTGTCTCCGTATTATATTATTTTAGAATATGTAAAAGGATTTTTTTAGTTTTTAGATAGTATTTAAATGGTATCTATGAGTTTATATAATTTTTTAAAATATACACTATATTATCCATAAATTAATATTTTGAGAAAATAAAAAAAAATATTATTATCAGTCATGTATAAATAACTCCAAATTACAAGGAAACGTCAGTCCATCGGAACTAAAAAAAATCTTGTGGCCATTTGGTGGAAAATCTGGATGACTATAAACCAAGTCATTTTTAACAAATAAAAAGACACTCCAAAATTTGAATCTTCTGGCTACAAACCAAATTATTAAGTGGGATAAGGTTAACTGAAAAATGATCGCGAATAACATGAAAACCCGAAAAATAGAAGGAAACCCAAAAACATAAAATGAAATAGACCACAAAATGGTTGTGTCAAACTGAATTGTCACGCCTCAAAAACTCATTGTATCAATTTACTTTTGGTTACATTATTAGAAATCACCTTGTTATTCTTATTGATATATGCAATGGTAGATGCAAATGCTGAATTAGTATTAGAGGCTGGAACTTTTGCTTGACGTGAGGACCTTAAAAAGACCAATAAGGTAGGTGCGACATCCATAGAGATCGAAGGAGATAATTAATGCTAATAAATGCGATTAACCAGATTTGGAAGCTTCCATGTGAGTTGAATATGATCATCTCTTACTTATCTAATATGATCTCGGGATTCACACACTCTACCGTTCATCACATCTTCAGGAAAATCAATATTGTTGCATATGGAATCACGCTGCATGGACTTAGATCAACTATTGACGTCGACGCTAGTTCAGATGATGTTGAAGACCTCATCCGCAAGGATGCTCTTGGTCGATCGGTTTATATAAATTGAGCCTCTTATTACGCTTACCTTTGTGTAAAAAAAACTCCAAATAGTCATTTTTATCCTTTAAATATTAATAAGTATTAGCTTATTAACAGTAATAAGGTATAATCCAAGAAATTAAAAATCTAATAAACATGATGCCAAAATTGAAAAACTCTTGAGTTGAAAGACCTTTACAATATAACAACTTATCAAGTGACAAGTCTGTGTAGCCCAAGAAAGAGCTCCGGTGTTCTTGGGCCGAAGAAAGCCCAATTCAGCCCAATGGACCTGCAATTAATTTGTGCTCTGGTGTTATTGGGCCATAGACGTCAGCCCAGCCCAATTCATTCTCTGAATTGATAAGATTTTGTAGAAACAAATACTTCCCCATGAGTTGAAAGTTGTGATAGGGAGAATGCAAACCATGAAAGAAGAACCTGATTTGGATTTTCTTCTTCTTCTTTCTTTGTTTCTTGTCCATACTTACAATAGGACGAATCTACTAATAGCTGTACATATCACCATTTCTAAATTCCCTAAAAACAAAATTAAATGGAGAAACATGAAATAAATAAGGATTTTGCTTATGTATCTGCATTAAGGTATCTCTCAGCAATAGCAGCATGAACAGCAGCACCAACAGGCAATGCATCCTCATCAATGGAGAAATGTGGCGAGTGACCGGTGTGTATCGTCCCCTTGCTCTCGTTCCTGATTCCGATGTAGTAAAATCCAGCCGGTATCTTTTCCGAGTAGAATGAGAAGTCTTCTGCCCCCATTATTGGAGCTACTACTTCAAACTTTCTTGCTCCTAGCATATCTATTGCCACGTTTTTCACATGCTCGTACATTGCCTCCTTGTTCACTGTCGGTGGGTACATTGTGAATTCTTTCTCGAAGAAGTCCATTGTCGTTGAGCATCTGTATACCTTTGCTTGTTCCGTTATCACCTGAACCCAGCTTTAATTAATACTTCATGTTCAACTCATCTTTAATTGAGTAGAGACTGAATCTACTTCATATGTTTACCTTTTTAACGAATATATTTTGAAATCATTCCTTATAGTTAATGAATAAGGATATACATATGGACTAGATTCGCTTTCACTCCATTCCTGTTTTCGGAATTGGAACCAAACGGACCCTAAACTCATTTAGAAAGTGAACAAACCTGCTGGATTCTTAGTTTGAGTGGTTGCATATCGGAGAAGGACCTGAAGGTACCTCCGATGACAACAGAACTCGGGTTCTTCCCAAGATCATCACCGCCCTCAAAGGAAGTTACGGAGACAACCTTTAATGATAACATACAAAGAATTTTCTGTCAGGTTCTTTGGTGTTTTAGTATTATAAAATTGACAAGAATTTGATGAAGATAAAAGCTAACCTGCGAGTCGAGTGGATTCACTTCTCGGGAGACAATGCCCTGAAGGCTAATGACTATAGCCGAAGCAGCCAAAATAGGATCAAAACATTGATGTTGTGAGCTGCCGTTGGCGTCTCCAATAACAGCTCTAAAGAATCCACAGCCAGCCAGCAAAGGGCCAGCCCTTGAACCGATAACTCCAGTTGAAAGCTGGTGAGATACATGAACAGCGAAAATGGCCTCCACGTCTTCTAAGGCGCCGTCTTTTATCATATTATCCGCTCCATTGCCCCTTTCCTCTGCAGGTTGAAATAGAAGAATGACAGTTCCCTGTTGTTTTCCAGGAAAAAATACAAGGTTCTTTAGAATAGTGCTGGAAAATGATGAAGAGAAGTTTCACTTGAAAGACTAAAGAACATAATATCTAATTCGATGTTTTTATTCCTACACTTATTTGGATTTCTTGCTGGTGAATATTTGACTCTTTGAATCTCGGAATGACAATGTCTTTTGATTCTAAAATAAGGCAGAGAACAATTCTATAGCTGGAAAAGTAAAGATTCTTAACATGTGCTGAAAAATCAAGAACTTGATCATATCCACAAGAAAGCATTTTATGGTTCAAGCTAATCTAATAAAGATAATCTCCAAATCCATTGAATGTTTTAAATGACTAAATGCAAGGTGACACAGGAAAAAGGACCTTCAACATCACACCTAATTCAATCAGGAATCCAAAATCGAAAGCAAACATGTCTACTTCTCATTACAGGATAGCCCACATCACCACATGATTTGAAAGGTGCAAGGTGGGGTAGATTTGTATGGACCCCATAATGTATAATAGCGAAGCATAATTATTAGCAGCAAATGGGTGATGTTTGTATTCCTAAATCACTGATTATGACCCTTTCAAGTATTGAATAGGAATACTGAAAACAACAAGTGTGATGTTCTAATAATAAATGGACATATCTCTTAGACTGTGATAGGAAATAAGATTTATATATACCTTCAACAGTTTCTCCCTGGACTTGAGTATTCTCGCCGCACCAACGAGCATAGCTACGTGCGCGTCGTGACCACAAGCGTGCATCTTCCCGGCCACCTTGCTCTTGTGTTTCCATTCAACAGCCTCCTGAATTTCAAATATGTTTACAATGTTCAATCGAATTTCCCCTCAGGAAATCATGTATAAGGTTATAAAGCATGACATTTTAACGAGTCTATAAGATACATATTGATGCAAGATCTATATAGGAGGTATTTCCATGGGAGGGACAAAATGTAGCTTTGACATTTCATATCCTCATATTCAATTTTCTCACCACACATTAGTAGGACAACTTTGCCCTGTTGGAGTGATGGGATGCTTTAAAAGGGAGCACATAAAAATAGATGGAATTTAATGAAAGTCACCATGGTCTCGTGAGTATTTATTTATGCCCCCACATTTCTACCAACTATTTTCAGATTTTTTTGTGATTTTAACTTTTTATCCCTTTTATACACGTGATGTACTATTAGTCTATTACAACTTGAACATTTTTATGACAACAATATTAGTTATATGTACTTTTAACTGACAATATTACATCATTAAAACGTACTATCATCTGATATCGAAATGTACTTTTATTCTATATTTTATATCTTTAAAATAGATACACCTAAAAAGTTAGAAAGCGACACAATAATATATATTTCAAGGTAGATATACTTAAAAAAGTAAAAACGACACAATAATATAACGATATCCTATAGTTTAAACAGATATACTCAGAAAGCTGAAAAGCGACACAATTACGTGTAGATATAGTGTTGAAAAGATGTGTTAAGTATAACCAAGTTATTGATTTAATGACATAAATGATTGAGTTAACAATTGAGCATATTTAATTTACACATAAATCATCAAATAGAGTGAGGATTACAAATTTTACTTAAACTTAATGCAAATTTAAACTTGAAGTAATGAGGAGGAGCTTTGAAACAGAGACATAAAGGAGGTGGGGGCATTGCACATAATTATGGCTAATATAACCTTCCAAATACAAAACATGAAAGACCATACAAAGAACAATTTGAAATAATAGTTAAATAAAGTAAAAGTTAAGTGGTAATAATGAGGAATTTTGAAACAATAACAAAAGGAAACTTGGACCACTTTACCCCTTCAAAGTCACGCCCAAATTCAATACATCAAACATAGATCCAAATGGTGTTATCATCAAAAACAACCAGTGCAAACCTCTGGCTCATAATATGTCCCTAACATCGTACCTCACTAGTCCAATTGTCTCACTATTAATTTAAAATGCAAAAAAAATTCGATTAAACAGAGTAATTGATAACTCTATATTGGAACTGTGGGACAGAATGTTGTAGACACCTAATTAGAGATGCTATTTGCACCGGAAAACAACTTGGTTGTTGCAGTGTGTTACGTAGGCTAACTGTGGGTAGGTCAAACCGCGTTCGGTCGACTCTGTAGAACAACAAGTCCATTTTAGATGGACCAAAGTAATTAAAAAAATAAATCAGTTTAGAGCTGTTTGCGCGTCAATAATTTCTTATTTACGCCGACTGCACTAAACATTTTATCTTACGACCGGCTATTCCACACATTCGAACTGCGCCGAACACTTGGACTTTGCACGACTAGTATAAGAGGTAAATTGCTTAGACTTGTATTTAGCAATTTTGTTTCAACTAACAAGAAAGAGGGGAAAAACAACACAAAATAGGGTGTAGGAGTTAAGCAAAGAAAAAAATCGGCCTAAAAAGGACAGGAGCACTGAAAAAGAGAAAGGCAAAACAAACCTGGATTGGTAAAGCATCCATATCAGCTCTGAGGGCGACAAACGGTGGGCCGCCGGACCCAATCCAAGCTCGAATCCCCGTTTTGGCAAGCGGAAAACGGTAATCAACTCCGATCCTGTCCAATTCGCTTCTAATCAGGGCACTAGTGTTGAATTCTTCGAAAGCCAGCTCCGGATTCTCATGGATCTTCCTTCGGATCTGCTCGATCCAACTTACAGTCTCTGGTTGGTTCGCTAGGGTTAAGATCTCGTCGGAACAAGCGGAAGTCCATCTCCGGTCGCATCTCGACGATGAAGTCTCCAGAGATGGGATCGGCTCAAGACAGCGAGAGCTACTCCAATTTTTAGTAGCGCAGATCCGAAAATCTCCGCCGGAGAGTGAGGATCCGCGGTTGTTGCAGTCGGAGCAGCGATGGCCCTCGGAGATGACTTCGAGAGATGAAACGGAGTTATGGAGGATAGAGAAGGACAGAAGGAAGGTTAGAGAAAGTGAAGAGAGAAGGTTGAAGGAGCTCGGTGGTTGAGCTTTCATGGCGGAAGAGGAGCGAGATAAAGAGAGAAGACTTTTGTTTCTTTCTTTTTTTTTTTTTACTTTTTAATTGTCTGTGCTATTGAGAAAGGAAGCAGAGGGGAAAGAGAAGGGAGGTCTGTTATGTTATTTAAAATGAATTGAAGCACGTGGGTGGAAATGAGCAGGAAGAAGGTGTTGGGAGATGAACCGCTAAGGTGGGGCCCAACTGAGTATTTAAATCACGTGGGGCGCCTTTTTTTAGTTTTGCCGTTGCTTGAGGTACATAGGTAAAATTGTTGTGAGACGATCTTCGAAGTGGAGTTACAGTGGCGGGCCCCATCACTATTCGTCTTTTTATAAATTGATTCAACCACGATAGTCGTAAAATATCAGTAACCTACAAATCAGCTGATTTTGGGCCAGTTAAAATAACCAACCATATTCAAAGACTCGAACCGCTCCTTGCATAAATTAATAATAAACTAGTTTAATTTGAATGGTGTGCATGACCAATCCGATCCGAACCCGGAAAAGTCCAAGGTTTAACGACATATAGATAAGGTTCATGACATCGTTCTGATGGACTAAAAGTCCAAGCCACCCGACGTTCAAGTGTTTAACAACAAGGGGCATGCCTCAAATGTTGAAGCCTCTCTATGACAACGGTGTACAAGGACGTTTCACATCCAAGATGGGGTTTGATGCACCATTGACTATTGTTACCGTATGTACCTCCGTCCATCCCGACCCGTCAAGTGGCACACCTTGTCTTCGCTCAAACATGGATAAGCCTTAGTGTTGGACGGATGTTTGAGGTTTGGATTCGGTGTTGGTGCACGTCTTTTGCTAACATTATTTCTGTCTTTTGCTTATTTAATAGTTGAAGGGATATTCTTGTGGAATGTCTCTTTATACCTATTATTTTTTTTTTTCCATTCACAACCTCTGTTTCTGATCTTTCATTTTCATATTTTCGTTGTTGGCACTCATCATTTTATAAAAAAGATGCTTGACCTCTCTTGTAAGACATGATCAACTTTGTATCAATTTTAGTATAGAAGTATTTCCTCTTTATTAATTTTGGACATCATAATTTTCTATCTCAAAGTTCTTCACTGGATCTTCAATCAAATCTTCGCATTCGAGGATTTTTCAAGAATCAACCCTCCTACTTCACTTCACGGATTGCTCGATCAACCTTGATCACTTCAACATATCGCTTCCTCATCTTGTTCATCACTTCCGCCAACTATGTCTACCGTCCATAAATCAACAACGAAGTAGTTGAAGCTTTAACAAGATCTAGATCCGGAGTTTGTCTTTGAACGCATCCAATGACACATCAAATTGGTATCTAAGCAAAAGAATTGAAGTTGAGAGCCAATTTAACGTATAAATTGCCATCAAAGCAAAGGAATCAAAGTTAAGTTAAAGCTCTAACAAGATCTAGATCCGGATTTTGTCTTTGAACGCATCCAATGACGCATCAAATGGTATCGGAGCAAAATAATCGAAGTTGAGAACCAATTTAACGTGTAAATTGCCATCAAAGCAAAGGAATCAAAGTTAAGTTCGTTGCCCTTGTCTTTTTTTCGTTAAATTCTTATCCTTTTAGCCTATGATTCTTCATCGTTCATAATGTTTTTCATCTTTCATCGTGTGTTCATCTAAGTTTTCTTGAAAAAATTTTCTTCCTCCTTTGATTAATTATGTCAAGCAACTTCAAATATATTTTGGTTTGTCCATCAAGCTGTATAGCTAACATGTCTTTCTTCTTAACCCACTAAGTCCGACAACGTTTAAATTTAATTGCACCGAATTTCCAATTTGGGTATCTTGATATTACTAAACAATGACAACAAGCACACGAATTTCTCTTTCTTCAAAACGAACTTGTCTCACAAAAGTTGTTTCAAAACGAATTTTCAAATGGGACACCGAATTTTTTTATTGGGATATCTCGATATTCCTTTACATTTGACCATTTGATAAAACTTCATTTTACTCTCTCCCTTATTGCTTATGTCGTTCGATTGTTATCCTGTCAACTGACTCAAACCGTTCAATCCGTCTAACTTCTGCATTTTTTCCCTTACATGATTTTTCGTTATTATCCTATTTTGTTCATCGTTGTTTGTCTTTGATCGGCCCGACTTCTCTAATGTATTTTCCAATCGTTGCTTTCTAATTTGTGTATCTTTGTTCTTTGGATTTCCGATTAAATATTCAATTCATTACATTGTTTCTCTTGTTTGATCCTAAACTTTACTATAACTAGGTTTTGTAATTATTTGTGAGATTTGATGATCACGTTTCAACCCTCATCATGAACCTATGATATTCGTGGTTATATGTCCCTTAAAAGAATATGTCTAATACATATGTTATGGTTGTCTTATGATTGTCAAACACAAGATGCGAGAGTTGTGTGTAGATGATTCTAAAGTCTATTTGTACTCCTTGGTATTTTTCTTCAAGATGAAAGAGTTGCGTGAGTTTATGCCTTAATTTTCTGCAAGAGGCAAAAGCTACATAGAAATGTTTAATACATTGCATGGTTAATATGACAACTGATTTATTTAATTACAAATTGAGATTTTATTATTCATTGTCGTGGTGTTTTAGATTGTAGAGTATCTTTATTGATATATTGTTGTTGAGATGTTGTTTTATGTATGATTAGTTCAAAACAAAAATTCCATATATTTTTCTCTTACTCCAACTAGATTGAGTCGATCGTCTTTACCAATCGACTTGATCGTGTTTGTTTAGATTTTGTCTTTCTGTTTCCTTCTTTGTTATCTCAATCCTTCATCTTCAACCTTGATCGAGCATTTTAGTCAACTCCCCTACTTAATAAACTTCATTCCTTATTTTCTGTTTTTGTTTCCAATTTATTTTTAGATTTTTTTTATTAATCACTCAAATTATTACATCATTCTCCTTGTATTCGATCATAACTCTCATACTACAATCGAATATTGTATTTATTTGTGAGATCTATACATTTCGTTCAACCCTCACCAATGCGTTATTCCTAGGTTATGAGCACAAGAATACGCCGACATTCTTCTTACTTCCTTCTTTATGAACATTTTCTTAGTACATGATAGGGAGATGAGTCAAATTTGAATGTGGAAGAAGGGCATGAAAGGGACGATGATTTTGGATAAGATCCTTGACATCGATCTTACCTTAGATCTTCTCAAGTTGAGGGTCTCGTTACCCTTATTTTATGTCGGTTGTTTTCCCTCCATACCGATCTTATTTGGCTTATTCTTATGGTCATATCGTCCTGTTGAAGTGAAGTAAATTTGAATTGTTTTTTTTAATATATTTTTTTATCATTTATTGTTACATTTCTTTCTAAAAATAATACTGTCAAGTTACTTGTCGGTACATATATTTAACATTTAATGGGTAAATATCTAATAATAGTGGGGGATGGGCTATATATTATTGAGCTTATCTCAACCACCCCATAGTTGGGGAAAAAAATAAATATATTCGCCATAGACTCCATCAAGTCAGACGTAAATTTTAACAAATAAACTTTTGGTTGGTTATTATCAATTATTAAATAAAACAATAAATGAGTTGAGTGATGACCGATATGAAAAATTGATCAATTTAGATACTATCTTATGTTCATAGTTTATTTACAATATTTTATTTAGTAAATTTAATGGTTTCGAGTTCGATTACCCCATTATGGTGTGATGGATGATGGGTTGAATTGATGATATTTGTTTGTAAGTTTATAAATAGGTGATATAAAGAAAATATATGAGACCTATATTTGTATATGCATTTGTTACTATTTTTTGAAAATATATGGCTCAATAAATATAAATAGTTATTGAAAGAATTTAGTTAAATAGGTCATTTTCTATTTTTATTAGGTTTGTGTCCCTCTTCAATTTTTACCCACTTTCATTTAACGGTAGTTAAAAGGAATTAACTCTTCTATTTTAAAAAAAAAGAAAGAAATATAAATTAACTAGGCTAAATTCTTTCAATATGTTACGTAAAATGAATCTGACTTTTGTTTTTATTTTATTTTCTTTTGTTTTGTCTTTTTTTATTTTATTTTATTTTCTAGTATGAATTTCATACTAGAATTTCTATACTAGAATTTTCATACCAGAATTTCATACCACAATTTCAACCAGAATTTCAATACACAATTTCAACCAGAATTTCATACCAGAATTTCATATCAAAATTTCATACCGAAATTTCAAACCATAACTTTTACCATAATTTTTCATACCGGAATTTCTGCATAGCAGAAATTTTTTTTTTGCCCTTTTTATTTTCTAATATAAATTTTCGTACCAGAAAACTCATAACAGAATTTTTTTATATAAGTTTTCGTACCAAAAAACTCATACAAGAAAATTTTGGCACGAACAATATATCAGCAGGTGCATGGAGTTTTGAATTCGGTGGGGGTGTGGTCAAGCACCTGCTCTGTAACAGTCAAAAATCGTAGATGATCTAATCGAGAATTTTAAGGAATTAAATCCGTTTTAACACGAGATACCACTCAAGGTAACTTCTCCTAGATGATATTACAACCCGGTGTTATTTGGAGCATTTGGGAGCTTCAATTAACAAAAATGCAGTTGAGAGAAATGATCAGAACATCGGATATGTCCTAGATATGAAATAACATGGAAAGGCAAAACGGCCAAAAGAGTCGCTATTTCGTTTCTTAGCGGCTAAGAAAGACGGCTTAAGAATACGCGTTTTTCGAGACAATTGCGGAATAATTATCCATACAATATTCAAGATTTATTAATCCAATTTCGAGAAGTTTGGAGAAGGGGTCTTAAACCGCTTTCGGATCGGTGAAAGGATAATTATCGACTCCGCTAAAGGATAATCATCGACTCCGCTAAAGGATCATTATCATCTTCGCTATAAATAGCAGAAATATTGTTTATTAATTCATTTTCTTTCACGTTTCCTCGTAAAAGCTCTGATTTCTCTCGACCTTCAAACTCATATCTACTCTCCGTTTCTAATCCGATTTCAAATCCGTTTGAGTTTTTGGATTCCTCTCTTCATTCTCTTCATTTTGGTACCGAGTTTCTACATTTCCGAGCAAGGGAAGGCCTGGTCGAGCATATATGATACTAGGGAGGTTCCGTCGGTCAGATTCCGGTGAATTTGATGGTGTCCGAGCGTAGCCTGCGCCGTTGTGATTCCGAATCTTCTTTCGGATCGTCAATCGGGTTAGTAACGAATAAGTTATGAATTTATTCGTTTTACGTATTGCGATTTGGCCTAAATTGACCTTAGGCTTGTCAAAATGGATGATTGGAAATCCCATTATGCTCGTTACATTATTCTGGTGATTATGGGCTGTTTGTTTGATGAGATTTGATGACAGGTGGTTCAGAAATTGCCTGCGGGCAAAACGTTATTCTGGCGAAATTTAATTAATTAATTGAAGGTTAATTAATTAAATTGGGATTATAGAGGAGGATATAAGTTAATTAAATTCAAAGGAATGAATTTAATTGGTGTTTGAATCGAGAAGTTTAATATAAGGAATATGATATTCTCAACAGGTGTTGTTGAAGGTTTCGGTCTACCTATAACTTAGTTGCTTTGTGAGCGTATCCAAGCACGATAAAAGAGGATAGTCCGAGTGGGAAACGGACTCAATAGTTGGTTTGCGAGGTTTTATTGTTCTTACCTACGAGGTAAGTGTATGTGAATTACACTTGCTTAATATATATATTGTATTTAATATGCCATGATTTTATGCATGCTTATATATATATATATATATATATATATATATATATATATATATATATATATATATATATATATATGAGTGAAATGATGATGAAGACTTGATATGATTTATGAATGCATGCACGAGGTACATGAGATGATAATGGAAAGAATATGACGAAAGAATATGATGACAGCATGAAATTGAGTTATGATATGAAAGTGATAATATAGGATGGTAATTGATTAATTAGCCCAACTGGGTCCCGCACGGGTTTCCGGGGGACGAGGTCGCTACCTGATCTAAAGGGGGCCTCAGAGGTCGCTACCTGATCTACAGGGGGCTCAAGATAAGAAAAATAGTCCAAGATCGCAACCTGATCTACAGGGGGTCTTAGGACAAAATAGTCCGAGATCGCAACCTGATCTACAGGGGGTCTCAGGACAAGATGACCGAGGTCGCTACCTGATCTACAGGGGGCCTAGGACGCTATCAGGTTGGCTAACCTATAGAAAAAAAAAAGAAAGAAAGAAAAGAAATACGAAAGCACGTGAGAAATTATATCGTACGATCAGTTGGAGCTAGTTAGTTAATTATCACCTATGCATCGATGCAATCGAGTCTAGCATGATATACGTTATGTTATGTTTATTTATATGTGATGGTATGATATGAGATATTTATATGAGATTATATGTTTATATGTGGTATGATAACATGCTTGAATGCGTATATGTTCTATGTTATGGATGATTGTGTATGTAATGTGAATGTAGACATGTATGTGTGCTTTGGATTGTGAGAAAGGGTATAGATTGTCCTTTGGGGACGGGATATTAGATATTTATATATATTGGGAGAGTGCGATTTGTATACCCTTACTGAGCGTGTGGCTCATTGTTGTTATATCCACATTTTTCAGCTACTCAGACTCGGCCTGATCAAGGCAAGGATGTTGGACCCAACACCTGGATTTGAGATCATATCAGGTGGGCTGTTATGGGATACTACCGCCTAGGATGTTTTGTGTGGTTTTAAACAGCTGTGTTTTGGTTAAACGGAGTTTTATTATGTATGTTAGTATGTGTATATGTTGTGAATATGGTTGTAAGATAAAGTTTTAAAAATTTCCGTTTTCCGCTTTTCCGCTTATTGCTTTAAACAGGGTTAATTAACTGATAATCAACTAGAAATGAAATAGGTGTCACATTTGGTTGGTATCAGAGCAGGGATATGATTCCTTGGCTTGGGTTGTGGGAAGTTTTCTAAAAGGCTTTGAAAGTTTCCTTTTCTTTTAGATGACGGAGCACCGCCAAAGGGTCGACTGAGTGTGTACATGCTCAGGGTAGAAATGATCAGGAGCACCCTAAGGTGCCAATTTAGCCAATATCACTACCACCATCGGATATGGCTGGTATGTCTGATTTAGTGATATATTTGAGAGAAGTTATACCACCATAGACACAACATTGTCTCAAGCGGGTATTATTCTAGTAAAGATGGACAAGAATTTTGAGAAGATTTGCCGCCAAGGGGCAAAGTCGTTTGAGAGGACTACTAATCCATTAGTAATGGATGAGTGATTGAGGAACACTGCGTCCATTCTAGATAGAGTTATCTACGCTAATGAGAGGCGTGTACAATATGCTATATCCTTGCTTGAAGGAGCAACTGGAGACGGGATCTGCCTTTTCTATTGATTCCTAAAGATTGGATCTGGTGGGACTCGGTCCCTAATGGCCATAGTATACCACCTGTGCTGACATGAGATGATTTCTTGAGAGAGTTTAATGTGATATTAGGTATGGATTGTTATCCACTCATAGAGCTATACAAAGGAAGTCACCATGGTAATAGATGGGGTGAGAGAGGTGATTTTGACATGTGAGAGGAATATGATTCCTGCTTGCCTCATATCTACAGTGAAAACTTTTAGATTACTTCGAGAAGGGTGTCAGGCTTATCTGGCTAGTGTGTCAGATTCTGCTATTGTTAGCCCCTGAGTATCTGAGATGGATGTTGTCAGAGAATTTCCTGAAGTTTTCCTTGATGATTTACCTAGTTTACCTCCGAGTAGAGAGGTAGACTTCGAGATTGAAGCATTACCAGGTGCAACACCTATATCAATTGCTCCTTACAGGATGGCTCCGCTAGAGCTGAAGGAGTTAAAGAAACAACTAGAGGAGTTACTCGAGAAGGGTTTTGTACGCCCGAGTATTTCTCCTTGGGGTGCAGCAGTTTTTTTGTGAAGAAGAAGGACGGTAGTTTACGATTATGCATAGACTACCGTCAGTTGAACAAAATAACCATCAAGTACATGTATCCCTTACCGAGGATACAAGATTTACTTGATAAATTAAGGGGTGCTACATTGTTCTCGAATATTGACCATCGATCGGGATACTGATGTAATATCCGGAATTTTATTCCGTCTAATTCAGTTATAAATTAGATCTCGATCTATCAATTCATATCCGTCTACTTAGTTAGACATATTAAGATAAAAATTATCATTTTATGTGACTTACCTTCACATAAAATGATAGAACTTTTTATAAGTTTATCATTTTATGTGACTTTCCTTCACATAAAATGATAGAGTTTTGTAACCAAACCTAAACTGTAAAATAATCCGTATCCGGTTATTCTGTACATTAATTTCGGGTTCTCGATTCCGAACTATAATTAGTACCGGGCTACGATTCCTTTCGTTCCAACAGCCCAGTCCGGGAGCTGCTCCAACTGCTTGTCCAGCCGCTGCCTTGTCCGCCCAGTCCTATGCGCAGCCCAGCCTTCTGCAGCCTTCAGCAGTAGCACTCCAGCCCAGCAGCAGCGTCACCTCACCAGCCCAGAAGCCGCCCAGCTGCCTCACGCGTCCAGCCCAGCAACAGCAGCAACGTTGCCTTCAGCCCAGTTCCGCTCAGCTGTTGCGCGTGTCCAGCCCAGAAGACTGCTGCTCCGCATTCTTCAGTTCCAGCCCAGCAGCAGCAGCAAACCAGCCCAATCAGGAACACGCCAACCAGTAGATACACGTCTCCCTTGCTAAACGTTGCTAAAAACGTAACAGCCAAGATCTTGCAGATTCCTTCCACATAACTGCTGCATTAATAGAGGAAAGGGAATCCGTAACTGCCTAATTAAACCACGCCAGTTGCACCTTCTGATCCCTTGCCTTATACGTTGCACACATCCATTCTGCGTCCCTTTCTTCTGTATACACGCTCCAGCCTTTGCTCCTTCCTGCGTTCCCTTTCTCCTGCACACATCCGTCCAGATTCAACAGCAAAACGTAGGTCTTCTGCACTGCGTCCAAGCTGCTGCAGATTTCGATCCTAGTAAGCAGCCTTCTTACGTTTCCAACCATCTCTCCTCATACGTTCAACAGTAACCTTCCTCCTCCTTAAAATCTGTACAACAGCGGTAACAACCTCATCGTTGGAGACCCACGCCGGACTCGTCTTTAGGAGATCAGCAGCACATAATACCTTCACGGTTGCGGGTAAGTTATCCACTCCGTGCTGCTCCTGTTTATGAAATTAGAACTTAGAATGTATGTGTACCGATTCTTAGGATTGGAATTTTGTGTTGTGATAGTTCGGACTTGAACATGGGTTAGATTGACCTTGTGTAGCTGCTGAGTATATAGACCTAAGGATAGGAACAAAGGACTGCTGTAAGTATGAATAATAGGAATAAGGGGGCTGCTGTAAATTCATTTTCCCTTCAGCTTTTAGATTACAAACAGCCCATCTTGTCGATCAATTATTAAACGTTTGGATAAAGATCCACCGTTGAATTTTGGATATGTTGTAGATGGATATATGTAGTTTAGCATATTAAAATTTGGGAAGAAATGAACGGTCGGATTGAAAGTTATGAGCTCCCGAAGTTAGGTAGTTGAGCAGTTTTGGTAAACTTAAATTTTGGCTAAGTATAAGAAATTAGAGTGAAGGAACCGACTTTGTGAATTATTATAAAAATATTGGCTGAACAGTTTGGAGAAATTCTTTCTTCTAAGGTTAGATAGAACCTCATAGATGATCTAGAGATTTAATTCGGAAATTTTATAAGCTGTTAAGAATTTTATATTTAGAGCCGAAGTTAAACCTTTTCGATTCTTCCGGAAAATAGAAACATAGGAAAAATGTCAGTTTGGAACCAAATAAAATTTTAGGAGTGAGAATATAAATTTAGAACTTCAAATAGGAGTTTAGACATGAATTTTAGGGTTTTCGAAAAAATCGGAACCAAGGGTAAAATGGTCATTTTACCCTAAAACTAATACTGTAACTAGTACGTCTTAATACCTTATTTGATCTTAGAAGTTTTAGACTTCTATCTACGTGAAAGTGTGCTAATACACTTATCGCCTTTGACAGGCAACTGAGTGGTTACAGTTTACAGAGCGAGTGGTTTATAAAGAGTCGAGCGTTATAAAGGGAAAGTCCTTTGGGCTTACTTAGCTGACTGCTAAATATGAGTATAAATGATGATGGTGGTGTGTGATTGACATGTTAGAGAGATAGGTTGTGATATATAATTACCGACCTGTATTTTGGCCTAAGAGTAACGGGCGGTGGCATTCCGCTCAGTAGCTCGCGGGGCGCTGGGGGTTTCTTTCGGGACTAGTCCACACATGGTTTGTAGTGATGCTACCAATGGAAGTCAGCTAGACCTACACCAGTTGGATAAGGAACGGAGGCGAGAACTAATAAAAATTCTCGTGCCACAACTTAAATTGAATAATGTGAATCACTTAAATAATAGATAATAATTGGTTGAGTGCCAGCATGATGTTTGTTTATTTATGTTTCTGCTTGTGTTTGTGCTGTTATCATTTTTGCTTATATTTGGATAGTTAGCTAACTGTTGATATGTGGTTTAGACTTGACACAGGTTAGAGCAGATGCCGAGTGATCCAGATGGTAGTTGTCAGCCGGGGTGTCGTACTTTAGGACGTTTTACAGTTTTTGCATTTGTGGGTTTTACAGTTGAACATTGTTTCCTTTCGTACTTTGTTATATTCCGTTTTCCGGCTGTAGTCGATCTGGTCACATTCATGCATTATTAAGAACTATTTTATGATTTCTGATTTTTCCTTATCTGTGCCTTGTTGTAAGATCTCGTTAAGTTGTTGTCAAACTAAGGTCGGGACCCACTGTGCGGTCCTAACCAGTAACTCCCTAAGTTGTAAAATTTGGGGTGTTACAACATGGTATCAGAGCTCTAGGTTGGCAACAATGACACTTGAATCTTCTAAAAAGGTCATATAAGTAAATAAACAGAACCCGAAAAGGGTCTGAGTTTTCCAAAGAAAATTTTTGGTTTTAAAATGCATACAGAGTCGGGTTGGGATAGGAAGTACGGACGACCACCACTACCTCTGCGGATCTCGGTAATCTTAGAATAATTATAGACTTGTACTGCTATGATAGATTAGCTAGTTTATAACTGTAGTTATTACTATTCGTGCAGATGGCACGTACTAGGGCTGCACAAGTGACTAGCCGAGGTAGGGGTCGTCCCCCCCTTCCCCCAGTCAGACAGGATCGAGCTGATAGCACCCCTACTGTTAGAGGGCGTGGTCGTGGGGGTAGACCTCCACTAGGGAGAGGTCGAGGACGAGTTACTCGAGATGACCCACCTGCAGCAAGCATACCAGAGGTTGCTGTAGAAGAAGTAGCTGAGAGTGTAGGCCCCGAGGTCAGGCCTGAGACCGCCGCTAGGTCTGGAGCGCAAGGAGCTCGTTCTACTGAGTCGGGACGTGTCTCTATTGGAGCATCGGAGTATAGGCAGTTCAGAGCCTATGTTGAGCGCAGGGAGGAAGCTGCCAGAGTGGAGAGGCTTACTCAGGTACCACCAGTGGTACCGGCTAGGTCAGCTCAGGTGACACAGGGAGTGTCTCAGGTGCCGGCTGTATCTGAGAGGAGGGCTGATGTTGATAGAGCACCTACTGGGGCCAGAGCACCGAGACCGGATGAGTGGTTGAAGGCTTTCAACTCTCAGAAGGTCCCCTCATTCAGCGGAGAGATAGGGCTAGAGGTGGAGCACTGGATAGGGAAGATTGAGACTGCTTTGGAGGCAATACGTTGCCCCGTGGATCGACAGGTAGATCTGATACAGACCTGTTTCACAGATGATGCTCATTCATGGTGGCGTACCATTCGTGGCCGAGTCACCAGCTGGGAGCAGATGAGGAACATTGTTAGAGACAGGTACTGTCCAGTTTCGCTGAGGAGAGAGTGATTCCAGGATTTCATTGAGGCGGGATTTGAGGATATCCCGATTGCTGCAGCTATAAAGAAATTTCAGAAGGAATTGACATTGCTTGGACCATCTGCCCCTCCAGAAGAGCAGCATGTATACCTTTTCTCCAGGAGGTTGAGAGAGAGTACCCGATCCTACCTGGCTGGATTCCGCTGTGAGACCTTGTCTGATTATCAGGATAGGGCTTCTGCTTATGAGAGAGATAGGCCAGCTTCTAGGAAAGCAGCTCAGTCTAGTGGGCCGGATAAGCGGCAGAGGACAGGACATGCTGGTAGCAGTGCAGCAGTAGCAGGTTATGGTAGAGGACAGACTCAGGGGAGGTCCAGCTACCACTCTACAGTTCGGACTCCCAATGGAGATCGACAGTGCTTTAACTGTGGTGGCCGTGATCACATTAAGCCGGACTGCCCGAAACCACCGGTCACTTGCTTCACTTGTGGGAAGCCGGGACACAGGGCTACTTTCTGCCGTCAGGGCAAGGCTTCTTCTCAGCAGGGATCTTCTCCTGCAGGTGCTGAGAAGAGTGTACAGAGACCCCCTCAGTACCGAGCTCCGAGTCAACAACAGCAGCAGTACCGGGCTCCAGGACATCCTGCTTCATACAGTACTGCACAGGGATCAGGTCGTGGCAGAGGACGTGGTAGTACCACTGACACCAGAGGAGGACCATCGAGACTGTTCGAGCTGAGGAACACTGAGCAGCCTGCAGCACCTGCGACCACAGGTACTATTTGGATCCATGACTTACCTGTGAGAGTTTTATTTGATACGGGTGCTACGCACTCATTTATATCAGATGCATGTGTAGATAGGTTGTCCTTAGCTACAGTAGAGGGTGTACCTTTTGTGGTTGGATTACCAGATGGGGGTAAGGTTAGAGGATCTCGAGAGATTTATGACTGCCCTATTCACCTGGGAGGCCGGATTTGGTTAGTAAATTTTCTAGTCATGCCCTTAGCACATGAGGACGTGATATTAGGGATAGATTGGATGACTAGACATGGAGCCGTCCTGGATATTGGTAGGAGGACTGTGACTGTCGCCACGGAGGAGGGCCACAGAGTGATATTCCGAGGTTGGGACCTCGGAAAATCCGGCACAGTTATCAGCGTAGTGAGAGCAGCCAGATTGATAGCACAGGGTTGCGAGGCCTTCTGGTGTTATGCCATGAAGGAGCGCAAGAGCCTGACAGTAGAGGAGATACCCGTCGCATGCGAGTTTGCAGAGGTCTTCAGGGAAGACTTACCAGGGCTACCTCCACAGAGGAGTGTGGACTTTAGCATCGAGTTAGAGCCGGGCACGAGACCGATCTCGAAGGCCCCGTACCGCATGGCCCCGATAGAGCTGCTTGAGCTGAAGAAGCAGTTAGAGGAGTTAGCAGAGAAGGGCTTCATACGCCCTAGTGTTTCTCCCTGGGGCGCACCAGTGTTATTTGTGAGGAAGAAAGATGGTTCGATGAGGCTGTGTATCGACTACAGGGAGCTGAACAAGGTCACCATCAGGAATAAGTACCCATTGCCTCGCATAGATGATCTGCTGGACCAGCTGCATGGAGCGTCAGTGTTCTCGAGGATAGATTTGAGATCGGGTTATCACCAGCTGAGGGTGAGAGATCAGGACATACCTAAGACGGCATTCCGGACTAGGTATGGTCATTATGAGTTTGTAGTGATGCCATTCGGGCTCACTAATGCGCCATCAGTATTTATGGAGTTGATGAATGGGATTTTCATCGACTTCTTAGACCAGTTTGTAGTGGTCTTCATTGACGACATTCTAGTTTACTCTAGAAGTCGAGAGGAGCATGCCGGACACTTGAGGACAGTGTTGCAGATTCTACAGGATAGTCAGCTATATGCTAAACTATCCAAGTGTGAGTTCTGGATGTCAGAGGTGGCGTTCCTAGGCCATGTAGTGACTGCTGAGGGGATTAAGGTCGACCCGGCGAAGATTGAGTCAGTGTCTTCTTGGCAACCCCCTAAGAATGTGAAGGAGGTTCGCAGCTTCCTTGGATTGGCAGGGTATTACCGTCGGTTTGTGGAAGGGTTTTCTCTGATTGCCCGACCCCTTACTTCCCTCTTAAGGAAGACTACTCGTTTCGTCTGGTCTGAGCCGTGTCAGCAGAGTTTTGAGGAGCTGAAGAGGAGATTGACGTATGCTCCGATCTTAGCACAGCCTGAGGGTATAGAGGACTTTGTGGTGTACAGTGACGCATCCAAGCTGGGCTTGGGGTGTGTCTTGATGCAGAGGGGTAAGGTTATAGCATATGCGTCTCGACAGCTGAAGACGTATGAAGAGAACTACCCCACTCATGATCTGGAGTTAGCAGCAGTAGTGCACGCTCTTAAGATCTGGCGTCATTATCTCTATGGAGCGACCTGTCACATCTTCACAGACCATAAGAGTCTGAAGTACATATTCACTCAGCGGGAGTTGAATAACCGTCAGAGACGGTGGCTAGAGTTGATCAAGGATTTTGACCTTGAGATTCTTTACCACCCCGGAAAGGCGAATGTAGTTGCTGACGCTTTGAGTCGGAAGACGCCTCAGGAGAAGGCGATAGCTCGGTTAACAGTACAACCACAGTTACAGAGAGACTTAGCTTGGTTGGAGGTAGAGATCCAGTTCCCCGACACAGCTCATCAGTTAGCCACCTTAGAGTTACTTCCTGACCTGTTGGGTGAGATCCGACAGAAGCAGGAGACCTGTCCGACTTTGACCCGGATCCGAGACCGGATGTCACGAGATGAGGCACCTCAGTTCACTATCGGTGCCGATGGAGTGATGAGACGACAGGACCGTGTCTGTGTGCCATCAGACAGTGAGCTGAGACAGAGGATACTAGGTGAGGCTCATGCTACCCCTTACTCCGTACATCCAGGAGCGAGTAAGATGTATAAGGACGTAAGACGTTCCTTCTAGTGGGGTGGTTTGAAGCCTGATGTGGTCCGATATGTAGCCCAGTGTGCGACCTGCCAGCAGGTCAAGATTGAGCATCGTAGATCCGGAGGAGAGCTACACCCACTTCCAGTACCACATTGGAAGTGGGAAGACATTTCTATGGATTTCGTCACCGGATTGAGGCTCAGCAGAGGTTTTGATGCCATTTGGGTAGTAGTAGACCGTCTGACGAAGACCGCACGTTTCATTCCGATTAAGGAAACGTGGCCGGTAAGTCGTCTAGCAGAGGAGTTCACCAGGCATATTGTGAGACTCCATGGAGTACCGAGGACCATCGTCTCCGACAGGGATGGACGTTTTACGTCGAGGTTCTAGCAGCAGGTACATACTGCTCTGGGTACGAGTCTTCACTTTACCACTGCCTACCACCCACAGACAGACGGTCAGTCCGAGAGGACCATCCAGACCCTAGAGGACATGTTGAGGGCATGTGTGCTAGATTGGGGACAGGTATGGCCAGATCACCTCCCTCTAGTAGAGTTTTCATATAATAACAGCTGGCACGCGTCTATTGGGATGACACCTTATGAGGCTTTGTACGGACGGAGATGTCGTACACCGCTATGTTGGGATGAGCCTAGCAAGGCTGATGGAGTAGTACCAGATCAGATACAGGACGACATCGCCCGGATTGCCTTAGTCCGGGAAAGGATGTTAGCAGCTCAGAGTCGTCAGAAGTCCTACGCCGACAAAAGGCGTCGACCTTTGGAGTTTAGAGTAGGTGCACAAGTGTGGTTGAGAGTGTCACCTACGAGAGGAGTTAGACGTTTCGGCATTAAGGGGAAGCTGAGTCCCCGGTATGTCGGCCCATTTGAGATCATAGAGAGAGTCGGAGAGGTTGCCTACCGACTAGCACTGCCACCGAGATTAGAGGGAGTACACCCAGTTTTTCATGTATCTCAGCTGCGAGAGTACATACCGGACCCTAGACACACCATCAGTCATGAGGATTTGATAGTTGAGCCAGACCACACTTTTGTGGAGTATCTAGTAGCCGTCCTAGAGCGTAGCATTAGGCGCCTGCGTTCTAAGGAGATACCGATGCTGAGGATTCATTGGTCTAGACGAGGAGTTGATGAGGCTACCTGGGAGACAGAGGAGAGCATTAGACGTAACTACCATGAGTTCTTTGCGGAGTTAGCCGCTACCTCAGTACCGACGGGTTAGTACTAAGACGAGACCTTTATATGACTTCTGTGATTATATGTTTACATAATTGTTTATGTCTATGTGCTTGATGACGTGAATAGTTGCTTGCTAGAGTATATTTCTCGAGGGAAATGTATGGGGTAGGTATCTTATCCTAAGTTTCGGGACGAAACTTATTTTAAGGGGGTACTGATGTAATATCCGGAATTTTATTCCGTCTAATTCAGTTATAAATTAGATCTCGATCTATTAATTCATATCCGTCTACTTAGTTAGACATATTAAGATAAAAATTATCATTTTATGTGACTTACCTTCACATAAAATGATAGAACTTTTTATAAGTTTATCATTTTATGTGACTTTCCTTCACATAAAATGATAGAGTTTTGTAACCAAACCTAAACTGTAAAATAATCCGTATCCGGTTATTCTGTACATTAATTTCGGGTTCTCGATTCCGAACTATAACTAGTACCGGGCTACGATTCCTTTCGTTCCAACAACCCAGTCCGGGAGCTGCTCCAACTGCTTGTCCAGCCGCTGCCTTGTCCGCCCAGTCCTATGCGCAGCCCAGCCTTCTGCAGCCTTCAGCAGTAGCACTCCAGCCCAGCAGCAGCGTCACCTCTCCAGCCCAGAAGCCGCCCAACTGCCTCACGCGTCCAGCCCAGCAACAGCAACAACGTTGCCTTCAGCCCAGTTCCGCTCAGCTGTTGCGCGTGTCCAGCCCAGAAGACTGCTGCTCCGCATTCTTCAGTTCCAGCCCAGCAGCAGCAGCAAACCAGCCCAATCAAGAACACGCCAGCCAGTAGATACATGTCTCCCTTGCTGAACGTTGCTAAAAACGTAACAGCCAAGATCTTGCAGATTCCTTCCACATAACTGCTGCATTAATAGAGGAAAGGGAATCCGTAACTACCTAATTAAACCACGCCAGTTGCACCTTCTGATCCCTTGCCTTATACGCTGCACACATCCATTCTGCGTCCCTTTCTTCTGTATACACGCTCCAGCCTTTGCTCCTTCCTGCGTTCCCTTTCTCCTGCACACATCCGTCCAGATTCAACAGCAAAACGTAGGTCTTCTGCACTGCGTCCAAGCTGCTGCAGATTTCGATCCTGGTAAGCAGCCTTCTTACGTTTCCAACCATCTCTCCTCATACGTTTAACAGTAACCTTCCTCCTCCTTAAAATCTGTACAACAGCGGTAACAACCTCATCGTTGGAGACCCACGCCGGACTCGTCTTTAGGAGATCAGCAGCACATAATACCTTCACGGTTGCGGGTAAGTTATCCACTCCGTGATGCTCCTGTTTATGAAATTAGAACTTAGAATGTATGTGTACCGATTCTTAGGATTGAAATTTTGTGTTGTGATAGTTCGGACTTGAACATGGGTTAGATTGACCTTATGTAGCTGCTGAGTATATAGACCTAAGGATAGGAACAAAGGACTGCTGTAAGTATGAATAATAGGAATAAGGGGGCTGCTGTAAATTCATTTTCCCTTCAGCTTTTAGGTTACAAACAGCCCATCTTGTCGATCAATTATTAAACGTTTGGATAAAGATCCACCGTTGAATTTTGGATATGTTGTAGATGGATATATGTAGTTTAGCATATTAAAATTTGGGAAGAAATGAACGGTCGGATTGAAAGTGATGAGCTCCCGAAGTTAGGTAGTTGAGCAGTTTTGGTAAACTTAAATTTTGGCTAAGTATAAGAAATTAGAGTGAAGGAACCGACTTTGTGAATTATTATAAAAATATTGGCTGAACAGTTTGGAGAAATTCTTTCTTCTAAGGTTAGATAGAACCTCATAGATGATCTAGAGATTTAATTCGGAAATTTTATAAGCTGTTAAGAATTTTATATTTAGAGCCGAAGTTAAACCTTTTCGATTCTTCCGGAAAATAGAAACATAGGAAAAATGTCAGTTTGGAACCAAATAAAATTTTAGGAGTGAGAATATAAATTTAGAACTTCAAATAGGAGTTTAGACATGAATTTTAGGGTTTTCGAGAAAATCGGAACCAAGGGTAAAATGGTCATTTTACCCTAAAACTAATACTGTAACTAGTATGTCTTAATACCTTATTTGATCTTAGAAGTTTTAGACTTCTATCTACGTGAAAGTGTGCTAATACACTTATCGCCTTTGACAGGCAACTGAGTGGTTACAGTTTACAGAGCGAGTGGTTTATAAAGAGTCGAGCGTTATAACAGGTAAGTCCTTTGGGCTTACTTAGCTGACTGCTAAATATGAGTATAAATGATGATGGTGGTGTGTGATTGACATGTTAGAGAGATAGGTTGTGATATATAATTACCGACCTGTATTTTGGCCTAAGAGTAACGGGCGGTGGCATTCCGCTCAGTAGCTCGCGGGGCGCTGGGGGTTTCTTTCGGGACTAGTCCACACATGGTTTGTAGTGATGCTACCAATGGAAGTCAGCTAGACCTACACCAGTTGGATAAGGAACGGAGGCGAGAACTAATAAAAATTCTCGTGCCACAACTTAAATTGAATAATGTGAATCACTTAAATAATAGATAATAATTGGTTGAGTGCCAGCATGATGTTTGTTTATTTATGTTTCTGCTTGTGTTTGTGCTGTTATCATTTTTGCTTATATTTGGATAGTTAGCTAACTGTTGATATGTGGTTTAGACTTGACACAGGTTAGAGCAGATGCCGAGTGATCCAGATGGTAGTGGTCAGCCGGGGTGTCGTACTTTAGGACGTTTTACAGTTTTTGCATTTGTGGGTTTTACAGTTGAACATTGTTTCCTTTCGTACTTTGTTATATTCCGTTTTCCGGCTGTAGTCGATCTGGTCACATTCATGCATTATTAAGAACTATTTTATGATTTCTGATTTTTCCTTATCTGTGCCTTGTTGTAAGATCTCGTTAAGTTGTTGTCAAACTAAGGTCGGGACCCACTGTGCGGTCCTAACCAGTAACTCCCTAAGTTGTAAAATTTGGGGTGTTACATACTGGTAGTTGAGGATAGCAGAGAATTCGATACCGAAGACAACTTTTCATACTCGGTATGGACACTATGAGTTTACAGTTATGCCTTTTGGGTTGACGAATGCACCTGCAACATTCATGGCGTTGATGAACTCGATCTTCCAACCTTATCTAGATCAGTTCGTCGTTGTCTTCATTGATGATATCTTGATATATTCCCGAGATGCAGATACTCATAGAGAACATCTGAGACGTATCTTAGGGATTCTGAGGGAGAGATAGTTGTACGCAAAGTTTAGCAAGTGCGAGTTTTGGACGGATCAGATTGTCTTTCTAGGGCATGTGATATCACGAGATGGTATACAACCTAATCCATCCAAGATCAAGGCTATTACAGAATGGGAAATTCCGAAGAGCATTACGGAGATTCATAACTTCTTAGGACTTGCGGGTTATTACAGGAGGTTTGTAAAGAACTTCTCGATTATCGCACGCCCATTGACTAACTTGCTGAAGAAAGAATCAACAGTTTGTATGGGACAACAATTGTCAAGAGAGCTTTGAAGAACTTAAGAAAAGATTGACTACGTTCCCTATTCTGGCTGTACCCTCAAATAAGGGTAACTTTGTGGTTTACACCGACGCATCTGGGAGTGGCTTAGGAGGAGTTCTAATAGGAAAGGTAATATCATATACATCTAGACAGTTGAGACCTCATGAGCAGAACTATCCTACACACGACCTAGAGCTTGCTGCTATAGTTCATGCTCTTAAGATCTAGAGGCACTATCTTTATGGTGATACATTTCCGGTGTTTACCGATCATAAAAGCCTGAAATATATTCCCACTCAGAGGGATCTGAATATGAGGCAGAGAAGATGGATGGAGTTACTCACGGATTATGATTGCACTATAGAGTACCATCCAAGAAAGACGAATGTGGTAGCTGACACTCTTAGCAGAAAGAGCAGTGACCAAGGCGGTAAGGTCAACTACAAAGTTGAGCATCTATTAGCTCTCAGAGTTATGAGAGTAGAGATGGATGTAAGAGGATCTGAGTTGATAGCGAACATTCAGGTAAGACTGTTGATTCTTGATGAGATTTCCATTAGACAAATACTGAAGATGTTGAAAGCTAAAGTGGGAGATGCTACCACCACACATTTCCAGTTGTCTGATCAGGGAGTGTTATACAGAGGTGCACGGATATGCGTGCCTAACATTGAGGACTTAAAGAAGAAGCTACTTGAAGAGGCACATTCCTCGAGGTATTCCATGCATCTTGGGAGTACGAAGATGTTTAATGACTTGAGGAAGATCTATTGGTGGCCCAGGATGAGACGAGAGGTAGCTGATTTTGTGGCTCGATGTCTAGTGTGTCAACAAGTGAAGGCTGAACATCAAGCACCAACAGGAAAGTTACAATCTTTATATGTTCTTGAGTGGAAGTGGGAGCGGATTACAATGAATTTTGTTGTTGGACTTTATAGGACTTTCAGAAATAATGACACGGTATGGGTGATTGTAGACAAATTGACGAAATCTGCTCACTTCCTACTAATGAGACAAGATAACTCCTTAGATGAGCTAGCAGAGTTGTATGTGAGAGAGATTGTTCGACTGCACGGAGTCCCTTTATCGATTGTATTTGATAGAGATCCGAGGCTTACATCGCATTTCTGGGGAAGTCTGCAAAATGCCTTAGGTACAAGATTGCATTTTAGTACGGCATTTCATCCTCAGACAGACGGACAGTCAGAGAGAACGATTCAGACCTTGGAGGAGATGTTGAGATATTGTGTTTTGGATCTTAAAGGTAACCGGGATTCTAACCTGCCATTGCTCAAATTTGCGTATAATAACAGTTTCCATTCGAGTATTGGTATGGCCCCTTATGAGGCCTTGTATGGAAGGAAGTGTCGCACACCTGTATGTTGGGATTTTGAGGTCAGATAGAGGGCTGAACTTGTACATCAGACAATAGAGAAAGTAGAAGTAGTAAAGCAGTGCTTGAAGACAGCACAAGATCGTCAAAAGAGCTACTTTGATCGTAATAGACGAGAGTTGACGTATGAGATAGGCGATAGAGTGTTTTTAAAGGTATCTCCTTGGAAGGGAGTTATGAGATTTGGTGGCATGGGAAGTTAGTACATACTAACATTGGTCCATATGAGATCTTAGAGAAGATCGGACCACTTGCGTATAGATTGGCATTACCACCCGAGTTATCAAGATTGCATGACGTCTTCCACATATCGGTGCTACGGAGGTATAGGTTAGATCCGAGTCATATCATTCCCGAACCTGAGATAGAAGTATCTGAGAACTTGTCCTACCTAGAAGAACCAGTTGAGGTTTTAGGCAGGCAAGTTCGAAGATTGAGAAACAAGGAGATTCCGATGGTGAAGGTCAGATGGGGACATCATTCAGCTCGAGAGGCTACATGGGAAACCGAGCGAGATATGAGAGCTAGATACCCCCATCTTTTTGAGTAAAAACCTCGAGAAATTGTGATCCGGTTGTGCATCCTTTTGATATATCTACGAGTTTGGTTCTACGTCCTTTCTTAAATTTCGGGACGAAATTTCTTAAAGTGGGAGATATTTGTAATAGTCAAAAATCGAAGATGACCTAATCGAGAATTTTAAGGAATTAAATCCGTTTTAACACGAGATACCTCTCAAGGTAACTTGCTCCTAGATGATATTACAACCCGGTGTTATTTGGAGCATTTGGGAGCTTCAATTAACAAAAATGCAGTTGAGAGAAATGATCAGGACATCGGATATGTCCTAGATATAAAATAACATGGAAAGGCAAAATGGCCAAAAGAGTCGCTATTTCGTTTCTTAGCGGCTAAGAAAGACGGCTTAGGAATACGCGTTTTTCAAGACAATTGCGGAATAATTATCCATACAATATTCCAGATTTATTATTCCAATTTCAAGAAGTTTGGAGAAGGGGTCTTAAACCGCTTTCGGATCGGTGAAAGGATAATTATCGACTCCGCTAAAGGATAATCATCGACTCCGCTAAAGGATAATTATCATCTTCGCTATAAATAGCAGAAATATTGTTTATTAATTCATTTTCTTTCACGTTTCCTCGTAAAAGCTCTGATTTCTCTCGACCTTCAAACTCATATCTACTCTCCGTTTCTAATCCGATTTCAAATCCGTTTGAGTTTTTGGATTCCTCTCTTCATTCTCTTCATTTTGGTACCGAGTTTCTACATTTCCGAGAAAGGGAAGGCCTGGTCGAGCAGATATGATACTAGGGAGGTTCCGTTGCTCAGATTCCGGTGAATTTGGCCTAAATTGACCTAAATTGACCTTAGACTTCTCAAAATGGATGATTGGAAATCCCATTATGCTCGTTACATTATTCTGGTGATTATGGGTTGTTTGTTTGATGAGATTTGATGACAGGTGGGTTCAGAAATTGCCTGCGGGCAAAACGTTATTCTGGCGAAATTTAATTAATTAATTGAAGGTTAATTAATTAAATTGGGATTATAGAGGAGGATATAAGTTAATTAAATTCAAAGGAATGAATTTAATTGGTGTTTGAATCGAGAAGTTTAATATAAGGAATATGATATTCTCAACAGGTGTTGTTGAAGGTTTCGGTCTAACTATAACTTAGTTGCTTTGTGAGCGTATCCAAGCACGATAAAAGAGGATAGTCCGAGTGGGAAACGGACTCAATAGTTGGTTTGCGAGGTTTTATTGTTCTTACCTGCGAGGTAAGTGTATGTGAATTACACTTGCTTAATATATATATTGTATTTAATATGCCATGATTTTATGCATGCTTATATATATATATATATATATATATATATATATAGAGAGGATAAATCATATGAGAATAACCTCTAACATGAGAACATGAGAACAAATCGTGACCATCCAATTTTTAAAATTCAATGGTCTAGATTAATGGTAGAAAATGATAAATAGAAAACCAATTAATGTATAATAATTACTCACTCTCATTAAAAGAGAGTGAACCCACTCTCTCTTAATTGTTTTTTAAAAATATTTATTGTATTATAGGAAACCGTTAGTTAAAAAAAATTCACCAGATATCTCCTTCCTCCGTTCTATTATACGTAAACTCCATTAACAGTTCTCCCCAATTCCGTCAAATCAAAAAACGAAACAATGGAAAACTCATATTGAGTGTGCATTTGCAAATTTATTCAATTCCGTCTCTCTACAACATATGTTCAAGTCGATCATAACAACAGAATTCAACAAGCTATCATATCCAGTCAAGAAAGCAGTTTGTTTCTCCACATGCAAATCTGAGTAAGTGTATGTATTCAAATTTACTCTTTGTAATTCAAATCGGTTTGACATAACTCGTGTGAATAACCGATAGAATTGTATAGTTGCATTGTTGAAACTCGTACGAAGAACCGATAGACTAAAAAAATTCGATGTTGATAATAAATCTAATAAACAGATTAACTACGAATAACACACTTGTATCATTTTAGTTTCAGTTGAAAAGATCATTATAATTACGAATAAACAAATTACAGGTTGATAATAAATATAATAAACAGAGTAACTACGAATAACACAATTGTATCATTTTAGTTTCAGTTGAAAAGATCATTATAATTACGAATAAAATAAATTGACGTCTAATAGAGTATTTGATCTTTCAGGCACAACCAAACAATGGGAGGTTCATAAGTCTAATGCAGTTCAAGAAGGCGAATATATGGATTTCATTTTTCAAAATTTGGAATGTGATGAGGATACCAACATGCGATGAAATGTTGATACCGACAATTGGAAAGAGGTTCAAAGCAATTGAGGATGGAAAAACTTTTTATAAGAGCTATGCATCTACAGTTGGGTTTGATGTTAGAAGGGGAGCTTCTCGTGAGGATACGGATGGAACTATGAAGCATAGGATTTTGATGTGTAGTAGACAAGGATTTGCTGATAGCTCGTCAAGTCAATGTAAGCGACTGCAAGGAAGTTATGTAGAATATATTTAGTGTTATTTTACATTATTTGAATTCGTAATTATTGAAACCTTTCAGTCCATTTAGGACTTAAGGCTTTTGATTAATAGCTGTTGTTTTATCTTTAAAAATAAATGCTTATCAACAATGTATTATTTCACTTGAAAAACGTTTATAATTACGAATTTTCTGCTTATATACATTGTTAAATCTCACTTTAAAAACGTTTGTAATTACGAATAATCACTATTATGTCAAACACAAGTAAATAATATATTATTGGCATTTTGGTTTTGAAATTTCATAGTGTAAATTATGCAAACATCCACGACACATCGATTAATAACTAGTCAAATCAAAGTAGACATTCACAAAATAAGTCAAACAATAATCCTAAAAAACCATAAAAACAGTTAAGTTTGAAGATTTCAAGTTGCTAGTAGTAGAGTAAATTAACTAAATGAAGTATATCTAAACGCTCTTAGCATTGACCATTTGTAATTACAAACTTAATGCTTCTATACATTGTTATGTCTCACTAAAAAAAACGCTTGTAATTACGAACTTAATGCTTGTATACATTGTTATAGCTCACTTAAAAAACGTTTGTAATTACGAATAACTGCTTGTATACATTATAATATCTCACGTAAAAAACGGTTGTAATTACGAATAATTGCTATTATGTCAAACACATATCCTAAAAAAACACACGCCACATGATTAACAATCAGTCAAATCAAAGCAGACATAAATAAAATAAATCCAACAATAATCCTAAAAAACAAAAAACACAGCTAAATTTGAAGATGTCAAGTTGCTACTAGTAGATTACATTAAGTCAAGTAAGTCTATCTAAACGATCATCATTATCATCCATTCTTGATGTCCACTCGTCAATCTGTTTAGCACCCATCTCCAAGGCATTCAAAAGGTTCTCCTTAACCTCATTGATCTCACTGGTAAGGATTCGGTGCAGATATTGAACCCTTAATGTCAATAGACTCTGTACTCTCTGATACTTGAAGCCACATTCCCACTTAGCATCCCCTTTGTATGTTTTCATATGTCTCATAGCATATATTTCAATGTCATCAGATACCCTGTTATCTTTCCACGCCATCTTCAAAACCTTGACTTCCTCTACCTCTCGTATCCTTCCACCCATCACGTCTAATCCAACATCAATAAGGTATAGACCAAAGAGCAACGCCTGAAATTAATGTAACAAACAATGAATAATTACGAATCCAACGATTAAATTGATATTTCAAACTAATCCGTACCAGTCGAGTGACAAAGTAGTTGTAATCAATGTCGGAATCTCTACGAATATCAAGTATCTCAGCCACAACAGTCTTCATATGGAAACACACCACAAAGTGATGCATCTTACAACTCAGTGAGAACATTATCTTGAAAGAAATACAAGAAATAAAAAAAACTCAGTAGAAGCTTAGAAAAATACAATAAATCAACTAACAATATGAGGACTGGCCATGTCAAAATCAGTCAAATCAACACGATCTTCACAAAAGCGAAGGACAACATCCAAATCGCTAGTAAACTTTTTATATCTGCGGTCAAACCCTATCCCAACTTCTTTCACGACCGGTACATACTATAACAAAAGGTATACATAATTAGTATATACACAATAATTATTCATAGTTAGTTTAGTTTTTTCAAACCAAATATGCGTTCTATATAATTATTGTATTAACATACATAAATAGTCTACACAATAATTATTCGTAGTTAGTTTATGTTTTCAAGTCTAAAATGCACTTCATATTCGCATTATTCATAATTTTTGGAATAGCATAAAACAAAGAGGACATAAACTGAAAACTCATAAAACAATTTAATAACTATGAATCATATCTACAAACTATCATGTTGATAACAAAAAATGCAGTATCAATATCATTCGTAATTATAGAATATATTTTCTCAGCATATTCCAAGAACATTACTTGAAGGTAACAAAAATTATTCATAATTAACCATCAGATACCCTGTTATCATCCATTCTTGGTGTTGGAATTCGTCGCTTCAGTCGATCTAGGATATATGTGCAGAGAAGTCTACAAACGAAATGGATCTAATAACAAGGAGAGAGGAGACGGTACCTTTCAGCGGCGACCAAAAAAAACCTAGATCGATTGGAAGATGGAGATTTGATTTGTAAAGGAGTCGATTTAGGGTAAGCAGGATCCTGAACAGCCGGCGAATTACAACGACAGAAAAACCGCTGCTGGTGGGCCACAACCGAATCGCCGTACGCAGAGCCGCCTGGAGTTCGCCGTACGCAGAGCCGCCTGGAGTTCGCCGGACGCAGAGCCGCCTGGAAGTCGCCGGACGCAGTAGAGGGCAAACGAGCCGCCGGTTGATCTAGATCCACGACGAGCCGCCTGGAGGTAGCCGGACGCAGTACAGGACAACCGCAACTGATTTCCGGAATGCTCCTCGTCGTCTTTGTTGCGCCACCAACACCGGGAGGTTCGTTGATTCGGCTTCAGAACACCCTATTCGACCGCCACAACCCTAAAATCGTCTTTCCCAATGTGCAGCTTGTATGGAGTGAAATTAGGGATTCCAAATTGTGCTATATTTGGAAGCGTGTGTGTGTTGAAATTTTATTAATAATTACGATACTAACCCTAAATCTCGACCCTTAATAATAAACAATCCTACGGTCTGTGATTGTTCTCATGTTCTCATGTTAGAGGTTGTTCTCATGGGAACCACACCCTATATATATATATATATATATATATATATATGAGTGAAATGATGATGAAGACTTGATATGATTTATGAATGAAAAAATGAGGGAAATAAGGCTCCTAAAATTTTACTTTTGCAAAGTGGGCTCCTAGTATAATTTAGGCCTGCAAAAAAATTAATAGCTGTATTTGTGGGTCTCCCAAGAAAAGATGGATGGATGGATGGACTGTCAAAAAAATTGAATATTAAATGACTGTTGGTATTATTTGCAGAGAAGAAAGAGAAAACATTCATTCTCTTTGTAAAGAGAGAGAAAATAGATCTAGAAAGGAACGAAATAGAAGAAGGAGAAATAGAGGATGAAACGGAGATCCGCCGGAGTTTCAACGACAGGGAGCACTGTTTCGCCGCCAGGACATTTGGCCACCAAGCCGACACCGAAGGGTGAGCGAGAGATCTAGGGTTTCCTTCGAGCGGGAGAAGGGCAAGCGAGAGATCTAGGGTTTCGCCGTCAAGGTTGACACGAGGAGGGGTTACGCCACTGGTACCACAAAGTCGGCGCCCACTTCTCCTTTCTTTACCCTCTCCCTCCGGTGAAGCCGGCGCACTTCTTCTGAAGCCGGCGCACTCCTTCTTCGTCCGCTAAAGGCGGCGCCCACTTCCCCTTCATTTGCGCCCTATTCTTCAACCTTACCTAAACCGCGCCCACTTCTCCTTTCTTTGCCCTCTTCTTCCTCCCCTGAAACCGCTTGGGAACGTTGTTTTAGTGGCGGATCTCCCTTCCTTTTCTGCTCAGATTCCGGCGCCCTCTTACAGTCTAGGGTTTACGCAGGCTGTTATTGAAGCAGAGGAGCGTAGGATGGCCGGCGAGACTTCGATGGCGGATGAAGCTAGGGTTTCCGCTGATACTAGTG
This sequence comes from Fagopyrum esculentum, assembly GCA_033239045.1. NCBI lineage: Eukaryota > Viridiplantae > Streptophyta > Magnoliopsida > Caryophyllales > Polygonaceae > Fagopyrum > Fagopyrum esculentum. The sequence goes on along the minus strand of BSUD01000004.1, from coordinate 8,393,222 downwards.
TTACCCAATTGTATGCATACGTAGTTACTTTTTGGGTATGATAATGTTCACTTATTTAGATTATATGAATATCTGTTGGAGTATATGATACGTGCTTACCCAAAAAAATGCTTACCCAATTCCAATTATTTAGATTATATGGATATGAATATGCGTATATTAGTGTTGGACTATATGGATATGTGCGTACCCAATTGTATGCATACCCAATTGTATGTTTACCCAAGTTCAGTTATTTAGATTATATAAATATGTATATATTAGTGTTGGAGTATATGGATACCCAAGAAGTTTGACATTATCCCGAAATACATTACCCAGGAATTTTGAGATTATCCAGAAATAGATTACCCAAGAAGTTTGACTGGTTTAGATTACCCCGAAATACATTACCCAAGAAGATGAGAATTTTCAGGCTTTCAGCTTACCCCGGAATACATTACCCAGGAAGATGACAAGTTGGAGATTATCCATGGATACAAACAAACACTGCTTACCCACAAATAGAAAATGTAAACAAGCACTGCTTACCCACAAATAGAACAGAAAGTTTCAGTGTTTTAGATTCACAAAAATAAAATATGAGAAGTTTCAGATTACCCACAAATACATTACCGAGGAAGTTTGAGATTACCCAGAAATAGGAACAAACATTGCTTACCCAGAAATAGAAGCTCAACAAGCAGTCCAGATTCCTGCGTTTCAATTGGAAGAAGAAAAGAGCTGCATATGGATACCCAGATATAAATTTACGTTACCCAGATATAAATTTACGTTTGAAAGGAGGGAAGAAGAAGGGACAATGAAGGGAAGAAGATGGGCTGGCTGAATTGATTGGTCTATTTTCTGATTTTTTCTACATGTCACCCATCAAATCAGTCTAGATACCTATGTCCCTTACTTTTCTGATTTTTTCTACAATAGGAGCCCATTTTCTAAATGAAATTATGAGAGGCCCAAAATCCAAACTCTACGTTGTAAAAGGCCTACATTGCAAATTCAGCCTTTATGAATGCATGCATGAGGTACATGAGATGATAATGGAAAGAATATGACGAAAGAATATGATGAAAGCATGAAATTGAGTTATGATATGAAAGTGATAATATAGGATGGTAATTGATTAATTAGCCCAACTAGCTCCCGCACGGGTTTCCGGGGGACGAGGTCGCTACCTGATCTAAAGGGGGCCTCAGAGGTCGCTACCTGATCTACAGGGGGGCTCAAGATAAGAAAAATAGTCCAAGATCGCAACCTGATCTACAGGGGGTCTTAGGACAAAATAGTCCGAGATCGCAACCTGATCTACAGGGGGTCTCAGGACAAGATGACCGAGGTCGCTACCTGATCTACAGGGGGCCTAGGACGCTATCAGGTTGGCTAACCTATAGAAAAAAAAAGAAAGAAAGAAAAGAAATACGAAAGCACGTGAGAAATTATATCGTACGATCAGTTGGAGCTAGTTAGTTAATTATCACCTATGCATCGATGCAATCGAGTCTAGCATGATATACATTATGTTATGTTTATTTATATGTGATGGTATGATATGAGATGTTTATATGAGATTATATGTTTATATGTGGTATGATAACATGCTTGAATGCGTATATGTTCTATGTTATGGATGATTGTGTATGTAATGTGAATGTAGACATGTATGTGTGCTTTGGAATGTGAGAAAGGGTATAGATTGTCCTTTGGGGACGGGATATTAGATATTTATATATATTGGGAGAGTGCGATTTGTATACCCTTACTGAGCGTGTGGCTCATTGTTGTTATATCCACATTTTTCAGCTACTCAGACTCGGCCTGATCAAGGCAAGGACGTTGGACCCAACACCTGGATTTGAGATCATATCAGGTGGGCTGTTATGGGATGCTACCGCCTAGGATGTTTTGTGTGGTTTTAAACGGCTGTGTTTTGGTTAAACGGAGTTTTATGACGTATGTTAGTATGTGTATATGTTGTGAATATGGTTGTAAAATAAAGTTTTAAAAATTTCCGTTTTCCGCTTTTCCGCTTATTGCTTTAAACAGGGTTAATTAACTGATAATCAACTAGAAATTAAATAGGTGTCACATGCTCCGCCGCTTTCTCCACCTGCTCCACCACCTTCTCCACCACCTCCGCCACCCGATCTGCCGTCACCACCACCGTATTAAGCTCATTTGTATATATATGTGTCCCACAACAATTTAACTAGTTGAAACTCATACAAAGAAAGAAATCGTTAGGGTTGATAGTTAATTCATACCTTTTAGCTTGAGCAGCGGACCCCATCTGCTCTTGACAAATGAGAGCACCACATCTATGACCGTTCCCACCACTCATGTTTTCGTGCTAATCAATCAAATCAAGCAATATTAGGCCCGTTTGTTTTCAACTCCGGAAACGGAATGGAAACGAATTTAATCTATTATTCATGAAATTGTATGGAATCATTTTGTTTCTATTCCGTTTTCGATTCCGGTGTTAAAACCAAATGGGCCCTTAATCTCTAATGAGTACTAGTTAGCTAGGTAGATGTTAATTTGAGGATGAAATCTATTTACCAATGACCAGATGGAGGATCGGAAGGGAGAGGAGGTAGTGGCGGAGTTTGAATGCTACTTCGAACCGTCGTATCTCTAGCCCTTTGATTTATGAGTAAGATAAATAGAATATAGATTGAATCGAAGTAGTAGAGATGATCAAATCTATTAAGGAGTGTGTTTTACCTGTTCAACGATACATGAGCGAGGTTGAGGTGTTGGTGAAGATGAAGAAGGGAAGCTAAAGCAACTGTTGCAGGTGGTGGCGGAGGCAGATCAAACGGCGGACGTGGCGGCCCAACAAACGGCGGCAGCGGAGCATAGGGTTTGAAGCTGCGGAGGCGTTGGAAGTATGGGTTGTAGATCTAGGGTTAAGACAGATAAGGGAAGTTTGGGAAGCTTTGAACGGTAAAAAAATTTCAAGGGGTACATTTACTTAATGAAATTATGAGATGAACCTAGTTACTACAGGAAAAACTAAAAAAGGCTCATTTACCAAATTCACCCATAATTATTTATTATCTTTTACCGCAAACCCACCTAAATTATCGGAGTCAATAATGAAAATGAAATTTAATCGATACATCAATATATTTGAACGGAATTGTTGAATACACTGTTCATGTATTTTTTCTTTTAAATTTTTTTTTTTAATCTTGTAACCTAATCCCTACAGATTTTTTTTCTCAAATTTTTTGTATTTTTTTCCCTAAAAAAATTATTTGTAAAAAAAATATTCGAATTTTTTAAAATAAAGTTTGATCTTTTTTTATTCGATTTTTTTTCCTAAAAAAATATTTTTTTTTAAATTGTAAAAAAATATTCGAAAATTTAAATAAAGT
>BSUD01000004.1:8310604-8387310 GCA_033239045.1 Fagopyrum esculentum | reverse complement strand
AAAAAAAAAAAAAAAAAAAAAAAATTTTTTTTTTTTTTTTTTTTTTTCGGGACACGTGTCGCCCTGCGGTACGGCCGTACGGCCGTACCGCAAAAAGAGGGCCGTACCTGAATACTAACCTATATATATATATAGATAGTTAGTTTATATAATTTTTTTTAAATGAGAGTGCGTTTTTAAATTGCATTGACAAAAAGAACGGGAAAAAAAACATATGGCATTAAAGGCTTCTACTTTATTCTACTTTATTATTAGTATATAGATATATATTTTAACACTAATAGTATATATACATATATGTTTGGTAAGTAGATAAATATAAGTTCTATAATATGATAATTAAAATATGGTAATTATATATATTATTAAAAAAAACTAAAATTCTAAGAAAATGACATGTGGCATATTTTTTGTTAGGATGAACCATGTTGAAGTAAACGCTTCTACTTTAATATATGTATATAGATTCCTCTTAATGATAATCGGAACTCTTAGTTTTGTCCAATATGGAGACTTTGTCAAAGCAATCCATTTCTCCCTTTTCTTTTTAATCTTGGAGTAGAAGTTTTGGAAAAAAAAACATAAGAAGATTAAACTAGTAAGGTAACTTTTTTTTTAAAAACAAATTAGACCCAAGCATTTAACAATTTTTTAAAAAAAATAAATTAGATATTAAGAACATCTTTATTAGACATTTACAATATTAATGAAAGATAATTAATTGCTAAAATAAACTAAATATGCTTAAAAAATAAGAAATCAGTAAAAAGAAAAAAGATAATTGTACGTTTGAGATTCAGAATCTATAAATCCGCCATTATCTCTCTATTAGTGGAAACCAAAATAAAAGCAAATAAACTAAATATGCTTAAAAATTAGAATGGTCGTTTATCTTCCTTTGTGTTTTAGTTTATCTTTTTTATAAAATATGGAAGACCTAGTTTATACTCATTCTTAACTTGGGGCCCTATTTATGCTCATGGTTACAAAACATACATATTCCCTCATTTTACCAAAAAAAACATTCAGAAGAATAAAGTAAACAAAAATAGGGAAATCACAAGTATTTTCATTTATCAATACATGTCCATTACACTAGTTTTGATATTTGTGGATGGCATTATTGTATTCAACAAGGCCTCATGCTTCATATTTTTGTTCAATTTACTCAAATCGGTTGTTTTAATAGTTTTTATTTTTTTAATATTTTTTTTGTTCAAATTTTTTTATATATTTTCTTTCAAATATTTTTCAATTAATAATATAAAATTTTGAATTTTTATTTCAATTTCCTCCTCATTCCTTCTCTTAATTAAAACTATTTGTTCTAATAGTTCTTCTTTTTTGACACTTTAGTTCAAATTGTTTATAATATTAGTTCAAAATTTGGGTATCATTAAGTTAAATATTGTGTACTATTAGTCCAAACATGTACAAGTAACAAAATGTATACTTTTGAACAAAATGAACTAAAATTTCGATCTTTTACAATATTAGTTCAAATTTTGGGTATCATTACTTTGAATATTTTGTATTGTTAGTTCATACATTGTGTTTTATTAGTTCGAGCAAAAAAGTGCATAAAAACATAACTACTAAATTAACAAAATAATGTGTGAACTAACTATAACAAATCAAAACTTACAACGTATAATTTTGAACGAATTGAACAAAAACTATGAACTGAAATAATAATTGTTACAAACTTCATATAAAAATTACAAAAATATCACCGCGTCCCCTTTTTTAAAATAGTTTTTCTAAAATGAAAAAATTGCCCCCGTACCTTCTAAAAATTGCAAAATTGACACCACACCTCTACTTATTCAATAAATGACGTGGATGATTGTATATTATTAGATCAAGTGAATCAATGGTCCAAATTACTCTATAAGGTCTTACCACAAAATACTCCTTACTTAAACTTATCCCATAGTTTAAACAAGTTTTTGCTTAAAGTTGAATTTTAGAAATCTATTGTTTGATCGAAACCTTGTTATTGGTTGAATGTGTTATCGTTTTCTTAAATTATTTTTGTACGTTTGATCTATGTAGAGTAATCCTTGTGTACGGATTGTGTCATGGACTTGGGCTATGATGAAGATCTGACATCATTTGATTACCCTTGCTCGGTGAATCCCAATTCCAAGTGAAGAATCGGTTGGACTCGTTGCTAGCCTGCTAAGGAAGAAGAGACCATGATGTTGCGCCTTGTCTGAGAAGCCCATTGAGTCTACTCTCTAAACCTGATGAATAAGCTGAACTAGGATCAAAGGACGAATAAAATATCTTAGCCAAGTTTGGTTTTATTAGGTTCACTATCATTTAACTAGACAACGACGTTTTGCTTTGGTGTGAGATATATAGGGAGCTCGCATGAACTCAAACCCTAATCTCATTCACGCCGCTTTCTCTCTTCGCCTCTTCTTTTTCTCTAAGAGCTCTCCACATGTGGATAGTGAGATCGAGCACTTACATGTGATATTTGAACTTGCACAGTTGTGAGTACAAAGAAGATTACTGGATCTTCATACTTTTATGATTCTTTGCTTTTCTCCTACTTGTTATACTCTTACTTTTTCTGCTAAATTTCTTTCAAACGTGTACTCTTTTAATTCTTGTTGTGGGTTTTGTTTTTAAGACGATGGATTGAATCTCTTGAGATCTCGGGGGCATAGAACATTTGATTCGAACATCGTAAAAAAAAAATTGTGTTCTTGAATTTGTTCGCTCTAGAACTTATATGAGTCTTATTCAATTTGTTAGATATATTACATGTTTTACAATCTATTTATTATTTTAAAACATAAAATATCAAGTCCACGTATTTAACTAATAGTCTAACTAACGTAAAAACAAAACAGTCACAACTCATCAAAAATGAGTCGTAACTCAACTTTTATCTTGATTGCAAATTATGTTTTTTTCAGTTTCATTTCAATTATGGTGAGGTGTTTGGTGTTGGATGGTGATTTTATATTAGATTATTAAAATATCTTATATGAGTGAAAATAATTTTAAAAACAATTTTTTTTTTTTCAAGATTATTGGAGATTAATCTCTAACAATCTCCATCTAGATTAATTTAAATGAAAATCTCCATTCAATATCAAATAGTCACTTAGCCTCCAAATTTTGGTAAAATTCAACGTTTAAAAACTCAAAACATCATCTAGACCACACGATATACGTGTTTTAAGGTACAATTAGTGTGATACCCAAACCTTGTGCGAGTTTATAATAATATTGGGTATATATTATATTGTACATATATTAACAAAAAAAATCCCGAACAAATTTAAATTTTTTGATAAAAAAAAATACAAAATTTTATTTCGGATTCGGTTCCATGATTTAAAATTTTATTTAAATCCGATTACAAAATCTACATCGATAAAATAATTCAGATTTAATTTAAATAACAAAATGAAAATAACCAAAATAATAACTTTTTTAAAATTTTTGGTAGTTGTTAAATGTATTAGATTTTAAAATTTCAAAAAACTTAATTAAGATTTTTAGGGGCTTTGTTGATTGCTAAAATGACATGTGGCAGTTAGAGTTCTCATGAGTAGACACGTGAAATTAATTGCTTCTCCTATAATATATAAGATTTTTTTTTAAAAAAAAGGATCAAATTAAATGCCATACGTTTTGCTTGAGTACAATTTTGTCTTTAAATAATTATGTTTAAATTTGAAACTTTGTAGTGTTATTTTTTATGAATAAATGATTGAATTATGTTTGAAATGCATGAATTAGTTTTATTTGACAAATAATATGGACAAAAATTATATTTAGAAGCATTCATAAATTTGAAGTTGTTGCAAACATCTGCTTATTACGTGTGCGCTGACTAGACATGTGACCGGTTAAAACCAAACCGTGAAACCGCCGGTTTGGTATTTTTTTTTTATTTTTATGTTTATTTATTGGTCCAAACCAGCGGTTTAAGCCGGTTTGGTCTACTTTCAATTTTTTTATCTTTTACAAACCGGCGAAATTGCCGGTTCGCAAACCAAAACCGTCTGTTTATGTTTGCGACCCATGTCTAGTGCTGACCGGTGAATATAACGTGAAAATCAAAATATCATGTTGTTTAGCACGGTCTTATTGGACTCTATTTTTAATGCGCTTATGCAGTCATACAAATTACCGAATAGATTAGTCAAAACAACATTAATTATATAATAATAATAATATATATTAAACATAAAAATTGAATAAGAAATATCCAATGAGTTAGTGCCACATGGTATCTTAATATTTAAGGGTAATAATATTTTTTTTTATACAAGTGGAACAAGGTTGAGTGCATTTATAATCGTTGTTAGTGGGTGAAGAGTCAAACTTTTGGTTTGATTAGACACATTTACATATCTAATTACAAATAATTATAAAATATTTTAGTAAAAGGCTCAAGGAACTTGAACAAGTATATATAATCAATTTTGTAGTAGGATTCTTGTGTAATTATTTTGATTGATTATTATTTTTAATAATATATATTTATTTGGATATTTTTTCGGTTAAAATAATATGAGTATAATATATTATCGGTTGCACAAGTCAATGACAATTATCGGTTTAGATCAGATACAGACGCACGATTCTTCTAATTGAATCTACAAAATGTGAAATTCAAAATATATTAACATTTTTATAGCTACGAAGAAATTCTTCATTCCATTTTTGTAAAATTCCCTTTGAATTTTCAAGCATTATTGAGTTTCAAATCTACTTTTTGATACTTTGTTTTTACAAACTATGTATGAAAAAATTGGTATTGGAAGGATATCCTCTTAATGGGCCACTGTAAATACTCTATCCGAACTAAAAACGTACCATTTCCAAAAAAACAAAACATACCGTCTTCACACCATATAAACTATCATAAACTTTATTTATATTTTACTTTAATTTTTATAATAAAAAAGCCACTTAAATATATACTCTTTTAAGATTGGAAATGGGCAAGATTTGGATAAAGATAGAGGTCGGATTGGCGATGAATAGGTGTTCAATGATTTTGGCAAAGACGTATCAAATCAAAATGTTCATGTATAATAATGGCGGTCAATTTAGGGATGGGCTTTTGGCTAACCCCATTTGCCGGTCAATTTGAGCAACCAATGGGGTTTTGGTACCTTCCAATTATTTTACAACGACTATCTTGCTTCTTATCTCTTTCAAAACTATACTATCCTAATTAAACAAAGAATTTTATGGCTCGTTCGATACGTTTAGAAAATCGAAATAGATTATAAAAATTTCAGAAATCTTTCGTTTCACTCTCATATCAAGTGTGATGAATGACTTGTTCTTTTTTTTAAGAATGTGCAAAGTTGAACCGGACTGAAAAATATAGCATGGTCAGTCCTGAACCGTATTTGTCTAATTCGGTCCAGTCTGATCTTGGACCGATATTCCGGTTCGCTTACTATAATTAGACTTGCTAAGTGTATTAAATTATCTTTTCCAATAAAAAATAATAGTTACGTTGAAAGAACGGTACAAAGATATTTAATAAGTGAAGTAGGGTTCGTTCTATTCGTACCCACATAAACATGCTATTCGTACCCAGTAGCCGACTACGCCTCTCGTAATCGTAGTTGATACTCAAAATTTGTAGAAGAGATTTGTGCGACTACGCGTCTCGTAGGCGTAGTAGTCCTCTGTAGAATACGCTTACGAGACGCGTAGGCGAGGTCACATATAGTAGCCGTTTATCAACTAGCCGTTATACAACGGTAATGTGTTCCAAACGTTAGTATAAATATTATGCATTCGACCTAAATCGTATGTATTCAATCCATAAAACCTCACTGTGATAAAACTACGTTTTTTCGCAAAAAAAGTCATTCGAAGATGAATTCCGACGATGGCGAAGCGAGATATCATTCTGGCGACGGAGAAGAGGATGACGGTGTTGATTTCGGTGGAGGTGGAGATGATGTGGAGGGTGACGAGAGTTTGTTCAATCCCGCGATGCTTAGTAGTTACGATCCGTATTCGGGTGTTGAGGTTAGTTTTTTCAATTCGTTTGTTTTGACGTAGTTTGTTGTTATATGTTTTAGTTATTTTTATGTTATATGATTTAGTCGTTAATTTATGAATTAGTAGAATTTAGTCGTTAATTGAAGAAAGTAGTCGTTAATTGAAGAAATTAGTCGTTAATTAGTGAATTAGTGGCCAATTATAATGTAATTAGTTGGTAATTAATTTTAGCAATGTTAGAATATATGATATAGTCATAGTGAATGAAAATTTTGGAATAATTATTGTAGGCTGCCGATATTTCCGATGATTATGACTATACTAGTTTGTTCGTGGACCATCGGATATGGACGGATATGGACTCGTTAGTTGCGTGGGTTCTTGAGAGAGCTGGAAGTAGAAATATGGTTCTCATCAAACTAAAGTCCTATAAGTCGGATGATCGCCGTTTTGGAAAAGTGGTATTTGTGTGTGAGCATCACGGAGTGCGTAAGAGTGAGGCGAAGAGCTTGAGGAAATTATGCAAAACGAAGAAGTTCGATTGTAATTTTCGCTTACACGTTGATGAGGTGCAAAGGGGTCTATGGGGTGTGAGGAATGTTCACGGAATTCACAATCATCCTCTTCCAAAGAGGTTGGTAGGTCATGCTTTTGCTGGACGGTTGACGAAGGCACAAATGAAACGAGTCCAAATTTATACCGAAGCGGGAATGCCTCCGAAAGAAATTGTTCGTTTGTTAAAGAGCGATTTTGAAGATCCCGAAAAGATGGTCACTTTTAGGAAGCAAGTTTCAAACGCTCGGAATAAATTTAGGTTGGAAGCGATGGGAGATCGAACGGTAATTCAAGAAGCGTTGAAATTCTTGAAAGAGAAGGATTATATGTGGGATATTAGGATGGAAACCATTGAAGGAGCGGAGGAAGTGAGTGACTTATTTCTAGCCCATCCCGAGTCGAAGCGTTGGGTTGTCATGTTTCCATACGTTGTCATCATGGATGCTACATACAAGACGAATAGGTTAGTATATAATTCATTCAGTTTGTTTATATTAAACTTTTTTTTAATTACAAAGTCTCATTCATTATATTTTGCAGATATGACATGCCGTTGTTGGAGATCGTCGGATTGACTAGCACACAACAAACTTTTCCCGTTGCGTTTGTGTTAATGAAACGAGAGACAACGGGTCATTACGAGTGGGCTTTGGAACGCATTGTCATGTTATTCAGTGGAAAGAAGCCGGAGGTGATAGTGACAGACCGAGAATTAGGTCTCATAAAAGCAATGCCGAGAGTCTTCGCAGATGCTAAACATATTTTATGTGAATGGCATGTGTTCAGAAACATCGAATCAAATAGTTGGTGGAAGTCACATTCGCCATCCATCCAAGCAAAATTCATGAGAGATTGTCATGAGTTGTTTGACTCGACTACTATTGCGGCTTATGAGGCGAGGCTCTTGCATATGAGGGATAGTTGGATGGACAAGTATCATTTGATGGAGTACCTTGAGAAGACATGGTTGGACAAGTACAAGGAAGCTATTGTTCGTTGTTGGACCGATCACTACCTCCATCTTGGATCAAGGACGACAGGAAGGTTAGATAAATACTCATTACATCTTTTATTGTTAAGTTTACTAATAATGATTTATACTAAAAGTTTTAAATTATGTTTTAATCGTAGGGCTGAGGGTGCTCATTCGGTGTTGAAGAGAACTCTTAAGTCTACTCGTTGTGGATTTGATACTCTCATCAAGGCCATCCATAGAATGATTGGAGATCAGATCGATGAGATTCAGGGTACCATAGAGAAGTCGCGTACTCATACTATCGTAGGTATCCAAGAAGACCCTATGTTTACATTTCTTATCCGGAAGGTGTCGAACAATTGCATGAAGTACTTGATCGAGAATTGCAAAGTGGCGCGCCAAGGGACATTTGATGCTACATGTGACGACTGGTATTGGAGGCAATCATACGGGATTCCGTGCGTGCATGAGTTTGCAGCGGCTCTCCGTGAAAACAGGCCTATGTTTTTGACTGCAATACATCCCTTTTGGAGGCAGGTTGTATGGCATGAAGTCACCGAAGAAGTGGAAGAACCCGATGGTATTCCTCTGTCGATGGGAGATATTACTTTGGCATCTTTTATGACCATGCACAGGGAGGGCAGGTTGAGTCAAGACATTATAGACAAGTTTGGGGCTTATGCGGCCACTGTGTTGTATCCGACGGAGTCAGTTGCTCGGGAGCCGAGAATTTCACATCCTTCTGACAAGGGAAACAAGCAGCGTCGAGTGCCATCTGCATTTGAGCATGCTCGAGCTGATAAGGAGTCACAGATGAGGAAGTCGTCACAAAGTTCTAGAGGAAAAGTTCGAGGCCGAGGCCGAGGACGTGGTCGAGGACGAGCTGACACCACAGGCGAGGCTAGTACCATCCCGGAGTCTCAGAAGACTGTTCCAACTCAGCCGTCAGAACTTGTGGTCCGAGGATTCAACTGGGGTTATAGGAATATCCCAGCCTTTATGTTATCTTACGTTGATCGTGTGATAGATGTTCCGGGCGATGGACACTGTGGATATCGATCACTTGGTGCATTATTGGGTTACCGTCCAGATGAGTACATTCGTGTCCGGAGAGAGCTAGCTTGGGAGTTGAGTAGACATATGCATGTATACTCCGGAATACATGGCGATGATGAGCTCGAAGAACTGATTGACAACGTCAACTACCTTAACCCTGCACCTTGCGCATCACAGTTTTGGATGGAGGTTCCTACTTGTGCTCTCGCATATGCCACTTTGTTTCGGGTGACCCTTGTCGTCTTTTCTAGATTAGACTCATACACTTGCTTGCCCTTGATTGCCGATACTGAAGAAGAACAACAACCTCCAACAGAAGTGCAAGCAATTGCTGTACTTAATGATCATCACTACGTTCCGGTAAGTTGTTTTAATTCTAACGTACTTTTTAATACGTATAAGCCGTCAGAAATGTTTGATTAACTTGCCTTGGAATTCTGAAAATAGGTTTGGTTGCACCAAAACGCTCCATTGCCCCCGGTATCCCATGATTGGATGCGAGGTCACGATGCTTCAGTTGAGGGTTTCACCCACGTATATGACCGGAGAATAGCGAGATACAGAAGACTCCTTCAGAGAGAAGAAGAGGCGGATAATAGCGAGATACAGAAGACCCCCGGTATCCCATGATTGAATGTGTTGTTGAGTTGTTGTTTGTATTTGTGGTTTTGAATTGTTGTATTGAATGTGTTGTTGAGTTGTTGTTTGCATTTGTGGTTTTGAATTGTTGTATTGAATGTGTTGTTGAGTTGTTGTTTACATCTGTGGTTTTGAATTGTTGTATTAAAAAAATATAAGAAACTTTAGTTGAATAACTTGTATAAAGAGTAAAAAAATAATTCCTCATTGTATATCATAATTTGTATAAAGTAAACAAATAGTATATTTCAAAGAGTGAGTCATTTGATTCTTCAAAAGCTTCACTTTCCATTTCTCGATTTCCTTCAAACTATTTAGAAGTTTTTTTAATAACTATGCACTTCAATTTCCATTTTAATTTTTAATAAATTATTTAATAAAAATTGACTAACGTACTTTTTATTTTTAATAAATTATTTAATAAAAATTGACATCTTATTTTTATTTTTAATAAATTATTTAGAAGTTTTTTTTAGTAGTTTTGAATTATTTTCAAAACCACTAATATTCAAAAAACTATTGACGTATAAGATTCAAAAAACTATTGACACATAATAAGTAATAAAATGTCTTCCACATAAAGTCATAAGACAGTTAATCGTCCAACATATTCAAAACAGCTAATATTCAAACATAATAAGTAACAACTGCAATCTACTCCTGGCGCTGAGATGCCCTAACAGGTGGTGGCGCCTCTGGTGCATCCTCTCCAACTAAAACAGCTAATAGTCGTTGAGCAAACTCAAACGGTAATGGAGGACCACGAGCCACTGCCTCTCGTGTCATACCAATAGCTATCTGTAAGCGCTGTTGAACCAAAAAAAGATTTTAATTAATTGTATCTAAAATATAGAGAATTGCAAAGCTAACAAAGATTAGTTTCTGTACCCGCTCTGGAAGGACAATAGGTGCAACGGGAGGCGGTGGTGGTGCACCATCTGGAGGTGGCTGGACGTATGGGTGAGTACGTGGTAAAAACCAATCTAAGAAGTACTCATCCATCTGCCATGGGTCGACAACCGCTGGGACGCTGTGAATGTCGTATAGATGCTGGTCCCGCGTCGCCCAATGATGCCACTCCTCAGGAGAAAACTGCAGCTCGTACTTTCCTATCCTCGCCGGCCTCCTCAACACAAAGGGGCGGATGATCCATCCTGGAGGAACTGTAGGGAGCTGCGTAGGGACGATCTGAACACGCCCAAACTGACGTAGGAGAAACTGGGGCTGATATGGCTCCTCCACCCAACAAAAGCGAATCACCCCCAAATAGGTCGATATACGCATCTGTCTAGTGTGGAATCCGTCGAGAGTACCCCATGGCATCCACGTCACCTAAGACAAACTTATAGATTCAATACACAAGTAAACGTACTTGATTATAATTAGAGTAAGGGAATTGAAAGTACCTCCTCCATCCTACACATGGATAGCTGTGCCCTAAATCCTAAGAAGGCCGATCTCTCAAACTGTCCTGTCGCCCCCCTCTCCGTCCTCAGTGCATGTCGGGCATCTGTATGTCTATGAGGGTCTGCATGACCTCTAGGTCTGAAGTGGGGGAAATGATGGTGAATCCAGGACTGCACAACACAATAACGATTTAATGTTACTTCATATACTACTATATTTTGAAAACAAAAGTCATAATTAATTGCATACCTCCAAAAGAAGGGAACAACCAGCTAATGTATGAACCTCCCGCCTGGAGGACTCGCCCAACTGTCGGTACAGATATGCTAATGTAGCTGTCCCCCAAGCACGAGACGCCATCGTAGTCGGGTCGCGACAGACGCTCAGTAGATGAGACTTCACCCTGTTCGTGGACTTGTCAATGAACAGGGTGGAGCCAATAAGAAGAGCTAAGAATCCACTGGCGATGTCCTCCTGCCTCGCCTCTGGAGACTCTGCCATACTCCTGATCGTAGAGAGGAGATCAGATCTAGGCCACCCACCCGCCTTCGCGGCGGCCTTCACCTCCATCGGCGGGAAGCCGAACATGGAGGTGAAAAGAGTATCATCTCGGGCCCCCATAATCTCATCCCCGTCGATGCGAAGTCCTAATAACTGATGAACGTCATGGAGGGTGATCGAGATTTGTCCCCATGGGAAGTGAAATCCTGAGGTCTCTGGATACCACCGCTCCACGAAGGCAGATGCAAGCGCATGATCCACCCCAGCCCACTGCATATCCAGGAGGCCGTGTAGTCCACTCTGCCTAACAAGCGCCATCCACTCCGAGTCAGGAAATCGATGGGCAAGGGTACGCAAGCCAGACACAGTGGCTCCTAGCCGATATACCCGTAACACAGCTCTATCCTGTAATCCAAATATCATTTAAACGTTAATAACATAATCAGATGTAATAAAAAATAAAATAACAATTGAAATATAAATCCGTACCTCACCAACCCATATATCGCGAGCAACATGGGTGTCATAGCTCACCAGTAGGTCCCGTATAGCGGGACCTCCAGGATACCCATGGTCGAGACCTGCATCAACAGGCGGAGGCGGAGGCGGAGGTGGTGGTGGAGGTCCACCCTGCTGTCCAGACTGACCAACACTCCTACCACCAGCAGTAGAGCTCTCTGAACGAGAGGGGGCAGGGGAACGACGCTCCATAGACTGATGCAACTCCAACACAAAAGCGTCCACGTCCGCCTCGGGTAGGATATGGCCGCCAGAAACGTTGGATGAACCGAATAGCATGTCCATCCGCTCCTCGACCTGCGCATCGGACTCGTGCACCCTCTCCTCCTCCTCCTGATGATCCTCCTGGACATCATCGGGATCCACTAGTCCAAGCTCTATCATCCGCCGCTTACGGTTAGAAACCGTAGCGGCCCATCCTCGGGTACTAGGCCCGGCAACCTATATAATTTGCATAATTTAATTAATTATTGATTAATTATATTAATTAACTTAAACCACTAATTAACGACTAATTTCATTACTAATTTCATTATTGACTAATTGTTAACTAATATCACTAATTTCATTATTGACTAATTGTTAAACTAATAGCAATAATTCACTAATTATTAACTTAAAACCACTAATTAACGACTAAGGTCATTACTAATTTCATTATTGACTAATTGTTAAACTAATTTCATTACTAATTTCATTATTGACTAATTGTTAACTAATATTATTTCTCTAATTAAAAACAAATTAGTCAATAATTTCATTATTGACTAATTGTTAACTAATATTATTTCTCTAATTAACGACTAATTTCATTACTAATTTCATTATTGACTAATTGTTAACTAATATCACTAATTTCATTATTGACTAATTTTTAACTAATATCGACTAATTAACGACTAATTTCATTACCTTTTGAATTGTTGTTCACTAATTATTTGTCTATTATTATCTAATTAACGACTAAATCACTAAATAACAATTGAAATATAGACGTTAATAATTTCATTATTGACTAATTGTTAAACTAATAGCAATAATTCTCTAATTAACGAGTCATTTCTTCAAACAACGAGTCATTGATAACTAATTTCATTAATTTTCGACTAAATGTTCACTATTTGACGACTAAATCAGTAAAAACGATTAATTTCTTTGCTCCACGACTTATTGTCTACTATTTGTCTAATTTTAACAAATTAATTACTTACTAATTAATTTTATTTATTATTGAATAATAATACAACTAAATATCGACTACTTTTCTACTGATTTCATTACTTAACTATCTATTTAACAACTAATTGTCTACAATTTACTAACTAATCACTAATTGATATCTAATAAACAAAAAAACACACTAATTAATAAACAATGTATTAAATTAAAATTATATTAGCTATTAATTAAATAAATATAAAGTACTTTATAAATAAAATAAAATCCGTACCCCACTAACAACACGAGATGTGCGACATCCTCGTCCAGCATCTAAATCAGGAACGCCTCCTCGCCGGCCGTCGCCGGAATCGCCGCCGGAATCAGCTCCTCCGCTGCCGGAGGTCGCCGGCCGTCCACCGGTACGAACAATACCGCCACCTCTCCCCCTAGTTCTCACCATCTTCGTGTGTGTGTGGTGGTTGGTCTTCTCCGACTGATTTCTCGAGGTCGCCGGCAATGGGTGAAGAAGGAAAGAAACGAAGAAACGAAGAAGAATGAGGAAGAAGAATGCGGCTGCGCCGAAGAAGGAAAGCGTAAGGATGTTCGACTACGCCTCTCGCAAGCGTAGTCGCTTTTCATCGTCAAAAAGTAACTACGCCTGCGAGAGGCGTAGTCGACGTATTTCTCTTTTTTTTGAATCAGAAAGTGACTACGCTTGCGAGAGGCGTAGGCGAGGTCACTTTCTGTTTCAAAAAAAAGAGAAACACGTCGACTACGCCTCTCGCAAGCGTATAATGGGTACGAATAGCATGTTTATGTGGGTACGAATAACAATCAGGGTGAAGTAGTAAGTCTATATTAACCAATTTGTGTAAGAACATGTGACTTCATCTTTTCGCTCTCTAGACTGGTACATTTTCTTCAAAAGAAAAGAGTCATTAAACGACAGTTTGAGTCAGAAAAAGTTAACCAAATATGAAAGAAAACATCAAGTGTACTATGCGTATTGAATGAGCTATATGGATAAGATCGAAGGAGTGACGTAACTTACAGACAGTGCTGTGAAATCTATCAAGTCTGAACAACATAAATGTTTAAAACGTGCTTTTTTTATCTTTTATATTTTTTGTGTTGTTTATACGTAATTATATTGTGATCTAAGTTTCTTTGTGCTAATAGTTGATTACGCTTGCTATGAGCTTGTAAAGTTATACAAACTACAAAGAGGGCCCGCTATTAGATGGGCTAGTTGGAGAAATGGCCCAAAGATAATGGGTTTGGAAACAAGCACCCTTCCTAGTCGGCAAATTGAACCATAGGAAAGAAATGTCCTTCACACGGAGAAATAGAAGGACGCGAGGAGCGCAACGTAAGGGTGAGCAAAAAACTGATCCGCCTAATCCGAATATCCGGTTCAGAATAATCTGATCCGAAAATATTAGGTAGTTGGTGATCCGACTTCGATCCGAGAGTATTTTTTGGATCATTGAATACGGATTAAGATTTTGAGAGGGGGAGAGTCGGATCGGATATCCGGACCGGATAAAAGTGTCGGATATTCAGGGTCTTCTGGTTCAAATTCGGAAAAGACAACCCACAAAGAGAGATGAAAGTGTGGAAATGACCTCAAGGGTGCAATTATGTCGGGTGATTCTCCTATTTCAATTACATTTTATGGGTTGTTTTGAGCACTATTGTGTTTCTTTATCAACCAACCATAATAAATTACATGAAATAACACCACCCAACTTATAAAATCACAGAAAAGAGCCTAAACTAATGTTTATGCCCGTGCTACAGACCTTTTTCAAAAATTTGACGGGAAATAAATATAATTAATTAGTTCTCATCAACAAAAAAAAAAAAAGTAATATGACAACATATAAATATTTTTAATACAATTATTCATCAAATTATGATTTATAAAAAAAATTGATTACAAGAATGTACCATATTGAAGAGATTTTTTTTATCGTTAAGATTGATCATGAGTATAATCAACGATTAACAAAAAAAAAACTTTAAAGTCGATTTCAATATTGGAGGGTATTTTATGCAACAACCTCCAATAATCAGGCCATTTCCTGCAATTTTTCACTAAGAGAGAGTTAAGAGGCTATTCTTCCCAGCTTTAAAAGCTTAGGCTCCACAACTGCCCTCAAAGAGGTGGAATTATTCCTGCAATTTCCCTATACATCATTAAAACTCACAGAATAGTTACATTCTTTATGGGATCTACTACTCGAGGCTCGTGGAGTAGACCACAAATGAATCAGATAAAGATAGGTGCCACTTTCGAATAAATTGGTGTTACACATGAAAAGTATTCAACTGGATTACATGCAATATGCAACAAAATATGAAATTAACACAAACGCAAACCTCACGGGTAGCAATGACAGGAAACAAGGTAAAAGGAGCCGCAAGTCTTAGCCATGAATGCTTCCAATTGAGCTTACTCGGCTCGGGATTGACCTGCTCGGGATGAGAGGATGATCCCGACAATTAGACCGTACAATGCAAGTGCTTCAGCGAAAATAAGGATGAGGATCATCCCAACAAACAGCTTCGGCTGCTGAGCATTGGCTCTATCAAAATGACAAGATAGATTCAAATCAGGAATTGAGCATCACAATCTAACCTTGCCTTATTTTCTTACTTCACACTATCTAAAGGAATCATCAAATGGACTCCGATTTTCAAACAAGTTTCACCGCATTATGAACCTCGTATATTACATACTTTTGAAACAAACGGCATAAAAAACGAATTCAGCTATAAAAAGAAGTACCTAAAAAAAATGGAAAAGCTACTTTCATTAAGCTTTTTGTTAGTTTTTTGAGAAAGGAAGATGTTTATATTTGTTAATAATACATACACTATCATTCAGGCTATAAACTGGAATAGTACTCCACACCCTATCTATACATTTGGCATGAGTCTCAACTCTAATTAGTTTTCCAACTTTAACTAGTTCTTAACGATCCAACAAACACAAGTACACAACCCTATTGATAAAGTGAAACTTACCCAAAATTGAACAGATTTATAACATGAAATGGCAGATTTATCATGTAGTGAATATAAAAACAGATTCTAGTTTACCACGGTGGTGGTGTGTATAATCCAGATGAAGCTCTTTAGCAATGTTTATCAGACCAGACTTCCCAGTTGCCTCTATCTCATTCATTTCCCCATATTAATTTCTTTATATCCCAGACCTATAAATTTAGGGTTCCCATTATTAGTAACTTACTAGTACTATCATCATCGACCATTTGTTAACATATTGAAGACCTACAATTTTAGGGTCCTCCTACCCTCCAACCATCTCATATGCAAACAATCTCCTACCTTCATATCCAGATACACATCTACAAAATTGTTGATGGTAGGAATTTAGTAAATATAAACCAGCTCCATACAAGACAAATGTAGCCATTATACGTCAAAGACACGTATCTCTAATACAGAGGTATACAAGACCCTCTAGGTACATAAAAGTTGACCCAACTAATCCAACAGATCTGTAGTTGCAGATAGTATTCAAGAACCAATGTTTATCCTTTCTAGTTTAAATTTAGAACTGTACATCTCACTTATTGACGACCCTTACTTCGAACAACGCATAACAGAATACTCCACACACTAGTATCCTCATTGACATCAAATCCACATCAAGTTATCACCCTTATAAGCAATAACTCAATATCTACTCAACATTGGTGGAAGGAATGCTTATCAGATCCTCAATGCTCAATCATTTCCCCATCTTAGTTTCTTAAACTTTCTTTACCACTATTCGCAACCATTTGTTTACAAATCCAAATTCTACAATTTGAGGGCCTTCTCACCCGCCAAATATCTCTTATTTAAACAATTTCCAACCATTCTATACAGACATTCATCTATGGAATATATCACTGGTATATAGTATAGATATAATAACAATCATACAAAATCCTCTAGGAAACTTCTAGATAAAACTCAGAACTGCAAATTTCACTTAATGTACGATCCTTACTACCAATAATGCATAATTGAAATACTTCACAAAATAGTGACATCATCATCAAAAATCAAAGCCAGATCAACCTAACATCAGAACATCTAGTCAAAATTGGTGGAAGGAATTACCTAACACCGGCGTCCCCAACGATGCCGATAGCCATGCCAGCAGACAATCCAGCGAGACCACAAGCAAGACCAGATGAAAGATGAGCATAACCATCGAAGAGATAATACCCCTTGGCCTTAGGGTTAATACCTGTACTGATTATCACAGCTATGATCAGACCATAAATCCCCAAAACACCAGCCATAACCACTGGAACAATCGATTTCATCACCAATTCCGGCCTCATAACCCCCATCGACGCCACACCTACTCCGCTCTTCGCCGTTCCATACGCCGCCCCCATACCTAATAAAAAAAATCCGAATTCTATTAATTAAACATGAAATTGATAGTCGATATAGAAGACAATTACGAGAATTAAGAGAAATCTGATAGATCGGAGAAGTGTCTGACTGACAAGAGAATACTAGAGCAGCAGCGGCACCGAGGAAGCCGAAGAATGGAGCGGTTTCGTCGCCATTGAAGGTAGCCATGGTGGATTGCTTTTCTACAGGGCGATCTGGCGATGATTAGGCTGCTGATCCTTCGATTGATCGGAAACTCAGAAGAGATAGAGGTTGGGATTGGGGAAGAAGTTGACCTATTGGGATTCTGATATCTGGCAAGCTGAAAATAAACGGGTTCGGTTTTAGATCAAACAGAAATGAAAACCGGGTTTTCCCCTTAATCAGGAAAAAACAATTAACTACAATTTATTAATTATATTAATTAAAATATGATAAATAAAAACATTATTTAATTATTTAGTTTATTAATTGTAATTATTAATTATATTAATTAAACTTTTTTATGTTTTGCAAAAAGAATAATTATTTTTATATTATAATTAAAAATGTGCATTATATTGTATAATATGTAAATATGTGTCTACCATATTTTTTATTTTCTTTAATTTGTCAAAATTAATTTTATGAATAATTTTTTATTTAATAATATTTATATTTTATCCCAGAAAATTTGAAAAATTTTAATTGAATTTTATTTAATATGTGTATTGTTTTGTACTAATATGTCTTTTTTTTGTTATTATGTGTAGTACTTTTTAATAATATGTGCAATGCCTTGTACCATTATTGTAATATTTTGTAACAATTAGTGAATTTTTTTTTACAAAAAATATTTTCCATTTTTACTCTTTTTATTTTTTAAATTTGTGTGGTGAGGAGGTGATAGTTAGCTCTAAGGATGATATGGTGATGTGTTGAAATTATATATGTTACGAAAAATGTTGAGAAATCTGTGTTGCAAGTTGAGGCGTGTTGCATGTGAGTATAGTTGGACCTTTTGTTTTTTAAGATCATTTGTAGGCTTATACACATGTATACATCATCTATGATTATTGTTTAAAATTATTTTACAATTGATAACCACTAGTACAGTCATAGGCATGGTAACCTCGATGAAGGAGTTATGTCTCATGTATGATCTTGCGACGTGGTGGGAGTCCCTTTCATAAATAAGTTTTGTACACATGTTTTGGACAAAGCCCTAGTAGAGATCGAGCCGGAAAAAGAAGGTGGATATATAAAATGGAAGACGTGATTACAAATCTTCGTAACCATTAGTATGCCGGAGGGGCACGTGCGGAATTGAGAGAGTGTTGTGTTGCTGAGAGTTGAGAGATGACTCATATATTGCATTGCATTATCTGCATATCACCATAATCATTATCTTCATGAGCATTATCATCGTTTTCAAGTATTAAAGTATTTATTCTAATATACGATTACCTCTACAAATTTACTCATACGTATTGAGTAATTTTATTATTTGGTTTCATTACCTCAATATATTTAACGTGTTTACAAGTTCAGTGGTTTAGTGTACATACTCTTTCTTATCGTTTATTATGCTTATACTATATGTTGACATTTTCGGTGGTTATGTCATAGTATGCTAATGTTATGAAGTTATAGTTTGACTTGATAAACTGTGACTTATGCATTCCTTGTTTAGTTTAAAACTAATTGTGATATTTATACGAGGTGAACTTGACGGATTATTATTAGTATTTTTTTTGACAATCCTCATATGATACGTACAAGTTTGATATGATTCTTAAGTTTCAACTCTAACTTTTGGACGCACGCTAATGATTTATATGTTTTTTATTCTTAGGATAAGCTTTATGTTCTAGGTATGTCCGGATAAACTTCTCATGGATGATGATTATCCAGACTTGCGTGCCTTAGGATTTGGGAAGATTGTTGTACTCTTGATCATCTTCGTGTTATGATCTTGAGATTAAGTCAATAAGGTATCATCGGTCTTTATTTTATTTCATTACATGTGTTTTAAAGGGTCATGTTATTAACAATCATTTACAAATTAATAGATCGGTCATGTTTTATTTTTGGTGTGCTCTTGTTAAAAGGTTTGATAGTGAATTTGTTGTCAAATTAAATTTAGTGAACCCACTGTGTTGTTCACATACTAGTTTAACTCCGAGTTTTCAAATCCGGGGTGTTACAATATTATTGTTATTATTATTTATTACAAATGTTTTCGATTTATTATTACATTTTTAAATGTTTATTACCTTTGAGGTGACATTTTAATTCTTAATGTATTTTTCTAGTTTTAATCCATTAATATTATAATTCAATGGAAAATTCTAATCTGAACATAAATATTTTATCAAAGTAATATCTTTGAATAAATTTTAGAGTAAATTACACAAATCTGAACATAAATTAACCCGAATCAAGATGTTAGGCAACCGATCCGGTTTTGACCCAACCCCAACATAAATTGACTCGACTCTAACCCGATTGGCCCGTCCCAATTCACACATCTATTGAAGTCATTAAAAACCGAAGTAACCCAACTCGAATAACATGAGAACTGAACTAAACTGACATGTTATGATTCACGAATCGAGGTTATCCGATAACACGTATTAACCCGAGCAAATAATACCTGACCCAAACTGATCCGATAATGCGGTCCACATCCTAGTGACTTCTCGGGTTTCTAAATCCGGGGTGCTACAATCGACAACCCGCTGTTTATACATGGGTAGACATGGACAATTTGGAGGCCCGACCGTGCGAACTATCATGACCCAGACACTTTGAGTAAAAATTTCAAGTTTGACACAATCTGAATCCTGCCCGAGCCCACTTTTGTATATGTCTAGTCATAATTAACCTTGCATTTTTTTTATTACAAAACAACAAATATTATTTCATTTGATTTTTTCAAATAAGAACTAAATTTTCACAAAGTAAATAAAAGCAATCAATTATAAGAAATTAGTTTAAAAATAATTTGAATTTACGAATAATATATATATATATATATATATATATATATAGTATAGATCCTATGAGAACACCCCTAACGTGAGAACATGAGAACAGATTCGTAATTATTATTAGTTTTGTTACGAATGTGCCATATCGTTTAATGTATTATTCGTAGTTATTGTTGGATTCCTAATTATTATTATTCGTAGTTATTATTAATTATGATATCTACTCTAAATCTCAACCCTTAATACTCACCATGCAACGGTGTACGATTGTTCTCATGTTCTCACGTTAGGGTGTTCTCATAGAAACCGCACCCTATATATATATATATATATATATATATATATATATATATATAGAGAGAGAGAGAGAGAGAGAGAGAGAGAGTGTGTGTGGTTCCCATGAAAACAAGCCTTATTGCGTATCATGAGAACAATCTTAGACCGTCGGATGGTGAGTATTAAGAGTCGAGATTTAGGGTAGATATCGTAATTATTAGGAAAAAAAATCCCTCACGCGCCCTAATTTTACTGAATGAATATATACGCCGACAGTTACAGGGCTCATTTTATAGTTTCTCTCCTTCGATACCCTCTGATTTTTAAGTTCCAGAGAAGGCGATTTAGAGGCTCCTTGTCAGCGGCGATTCCAGGGCTCATTTTCATCAGCGATTCCCAACAGCGTCGAGCCGGAGAAGGCGATTTACAGGCTCGTTTTCAGCGGCGATATACAGGGCTTGTTTTCACCAGCGATTCCCAACAGCGTCAAGCCGGATAAGGCGATTTACAGGCTCGTTTTCAGCGGCGATTCCCAGCAACGTCGAGTCGGAGACGGCGATTTCCAGGGCTCGTTTTCAGCGGCGATTTCCAAGACTCGTTTTTAGCAACGTCCAGTAGTAGTTGAACCGCATACCCGGAGAAGGCGATTTTCAAGGCTCGGTTTCTGCGGCGTTTTCCAGGGGTCGTATCCTAGGGCTCGTTTTCAACAACGTTGAGCAGGAGTTGAATGAGATGGAGGAGGAACCGGCTGCTATCCGTGCGATGAAAGCAAAAATTGTGAAGGATTATTCGTAGTTATTATTAGTTTTGTTACGAATGAGAGAGTATTGTTCGTAATTAGTATAATTATTCGTAGTTATTATTCCTAGGTATGAGTTGTTGGTTAGTTGGATTATTCGTAGTTATTATTAGTTTTGCTACGAAGGTGTTATATCGTTTAATATATTACTTGTAGTTATTAAAGCCGATTGTAATTTGGTCAATACTATCATTGTATTGTATTGTTCGTAATTAGTAGAATTGTAGTTAGCGTCGAATAAGAGAGTTGGTGTAGAGGGGGGAATGACGTTGGAAAGAATCCAAGAGAAGGCTTGTTCTTATATATATATAGAGAGAGTAGAGATCATATGACAACAGACTTATCGTTTAATCATGAGAATAGATTCGTAATTATTATTAGTTTTGTTACAAAGGTATTATATCGTTTAATGTATTATTCGTAGTTATTGTTGGTTGAGTGGATTATTTGTAGTTATTGTTGGTTGAATGGATTATTCATAATTACTATTATTCATAGTTATTATTAATTATGATATATAATCTAAATCTCGACCCTTAATACTCACCATCCGACGGTTTAAGATTGCTTTTATGATTACACGATAAGTCTATTAACATGGAAACCGCACAATATATATATATCCTTACTATACTAAATGTGGGAGTTGGCTGAATGAACAGTCAATTTCTAATTTTACCCTTCTATCTTTCTTTTTTTTATTGTTTTAATACGTGTCCCTTTATCAACCTTCTACCCTAAGGTGTCGCGTTTCTCCCGCCTCTCTTTGTCACCGTCTCCCTTCTGCTCTTCTACTATGAAGGTGTGGGAAAGAAGATTGTCCGCCCGGCACCATCACCACCAACGGAGATTTCCTCGTCAAACCCTAGAGCTTCACTTCACCCCAACACCCTCTTCACCAAGTTCTTATTATGAGCTTTTCTCTCCACCGCCTCCGCTCCTCTCTTTCACACGGAACTCATATCAGAATTCACCCTAATTCAACGCTTTCCTTTCCGGAATCATACTCGTGTTTTGATTTTTGGATGGGCTACCACTCTCCAATTTTAACGGGTTTTCAATCTCGAACTCTTCTTCCGTTCTTCTAATCGTTATTTTTTGTTAATCGCTTTTGATTTTATGGTTCCCTCAACTCCATGCAGGAGAGGAAACCGATTTGAAGGGAATTGCTTTAGAATTCTTGGTATTGCCGACTACTGACTTTTTGTGTAATCTATTTACTTCTGTAAGATACCGCTTGAGGTTCCTGGTGGTGTCGACTACTATCTTCCTCTTTCAACAGGTTTGTTTCTTCCTCTCTCAGTAATCAATATGTTGGCACACGATTTCATTTTGCTTTCGGCCTCTTCCATCGATCTCTCTAAACAAGTGAAAAACTCCGTTGAGGTTCGGCAATCGATCGTTGAGGAGCCGAAGAGGACGATGAAGATGGGACTAAGGTCACGGTCATCTTCGGTGCTCAAACAGGCATTGTCAAGGGTTTTGCCAAGGTGATAAAGCTCCTCATATTCCATCCTTAACCGCTTCTTCATCCGTGATCTCCCTTCCTCTCTTCTGCACAACAATTTTGGAGGTTTAGGGTTTGGAATCGGGCATGCTGATGTCAAGTTCACTATCCGCGCACGCTATGGGTTTAAGGTCTATTTGGACGTTCACTAGAGCCCTAACCCGTCGACCTCTTTTAGTTCTCCATGATTCAACAAATTTATCCAATAACAAGCTACACAATGGTCTTGCCTTGACCCCTCAGATGGGTATTTCTCTCTACAACTCTTTCTTACCCTTTGATTTGCTCCAATAACAAGCTACACAATTTTTTTTTTTATGATTATTAACCAGAATTTATCTGAATTATAGCTGAGTTTACTGTGATAAAGTTTACGGTTTTCAAAATATCAAAAAAGTTCAACAAAATGAAACATTGCAAAACTATCTTCTTGTGGTTGAGAGAAGGTTAGGAGTCAATATGTTGTGAAAGTGGAAACTTTGAATTGATCCCTTTTATCTTTGACGTCAATATTATGCTATCATTGTTCTTTGACAATATAATTCACTTCTTGTATCAGGGATGACTGATATGGTCTTTCCAGGAGCAGTGCATACTCGATTTGAGCATTCTCATGGTGTATGTTGGCTTGCTGGTGATGCTGTTCACCAACTTCTGAGTAATCATGTAAGAAGTTCTAAAAACCATAACTCTCACTTTTTAGGGTGACCTTGACATTTTCTCTCTACACTAACTTGGGAGTGTGCGTCTAACAGTATTTATCGTGTTTGTTTTTGTCTTTTATTTGCAGGGACCGGATCTTGATATTGATCGTTTTGATATACAGAATGTAAAGCTTGTTGGTAAGCTTATGCACACTATTGATTTTACTTTTAGCATACATGATTCAGTGGTTTATTTGCTTATCAATTTGTTGTAGGGTTATTACATCATCTGGGTCATGTGTCATTCAGCCACATGTTTGAGTCGGAACTTCTTCCTTGGATTCTTCATCATAGAAAATGGTATTTCCTTTGATGCTTTGTTTTACAAATTCACAGCCCTTAATTTTCCTGGAAAAGTAAATGAATGGACCGGATACATATACTAATTACCATAAAGGAAAATGTGAAGCAAAGAGATTACGCGAACATGATATTATCCATACATTTGTTACGTTCTTCAATCCCTCTGATCAACAACCATTATAATTGCATTTCTTATACCGATGATTAGACTAGCAAATATTTACTATCTTCATCTATGCTTTTCTCTTGTTCTTTTGTTTTAGTGGGAGTGTGCTGAAGTTTGGCTTTTTTAATTTTCTTTTGCAGTTTTTTGATTTTGCATACTCTCCAGATCCACACAGTAAGCATAGAACCTGATTCTTTATGATAGATCATGGGAATTCTTGTTTGTTTAATTGTATGCTACATGATAACAAGTTGCACCCTTCACCAGCATTAACTTCATAACCGTACTTATTAGTCATCAATGCACAACATTGATACCCTTCAGTTATCGACTCTTCATCTTGATCTTAATTCTTTAGAACTAATCATTTTATCATCTTGTTATTGACTCTTCATCTTGATCTTAATTCTTTAGAACTAATCATTTTATCATCTTGTTAAAACCCTCTTTTATCACTTATACTTATCATGCCATGTCATGCTTTATTTTTGTGTCGTCTTTCTTATCCTTCGTGTAGAGATGCTCAACTGCGAGAAAAACCTAAAGTGACGTATAGGAAGTTCCTTTTTCGCACCATGAGAAATTCTACAATGACTGATGATGTATGTATGTGTATTGTAGGCATGATCTATTTCTGTCTACTTTCATAATCTTATTGCTCCTCTATTACTTCCTTCGGAAGAATCCACCGGTAATAATTTACCAGTGCGGAACTTTGGTACTACCTTCATTAGGGCAGTCATCTATTGCACTTGTGCTAAATTTGAAACTATTTTATTTGGCAGGAAGAGAAGTTTCAGACATATCAAACATTATTGGAAAAAGTAACAAAAATCAGGGCTAAGTTTTTAATAAGGCCTGTCAATGCCAATGTCATTGCAAATAAATAGATATTTAGCTAAATATCTCTGTTTGAAACCATTTTATTTGGCAGGAAGAGAAGTTTCGGACAGATCAAATATTTTATCTTAGTATTTGGATTGTATGACACACGAATATTGGCTACTGATATATGACTCCATTACTCCCTGCTTGTCCTCATTCCTGAATCATCCACCATTTTAGATTTTACTTTGTGTTGAGATGAATCAGTTTGTACGATTGAAATCGTTTGTTTATTCAAAGATCTCACCTATTCATTTCATTCCTATAGTGGTGGAATCAGTTTGTACAATTGAAATCGTTTGTTGATTTAGATATTTCAACTATTCATTCCATTCCTATAGTGGGGGAAAACGAGAATCGAATACACACCAACTTCCTACAAATACTCGGATTCACCATCTAGAGAGTGCCGACGGCTTGAATTAAGCACACTATTTCCTAACATTATGCATTACACGATTAACAAATTAAGATATGCATATTACATTTTCTTATTTCTGCAGGTGTTTTAATTTATTTATGAGCGAATCTAGCTATCTTTATTTTTCTATAAATGTTTATCAGCCCTCTTATAACTTGATTGTGCCTTCATTATGATGCGGAAACAATACTAAAGGAGACTCAGTCTGCAAGATTGTCAATGAAGTTGCACGACTTGGGTGGTCTTAACGATGGGATTTTTGCTTCTGATGGGCCTGTACTTCTCGTAGTCGCCTTTTCAGGTGGATTTTACTCCTTGAAGATGTTGATCTAATACTGCTATTAGTATATTTCTGCTCGTGTTGATTGATTTGGTTATTTTTTCTGTACTTTAGTTTGTGTTTTGGTTGGCAGTCAGTAGATTCATGAGGAAATTATCCGGGCTTTGACTAAAAATTCCATTCTGGTATTTTTATTTTTTTTGCTTGCTTTTGGATTGTTTCTTTTGGAATTTGGATTTGATATATAGATAGGGCTATATTTGTGTTCTCAGATGATATAAAACCACCATACTACAATATGGCAGCAACCTATTATATAAGTGACTCATACAATTGGCAAGATTGAAAACCAATTAGTGATACCTTTTGTTCATTGCGTGAAATGCCTTACCAAATTAATTGGTATTTTGGATCCAATCCATTATTTGTCACTTGGAAGAAAGTGGTGAATGGAAGAGAGCCTCGCTTGTGTGGCTGCATTGGAACTCTAGAGGCTCGCCATTTGATTGATGGTTGTAAGGGCTATGCTTTAAATAGACATACTTACAGAACTCACATTGCAAGTTGAAGCAATATTATCAATAGTCGTAATTTATCTTGATTTGTTACTCATTATTAACTTCCAGCATGTAAGTGTTGTTAAATGCTAACTTTGGTTCTACTCTATCATTGTTTAGCTAAATCTATCATATTATGTTCCACGATGTCAGATAGTACACTTAGGGATCGATTCCCGAATACAGGCTAAAGAATTTCCTCAGTTGGATTGTACAATCTCTATCTTAGTCAATTATGAAACTGCTGGCAAGTACCTTGATTGGGAGAACCATATAAACTAACACGACAATGCGAGGTCACTGTAATCCTTATCTTGTACGGTCTTCCGAGGTAATTTTTATCTATTGGAAACACCCCATTTTTCTAATTTTATCCATATATTACTACTTCTGATCCCATTTTTCTCCATTGATTTAGGTGAATTGGTGGTATGCCTCCCCTCTCTTGCCGTCGTTCGGCTTCAGGAAATTTGGGTATTTGTCACTGCTTCATTTCAAGGTCCGTCTTCCATTTTGAGATCAGTTTTTGACCATTTTATTTTCGAAAAGCAGGGTTTCTTATTCCTGTACAACTTTCCTATTTAGTAATTGCCTTTATATCTTTTTTTTATTAAGGTTATATTAGGTAGTTGTGATCTCTTTGGATGTTGGTTCTTATTTGGCTGTGAGTCTGTGAGTATGGAATCAGGATGGATTGGAATTTAGGAATGACATCCTTTTTTTATGTTTCTTTTGGTATTGGGTTAGGTTTAATTTAAGAATTGAGTTTTCCTAGAACTGTATATTTAACGGGTTGGTAGAAAAATCTAACTGTCAATGATCATTGTGCAGCCTTGCTTGCTAAATACCATTAAGTGCGAGATGAGATAGAAGAAGGAAGATAGACATGACAGCAATGAACACTCCAAGTCTCTGCCATTTGCTTTCAATTGTCCAGAAGAACGCATCCTTACAAGGCTGGCAATTGAAACACATTGATGTGCTATTGTTCTCCCAAGTATCACAATATGCGTAGTAAGGACTTGTTTTACGAGCAAAGTTGTAATTCAACGGCCTCTTCTAGAATGTTGCGTTTACGTATTCCATCTCGCATTCGCTTGGCGGCCTGCAACATCCAGTCTTCGAATCCAAAACAAGTAAACAACAAAACATCAGTATCATGAATTCGATCTATAATGTTTACCTCTAATGGCGATAGCTTTGAGTTTGTGAATTCATAAGACTTGACTGTCTTCAGAATGGTCAGTAGCAATGTTAACTGGCGGTAGATGGTGAACCGCAATTAATTTGATATCTACGTTTTGACGGGATAGATTTGAAGAAGCATCTCAAGAAGCAAGAGCAGTGGACTGTTGAAGTTTAGTACCCTTTTATAACCCGACAAAGGGCCACGATTGTGTTTGCTTCCTTTATAGAAATCAAATCAGTTGTGTATATCATTCAAAACTAATAGGTCATCACTGTTTTGTATAGGATTTTTTACTTCTATTTATTATGATTTTATAAATCTCGGGTTTGTTTAATAGTTATTTAGTCGGTTTACTAAGAATGTTTTAATCAAACATCACTATTGTTATTTGTTTAACCATGTAGCTAATGCTTACTTTATGCGTAAGACGAGCCTCTTTTATATATAATATTTACGTAACTCGATCACGTAACGAAAAAAAACACTCAAACATGCAAATTTTACTCCCCAATTTTTTTCCCCTCTACTTATTTCTCGATTGCATATCTCGATTGCATATAACGGCCGCGCATAAAAGTGGGAGAGCTCTTAGGAACAGTGAAATCTCTAGCTTCCCTTTTGGAAAAAATTACACAACAAACCATTCAGCTGCTCGTGGCCCTTTATGTGAATGCGCTGAACTCAAATACAATATATTCCCGTTAATAAACCCATGTCCCCTCGGCCCTCGTCAGCCCCTCCTTGCCCTTTTCTTCACCGCCGAAAGAAATCCCGTTGAGCCCCAGCCGCGTTAACCCCCTTATCCATCTTTTCGCTTCAGCCAGGGAACACGCTAGCCTTCTCCTACTCCTCTTCGTCTCGGCCAATCGGCACCCCGCTGCCTCTTTTTGCACCGCTGAAAGGAAGCTTGCAGAACCCTAAACGGGTTTACCTCTTCGCTCCAGCCAACGTCCTAGCAGCTACCGGAACCCTCCTTTCACAGTTTTGTATGTTCGCTCAGGCGTCGGCCGCGCAATTGGCGGTGTTTCTCTCCTTGTAATATCGTCGGTCCCTTACAAGTTGCCCGTTGGGGTCTCTGCTGACAAAATAGATAACTCGCCTCCTTCAATTTCTCAGGCGTTCTGCTCAGAGCTGAGGTAGTGTATTTTCCACATTCAATTTATTTGTGCCTGAGAGTTAATGCCACCAAATACGTTTCAATTGCTAACACTTTGTTTCACAACAAATACGTTTCTTAATATTGAATTGGAAGAGCAATAAGACAGATGCTTAATTGATGAGCATTATTCGAAAGAAGATACGTAGGTGACACAAATAGCAGGCCATAACGGTAGATCAAATTTCCCTGAAGCAGTTCCTTCCTTTGCTTTTAAGAAGTTTTCATTGCTGCCTTTATTGTGATTATGATGATCGGTTGATTTCGCTGTAAATATATGTAGTTGCATAGTTTCTGAAATGTAGGGTACAAATCAATTTAGAGATGCACTCAAGGTGTTCGTTTAAATGCCTATGAGAACTTTAGGCTTAGGGACGCCAAAACACTAAAAGCTACTTACTTGTGTTTGCATCCTTAATCTATCACATTATTTATGCTTATTTTTTGGCTTCTGTGGTCATCGATTTAGGGAAAAAACCTATTCAAGATATAACAATTACAGTATTATGATCCAATAAAATTTTGTGATATTTTTGATTGATTTGATCGTCAGGGCAGACTAGACATAATAGGACCAATAGGTTTTGCGAATTTGGTTGAACAAGTAAAATGAAGCATGGTTTTGTTTTCAAGATGCCGCTTTCGTTTTTATACTGGGAGCTATAGCTATGCACTATCCATTTTTGGGGAGTATGTACAGAATGGAGAGATGGAAATGTTATAATGTCTTTTAATATCGTAAAGGAAATTGTTATCATTCTTGATTGTCATCATTGGTAACTTGACATAATTTTGTTGGCCTCACATCTCTTCCGGCAATTCCTCTAGAGTCTGCAATGGCTATGGCAATGCCAATGGGTATGTGGGGTGTTCAATTCAGCACAGTTCTGAAGGTAGTTTAGGTTATAAAAGATCAACTTTTAATTGTGGAGGATTCTGAACTCCAGTTTTTGTTTGTTGTTGAAGCTAACAGATACACTGTAGTAGCCTGTATTAGCTGCGGAGAGTTATAGAAGATGAGAATCAAGTGTAGGATTTGGTGGCCAAATCACCTTACATCCTCCAAGCCACCAGTTCCCGGTCTTCTGTTATTTGGGTGGTTTGTGTCCAATTCTTCCATCTCAGTCGACGCTGTTGTGGCTTTTGCTCTTGAAGAGTCTAATTTCAGAAGTTACAGTTCCTCCATCATCGAGGTATTGGATAATTATTCTGATCTTGTTACCATTTAACTTTGTCTATGACCTTCATGTAACTTCGCTCATGACCTCGGTCTTTATTTATATACAAGTGACATTTGGACACTGGTTTTTGCAACTAGCACGTTTAGGTTGGTAAACGGAATTATTTGAAAGGATCATTAATGATTGAAGGGTGCATTTGTTCTTATGCACATGCTATTGTTGTCTGAAATTTGAGAGGACAGTCTGCTGATCACTGATGATTTGATGAGTTACATATGAAGACACTGTAGGTTCATACTGGTCTCGTGTTCTTGGAATTTCACTCTCCGTATACTTTGGGTTGAGTAACAATTTAACTTATCAACAAGTAAAGTGGATTATTGGTATGTTTTTCGCTAATATTACTCACCGTTCCCCTTGTCTTAATATGAATATATACCAGCAGGCCATCCAACATGTGAGAGAAAGAATGCCTATTTCATTGCGGGATAAATCTAGCTTTTCTATTTTGGGCAAGTATGTCCAAGATTCGGATAATGTAAGTGACATAGCTAGGTCCAAGAAGGTAGATTTTGATGGAAACAATATTCTTCCTCACGGTAGTCGTCATCGGCACAATCTGAGTTGTCATGCAGAGGAAGCTCAACATTGGAAGTGTGGTTGTATAAATGTTGACGGCTTGCCAGATCAGCATACAAACACCGTTTGTGGAAAGTTTAGATGTATTCAGCTTGTGTATGATCCTCGTGAATATTCTTGTAGAGGAATTGGTTATGTTCCTACAGTACATCATTTCCACTGGGATGGGGAGATTGTCCAGCATTGCGATCTTCACGTACGTAAGTCTTGTTATCTTCTATTGCTTGCATCCGTGCCACTTTTTACTTGTCTAAATGCTTACTTTTTTCTTTTCTTTTTTCCCAATATATTCAGGTTATTTTGTATGAAACCCCCACATTTGGCAGTCACCATTTTTCCTCAACTATTTCTAGTTCTAAATGGACAGAGGATCCTTCTAAAAGGCCCCAATGGGTAAATCAGCTCTGTCAAAGGCACCAAAACCTTGATTTGGTAAAATAGAACACTACTTTTTTATTTGGCTCAATATCTGTATCTTTACTAATTTGTTTGTTTGAAATTGTGTGGTAGGACACGGTCATTGTTGCCCTCAACAGTGCAAAATCTTCAAATAGGTTGTTTGACAAATATCTACAAGGATCTTGTAGCCAGTATCCTGTTATTTACAAGTATGTTTGCTTGCATTTCTATACAGTTTTTCTTGAATCTTCATCTTCTCTTTTTGACGGCCTGATGGCAATTTGCAGGTTTTTTAAGTATGGCTGCCATTTATTAGCTGCATTGATTGCCACCTTTTCCACTTTGCTCTATATAGTTCTTCAGATCTTCCACAGCTTCATGAGATTGGGATCAAATTTTTGGATTTGTATTGCATTAACAAGGATGTTCAGCAACACAAGGAAGAATATAGAACTTCGTTTCTCCCAAATACTCCACTGGCCAATCTCCCTTAAACAAGCTGCTTTAAGGTAATGGAAATTGCTTGTTCCAGTTGATGTGACTATATTTGGTGTCCCAACTGATGTATCAGTATTATTGTTTTGAATACTGTTATATATGTCTCCTTTTATATAAATTTAGCTGAAATATAATCTGTTTTCTCATTATTTGTCTTTTCCCCAAAATCTTAAGGTCCGCATCATCGGTTGAATATGTGGAAAAAGCTGCACTAAGAGAGCATTCCATTTGGTCATGTGTAATAGTTGACATTATTCTGGGAAATCTGGCTGGATACATATTGCTCTTGCATCCAAAATTGTTCTCAGAGTGGGTTTCGATCTTGGGCAGCCACATAACTGATGACGTCTTGCGTACTGGTTGTGCCTGGCTGATGGGAGTCCCTGCAGGTTTCAAGTTGAACACTGAGCTTGCTGGCATACTTGGCATGGCTTCTCTCAATGCTATTCAAATCTGGTCTACCCTCTGGTCTTTTACAATATGGTTATGTTATTATGCCATCAAAATTTTTGCGTTATCTGGTATTTTTCTTGGTATGACCATTCCTGCTGCTATGCTGATGGACATGATGACGATAGCTGCAAAGCATGTTTCAAGTCTTCATTGGTTGATGTCACTCTTATATTCACATCAGATTCAGGCACTAACTGCTTTATGGAGGCTTTTTAGGTGATTATTTATTCCTCTGGGCAGTTTTTTCTTGTTTTCTTTGAAGGTTAATCGGACTATATCCCTGAGAGGCTGATTTTCTTTGGGTTTTTTTCTTAAATCTCCTCACATAGAGTTGCCCTCTAATTTTTTTACAGGGGTTGGAAGTGGAATCCTCTTCGCCAAAGATTGGATAGCTATAACTACACAGTGGAGCAGCATATAGTTGGAGCCCTCCTCTTTACCCCGCTCTTATTACTCGTACCAACCACATCCATCTTCTATATGTTTTTCACAATCATGAATACAACCACTGTCTTCCTGTGCATCTTAATAGAAGTCACTATTTCTGTAATCCATGCTACACCTTACAACAAAATCTTCCTCTGGTTACTGAAGCCAAGAAGATTTCCTTCTGGAGTCTGGTTTGAAATGATATGTTATAGGAACACCTCCAGTGATACATCAACAATCACATTATTCAATGAAGTTGGTCCAGCTTGTCATAATAGATCTCAAGATGTGATTGTTGATGTGAATCAAACTACTCTCCTGCTTTCAAAGCTTCAGAGCAACACACTGACTCTCGGTAAGGATCTATCGTGTTTTATTGTTGGCTTCAAGTCAATCCATGATTGCATTTATTGGTTATGTACTCGTTTTCCAAGTCTGATCTTTTGTTCTCGCCCTGCTTTCTTGTTGGGTTTGCCTACCAGTAGTAGTAGTTTTCCATGGATGAAAGTAGAAAAAAAGAAGCGAGATATAAGCTATCATCACTAGTTCATACCCTTTGTAAATCGTGATGTAAGAATTGATATGATTCTTCGTATATCATCATAACAAATCTTCCATGTACGATGAGATAAGAAATTTTCATGCGATCACTATTTAAGGTTGTGGGAAGAGTACGAGGTCTACTTCATCAAAATTTAACTGAGCATGTAACCTTGGGTGTAGATATATATTTTTGTACATGGTCCTCAGGCAGCACCAACATATATTATTTCACATGAATGCTGATGCAAAGCATGTATTTTCAGGACAGTTGATCCTGCCCCATTATAAGAATATTTTTGCGGGAGTGCTGACAACATCAAATCATTCATCAGTCAATGGAATCCTAACGGGCAAAAGGTAGTTAACTGAGACTCAATTTTCCAGCTTCACTCTTTTGAGATCTTTGCTCACTTATACTTGTTCTGTGTCAAGGCTTCCAACTTTGCTGGGTGCTGCACTTCCTTCCCCAATGCCTTGGATATTTGTGTCCTTGAAAGAGTATTGGTACATATGCTATGAGTCGGTTTGTTCGTACTTGGAATGAAGGTGGAGGTAATTGAACTTGGTGTTGACACTCGATGGAACTTCGTGTAACTCGTAATATCAGAGTGTTTGACTCAATCATGCCTGGAGCTTGGTATTTGTGCATAGCATTGTTGATTTTGCTTGACCAATTCTTTTGGAACTTAGATGTGTGATTTTAGTTGAAATTTCCGTCTAATTTTGGTTTAGTTTGAGAGGGTAATCTTGGGGTTAAGTTCAGATGCAAATCTGTCAAAACTAATGTTTGATTTGTTGAATGGATATGAAATTCAGGCATCTACATTTGTTCCCTAATCCCTAGTTTCTATTTTCTTATGCTTTATCAGGTTTTTCACTATGAACAAGTACTTTTAGACCCTATTTTAAAGTTAATAGAGATCCTTTAATTTGCGATTTCGGTCACTGGATTAACCAAACTTGTTAGGCATCAACAGTTGTGTACGTTGTCGCATTTTATTTTAGGGAAATTTCGGATGTGCCCCTGTGGTTTGGGATTTTCCGAATTTTACCCATAGATTTTTTTTTATCTAGGATGGTGCTCTTGTGATTTAGTGTTTTTCGAAAAATGTTCAATTCCATTTAAATTGGAAAAGGGTGTCAACTTAACATAATTTTTTTAGAAAGACCTAGTACAAAATGTTTAGACTCTTTTATCATTTAAAAAAAAAAAATTCTCATTTAAAATTAATTATTTTAGTTGACATCCCTTTATAATTTAAATTGAATTGTGCATTTTTCATAAAATATTAAAACACAAGGGCACTATCTAAATTAAAAAAAACCTCTGGCAAAATTCGAAAAACCCCAAACTACGGGTACCAATTTCCCTTTATTTTTCCTGTTTGTCTTGTTTGGCTGTTCTTTCTTCTACTTAAAGATCAAGATTTGAAATGTTTGTAATTGACAATTTATAAATGTTGTTGGTGGAACTGATGAAGAGTAAAAACGTTGGGTTTCAACCCCTCCAACCAGACCACAACATGATCAGAAAATGTCATTTTGCAAAGAAAAAACAGGTAAAACGCTTTCCGTCAAAATGAGTTATCTACATACACAACTACAATCTCAATCAAGTCAAAACTAAAAAAGGGTGGACACCCTTGAGCCTCTCTAAAGTGAGTCCATCTGCCATAAACAAAGCCAGGTGTTACCAATCTTCATCACAGGTGACCACCAAGGAAACGGTCCGTTGGATTATAGCTCTTATAAGCTTGAGGAAGAAGCGCCTTGAACATTAACTCATCATTAAACACTAACATACAAGATACAACTATTCAACTCATCCCGGAGAGATGAGTCCAATTGGTGACCAGCTCACGGATCAACCTCGAAAATATTCAGAAAGAGTGAGTCGAGTTTTCGGTCGGTCATCATAATAAATAACAATGTCATATAGTTAAAGGTAAAAATCTTGTCTCGGACAACACTTCAGCTATAATCACGACCGGAACTTGGAGCTATTTTTGACAACTTCAAAATTTAAAATTTTTTCCGCAACCACCCCAAAGGCTATCCAGACTTTCCGCAGCCACCCCAAAAGCTGGTTGTTTCTGGATAGTTACGTTTGGGCTTGAAAATGGGTAATAAGTTTACACAGATCAAATGCCACAAAAATTGATATACATTAGTTCTCGTATACTTGGTGGACAAGGGAACAACATTTCCTGTACCAACCTGCTTAAGCAAACGAAAACGTGCATCACTTGAAAGATCAAACCACTGTGCAAGTTTACTGAGCATGAATGGTTCCGAGCTTGTTATGTAGAGAGGTAGACAACTTGGTTGTCGCTGCTCGTCCTCTATCAAGACAATGGAGGTACTCATCCACTGTTAAACAAGATTTATGTAACATCAGTGGACACTTACAAACTATATCAATAAGGACAGGTATAATCATATAGAAACCCGAAATCACTCCACGGATGACAGAAGTTATGATGCCATGTTCAAGCGGTTCACCATTAACCAGTAAGGATTCTTTCAGAAGGGCCGATTCAATGGGATTTGGGAAAGCCAGATACACAAAAGCCTTCATATTCTGCCAATTACAATCAAACATATTCGTTGTCATTTCATGCCCATAGAATGACCATGTTTTAGTCTATAAACATCCATGTACAAAAAAAGTATGGCACAAAACAAAGCAAACATCAGCTCTGATAAGAGAAATGCACCGACTTAATTTTGCACACATACATCATCACTGATAGAACCCACTAGAAGTAAGGATCTCACACACAAGAATTGCTGTAGAATCTCCAATTTTGCAAAAGATTAATTTTGTGATATATTAAGCTGAGTGCAGCTTAAATAGGAAAGGAAATACAACGAAAAGCCTACAAGTTAACCCACTAAAATAAAGGAAATGATTAAAAAACTGAAGTCCTAAAATCAGGCAACGATACTATTGCCGAATTTGCTCAACAATAAGCCTTTTCCTCTTTCTGGAATATTTAGCATTGATGGACGAGTGTCAATCACAGACAAAATTTTGGTTTATACTATATGTATCTTTTTGGTCTGGTATACAATGGAAAGGAAATGAGGCATATACTAACTTGAAGAGTGATGATACATGGCTCCAAGATAATATCCGTCCAAGATATCCCCGCATATTATCATAATATGTTATGTAGTCCATCACCCCCAAAATTAAGAAAATTTCCAAAATACATATCATGAGTATAGAGTATATGGATTGCATCCGGATGATGAAGGAAACATTTTATTACAGAAAGGCTTTAGATTGTAAACAGAAAGAAGATTAGAATAACCTGCTCTTCTTGTTTTGTTGGGTCCAACATAACATGTCCCTTTTCTGTCACGCAACAACATATTGCAACTGCACAATCCATGTAAACAATAAACAAATAGATGTACTATAGAGCTCACTAAGAGGATATGAAAGCATTGGTACCAACAAGATGCTTCATAGGAATACAGGCATCTACAAGAGCAGCACAAGCAGCATTGATGGCACATGGAAGTAGCTACCACAGTCAAGGAAATTTTTAATTCAAACCTCTTTTGTCTTAGAATTAGGTATTATGATATGCCTATAAGAAGTGAAATAGTATTTTCAACAGGCATAATAGTAGATATACAAGCCATATTAATCAAGGATACGGAACCATCGTCATCAAGAACCTGCAGAGGGAACAAACAAGTTCAAATGAATAATTGTGAACTTACACATATAGCAATCAGTAACACAGTATTTATCACAAACACTCCATGCCTAATTTAGCAACCATAACAGTTAAGAACATGAACAACGTGACCTAAAAAATTTCACCTTTACAACGTAACTCATAAGTCATGATGACACTTTTTTCATTAGACTTTGTATTTATTACATAGACAACTTCTAGGTCTTCTAATAAACCCTTGACTTCATTATTCTTTTATTAACTTGTTGCAAAGATGAATCGATATATTATTAGCTTATACAATAAAATATCAGAAATTTACAGCAACACTTCATGTAAGTCCAGAAATCAATCATTGAATTTTAATAGCAAGTTAGCAACCCCACATAGAAGATGAGACAGGGAATATAAGCAATAGTGCTATCGCAGACTCACAATATACGTTTGTACTTTGGCCAAAAAACAAAGAATAGGAATCCATTAAGCTCACCTGAATTACAACAGATGTAGTTGTATTTGGATTTATTGTTAGTATGCAAATGCTCTGCAAAGTTTTCTTAAGTATCATCTCACACTCCCTTTCAGGTTTCCCTAGGTAATACAAATTCATCAGCAAAGCGTTGTCCCAACTCCCACCAATAAGCTTAATTTACTATCACATTTGAATACACATAACAAATATTGGAAAAAAGAAAAAGGGTACCCGTCATGGTTCCCGATATTCCGGTTTACAGAGGAATAGCATGCTTAGAAATATATTAAAAAATCATGGCTATATTTATCGGCTTCTGTTATTCCAAAAATCTCTACCTGCCTAACATCTCAATTGACAAAGATAAATATTAAGTGAAAAATGCAGAAAAGCAAGGTCAACATGGGTGATCGAAGTATTAATCAAAGTTGCGCTATGACAACATACTAGTAGATCATGCTTGTATTTCTTATGAGAAGTAGTAGAACTAAAATTTTACAAACTACATGCTGATACTTAATTCCATAAGGAGGACATGCTAATTGTATAGCCTTAGGATTCTAGGGTTAGAGTAACACGTAAAGTTTCAAACAAAACTCATCAATTTGACCAGTTTTAGGCTTCCAAATAACCTCAATAGAAGCCTTTTCTGGGTTTTCATTCTTCTTAGTTCCCGCTTTCGGTCCATAGACTGCAGCTAAAACCTTGGTATTCCCTATTATAGAAAAAAGTTTGCACATTAAGAAGTTCCATCCAATCAAAACACCAAAACCATAAAAAACTCCATGGAACCAATTCTGGCACTAGGCATCACTTCTAAGCATACAGAGGAACACTTCAACACTTGGAATTCGAATTGTAATTGACACAATGCCAGAAATAATGAGTATTGATAACATAAGAAAGTGAGATTGTTACAAAAAGGAGCGGGGAGAAGGTACCTTGGGACCAACTAGCAGAACCATGAGCACGGTTGAGAATGCCTCTAGTGCAAGCAAAAGGCCTCAACTGGTTGGGCGTTCTGCTATCGGATCTATCAATTTTCATTTCTCCCCAATTTCAAAGTTGATGATTTTAACAATGGAGGATTTGAGAGGAGGGAGGTGAGTTAGGGCTTTGGGGAGCTAGGGTTTAACGACCGATTTGAGAACAAGTAAACCGTTGGTTACGCTCGCTAGGGAGGGTTGTGTTCTGAGTTACGGTGGACAACGCTAAATTACGCTTTTACTCCCTAAAGTTAATAAAAGAATAATGTCAACAAGAAAAATTGTAACAAGATTTGCAACTGCGAGAGAAGAATCGGCGAGCAGACCTTAGGGTTGGAAGAAGTGTCGTATGCAGAATCAATATCATCGAAAGAGGAAGAAGCAAGAAGGAGACATGGCCGAGGAGGGGAGACAATAACGATAGGTTTGAATCGTTGAAGAGAAGACGTCTTGTAAAGCTAGATGCGGGTATGCAACGAAGAGGAGGTTGTACCCAGGTTACCAGTAGGCCTGTTCAAGTCCGAGCCAGCCAGCCCGCCCGCGAAAACGGGCGGGTATGAACATCGACAGAGGCCCGGCCCGCCAGTCCCGGCGGGCCGGGTTCGAACAAGGTACCAGGCCCGGTCGGGCTGCTCGGCCCGGCCCGGAGCCCGGCAAAAAATAAAATAATATATATATATATATATATATACATTTCGTTACTTTCGTATAACCCTAAAGTTCTAAACTTCTAATTGAACCTTTTGATTATGTTTGTATGATATTTTTCGAGTTTTATAGGCACACTGAAATTATACTGCTGAAGTACGGAACTAACGTAAGTTTGTGTACAATTACAGATTTTTTTTGTTTTTTGTCTACATGTAAATGATTAAGTTTGTTAATATGAGAGACTAAGATTGTGACTATTTGAGGAATTTGAGATTGTGGTTTTTGTTTTCATGGGATTGTGAATGATTGAATGTGAAAATTGAGATTGTAAAATATGAATTACTATGTGTATATGATTGAATGGATTACTGAATGTATATATGCAATTTGAGAATTGACATTCTGAATTAGTAATGTGACAAGTGAGAATTGAGATTCTAATTTGTGAAATGCGATGACTAAATGTTTATATGTATTCACAATTCAAAACAAGAGAAAATCAGTGAGTTGAGTCTATGTTTTCTTTTTTCTTCTCCTGCTCCTGCACCCCGGGAAAGAGTAAATGAGTGAAAAAATGGAGAGAAAGCTAGTAAGAGGGACTTCAAATGAAGTTCCACAAGATATATAAAAGAGAGACAAATATACATGTCTGAAGTTATAGATTTTTTCTGCTGAGCTTGTCAAAACATATATTTTATTGAACCCCATCATTGAGATGGATGGTGTAACGGAACCTCCTCCCATTTCAATAATTTTTTCCTTTGTTGTTCGTATTTGTATTCACTTATCTTTCCAAATTGATTGTGATATTTTCTCTTTGATTTTTCGCTTTTATCCACGTGTTGTCGAGTTTGACTGTCATTACTTTGATTTTCTTCGTTACCAATTTGCTCTTGTTGTATAGATCTGTTAAAAGAACAGGCTACTCTTTGTTTTGTTGATTTTCAGTCAATTCAATCTCTCTGTGTGATTTCTTTGTTGACTATGCTCACAGATTTTAGTTTCTACTATATTTATACTATTGGATTAGAATGTTTTACTTTAATCTTTAAATATATAAAGAGTACATGTTTTTATTCTATGTTCATAGGTTGACTTTATCACGTTCTTTTGTTCTTTATTTATTTACCTTGACTTCTTTGCTCATGGCCTGGTAATTAACTAACTGTAAAAAATTTCTTTTGGGTTTGGCCATATATTTTTTTCTTGTCTTAGTATTTTTCCTGTATGTTTGCACTTTAGTGTTGGCTGGATGGATTTTCTTGTTTGATTGATTTGATCGTCAGGACAGACTAGAGATAATAGGACCAATAGGTTTTGCGAATTTGGTTGAACAAGTAAAATGAAGCATGGTTTTGTTTTCAAGATGCCGCTTTCGTTTTTATACTGGGAGCTATAGCTATGCACTATCCATTTTTGGGGAGTATGTACTGAATGGAGAGATGGAAATGTTATAATGTCTTTTAATATCGTAAAGGGAATTGTTATCATTCTTGATTGTCTTCATTGGTAACTTGACATAATTTTGTTGGCCTCAGATCTCTTCCGGCAATTCCTCTAGAGTCTGCAATGGCTATGGCAATGACAATGGGTATGTGGGGTGTTCAATTCAGCACAATTCTGAAGGTAGTTTAGGTTATAAAAGATCAACTTTTAATTGTGGAGGATTCCGAACTCCAGTTTCTGTCTTTTGTTGAAGCTAACAGATACACTGTAATAGCCACTCAAGAGACGAGCTCTAGTTCTAGTAATGTCAATGGGTTCACCAAGGATGAATCCCATGAGGGATACATCCTTTTGCTTGCTAAAATCATTTCTGACTTTTGCTAAGCTATTCAGATAGTTATCGAGACCATTAGATCCAAAAGTATTACCTTTGGCATTAGTGGCCTCCTTTGCTGCTATGGACTCGACAGAAGAATCCTTGTTCTTTTGGGGCTCCACATTCTCAACAACAGGAGGGTCTTTCGTAATGACCTCCTTAAAGTTTGGTTTATCTTTGAGTGCTCCAGATTGTTCAACCATATTCATCGAATGAAGGATGAGTTTTGTAGAAGAGAAGTAAATAATGAGTGTTTGATGTGTATTGTTAAGGAGTAGAGCTTCGTTTTTATAGACGAATGAAAACAAGCTTGTATTCAGAAGTATGTGCTTCAGTATTAGCACCTTTCTTGTTTGATCTGGGCTGCCGGAGTATCTTCCTTCTCATCTCGCTCAATATTTCTAGGTATATCCACCCCAATTCCAGAGGGAGCAAATGGGGCAAAATTTGTCGATTTCCGGCATATGTGATGGCGAACCTCCCTTTGTCAATATCCTCGATTGAACTGTCTCTTTCCTTCCCAATTTTGAGTTCTCCAGGATCTCCACCTTCTTTGTCTTTTTGGTTCTTTCTTGAACGAAGGGATGCGAATCAGAAGGTTCACTTGGAGCTTGCTGAAATTGGCCATTTTAGTGGTTTCAG
The DNA here is from genome assembly GCA_033239045.1 of Fagopyrum esculentum. Taxonomy (NCBI): domain Eukaryota; kingdom Viridiplantae; phylum Streptophyta; class Magnoliopsida; order Caryophyllales; family Polygonaceae; genus Fagopyrum; species Fagopyrum esculentum. The sequence continues at coordinate 8,346,455 of BSUD01000004.1, read as the reverse complement.
ATTTAAGGGATGTCTGTGATTTGCTTTCTTATGAGGATTGGCATGGGAGAAAGGGTTTTTTTTGGCTGAAAATCGATTAGGGCTTTTGTCGTTCTTTTGGATGAGCGTTCTCCGGAAATGGGGAGGCTCGCGCGTGGGAGGCGCGTACTTTGGGGTGGGAAAGGGGTTCTGCATTTTTGTTTTTGGGTATTTTAACTCAAATTTGTTAAATCATAAAGTTCTACAAAATTAAATTTTAATTTGATATTAATTTTGGAAGATAAGGTCAAATTGATTTATAGAAAATCATAATTTATCGATAGTTTTCATGAAAAGTTTGTCCAAATTATTTTTTATCGTTTATTTGAGATAATTACTTTTTATTTTTAACTCGAATTTGTTAAATCAAAGGATATAAGCGGCAGAGTCCTCCTCACTTGAACCAACCTTAATTTTGGAAGACAAGGTAAAAAAATTTAATTACATAAGACTAAAATAATTATAACTATATATATTATAGGAGAAGCACTTCATTCCATGTGTCTAAATCTTAAATTTATATCTTATCTTATATATATTAAAAAAGGAGAAGCATTTTTTTGCCACGTGTCATTCCAGAAATTAACCTCAGCCCATCGAAATTTAAATCCGTAATTTGATAAATATTTTGTAATCAGTAAAGTATATAATTATAACAGAAACCATATCGAAAAACCATCAAAAAGATTTTTTTAAAAAAAAACGGTATAGCCAAGAACAAAAATGGTTAAGATTTGAACCCGGAAATTGATAACTTCATTTTTAGTAATAAAGAACAATACTATTCAAGATCTTTATGTAAAAAGAACGAAAACATATAATATTTACGTAAATAATTAAAACAAAAACCATGTCGAAAATTGATAATTGATTCCTTAGTTTCAATCATTATTTAAAATGAAAATTTTCAAAAAGAATCACCGTGTCTAAAACTGAGATTAATTCTAAAAACAATAATTACCAATTTTTATAATTTATAATTTTAATTTTGTTCAAATCTATTAATGTATTAATTTAATTTCTAAATCATGTAAAAATGTTTTAATAAGTTGACCGGATATTAGTTTTAAGATTTGAAAGATTTGGTTGGATATGAATTTACATTGCAACAAAGATAAACAAGATTTTTAGTTGAAACTAAAATAAAACTATTAATAGTTGATAATTTTTATACATAAAAAAAGCTATATTTATAATTTTCAGCAACACTTTGGAATGTTGCTTAAAAACTCATCCAGAATTATACCAAAATAAAATGATAGTGTAACACCCCGAATCCACGGGACTCGGGGCGCTACGGGCGGGGACCTCACAATGGGTCCCGACCCTTAGCTTGACAGTAATTTAACCGGATCTTACAACAAGACACAAATAAAGGCAAAACCGAAATTCATTTTTAATGCAATGATATGAACCCAAAAAGAAAACAACGTAAGACTCCAGCCGAGATACAACTCCAAAGGCTAACGTCATACGCGCGACATACATAATACCATAAACATACATAAAAACAACCCGACTCTAACCCAAACTCACTCCTAAAATGTACGGAACCCCGGCTGCCCACTCTTCCGGATCTCTCGGCCGCATTCCTAACCTGCAATGCAATCTACAACAATATCGGTATAAAACCGTTAGCTAGCAATTCGAATATAAGAAGAACGATAAGGCACAAACACATATAATGATAAAGTAAACACACAATCATGCTTGCAAAGAAGTCCGGTTATTATCTTTAATTTAAGTTATTCCATTACTAATTTCCATTTAGTGGTGGCACGGAAATCACAAGGATCCCGCCCTTGTCCCCTTTCACCAAACAGGTTTGGGCCAGATGCGAATCAGCATCACCTGTTGGACTGGTCGCAAGGCACCTCCCGACCATCCCCATTTTGGGCCGGACATAGTGGTCACCGCCCGTTTATCATACACTTGGGCCAAATAAATAATAACACGTCCACATCCTAGTCCGATCTATAAGTTATTTCATAACAATTAATAAGAATAACACACACCACCCACACGTCACAACTCATATGCGAAAAGCTAGTTAAGTAAGTCCGTAGACTTACCTCACCCAAGGTACACGAATAAATCCTCTAGGCTTCTTGCAGAAAACACTCAATGCCTGAACACAACGAGGCATACTATCATCAACTATTCGTCAAGGTAACCACCCCCGTACTTCTATATGCTCAACTTGTAAGATAATCATTAGCATGCTAGTTCCCATATTTTGATTCTCTAAGTAAGCTTGCCGAAGCACACCACAATCTATAAACTATTCTTAACACCTAAGGTCACGGCCACTATATGGCATTTGCTCTACGTTATACTAGATTCACCTAGTATGATACACTACCGCCATTAACATAAAGAGACGGAGAGGGTACTCACGCGAGTTCCAAGGTAGTGCGGGGGTTATGGATGTCGAGAACGGATTTGGTGGACTTAACGGGTGCTTCCGGACCTATACAACAAAGCTACAAGAATTTAGCTTATAGGCTAGATTGATTGCATAACGGTTTAGACATAATTCGAGAAACTCGTTTTCAAAACACGGTCAAAACCCGTAAAACATTTTCAAGCTGAATAACACGATTATACCCAAAACTCCGAATTTAATATTTTCCGATAAGACGTTCAACTCAACAACTCGGCCATTTTCCCGGAGCTCCAAAACTGGACTAAAACTTGTAATAAAATTCTTACAGTGGCCAAAACTGCAATTTTTAATAATTCTGGGTACAAACTGCAGTTATCTAGGAAATGGGGTCACAAATGCAATTACAGCAAATATGGGGTCAAAATTAGAATATTCCCAAAGTTGATTCTTCAACCAAATTTACGCAACAGAGGAAGAAGGGGAAAAATGGGTTTAATCGCTGCGCAGGTCCGGCAAGGGCAGGGCAACACCGGCGTTAATCCGGCGAGGCGGTGTGGTCTCCAGCGTGGCTGAAGGAAGCGAAGAGGGGAAGGCGGTGACGAGAATCCGGCGCTGTCACAAGACCCGACCACCACGGTTACACAGCAGAGAAGAAAACAAAGAATAAGAGAAGGGAGAGGGAGGGGCGAAGCTCACCAGGCCGCGTCTCCGGCGGGCTGAGGCGGAGCAGAAGGGCGGAGGGAGGGGTGCGGCGCTCCGGTTGACTGATGCAGCAGCGGGGAGGGACTACTTCAACCCGGCGGCACTCCTTCGAGGCTGCTTAATCTCGAGGGTGGTTGTTCAGTTCGCACAGCAGCAAATGGAAAGGGAAACAGAAGGGAGAAATGCAACTGTCAACAGCAGAATGAGAAAGGTGAGGGAAAGTGTGAGGCTGATGCTAGGGGTAGTCAGCACCGAGGAGGGAGGCTAGGGCCAAGGGGGGTCGAGGGGTCGGCTGAGGATAGGTCGGCCTCTGGCCCTCCTCTGCTGCAACGGCACACGCAGGAAGCGACGCAAGGGAAAGAAGAAAGAGAGAGAGGAGAGAGAAAAAATTAAATTAAAGACTAAAGAGGGCTTTTTAAAATAACCAACTCGATCAACATTCGGAACGGGATTTCTCGGATCGGTAAATTCCGATTTCCGACAAAATTAAATTACTAAAAAAAATACGGGAATACATACATGTATCCGCAAAATAATATAATACCCGGAACAAAAATATTATTAAAACTATAAAAATATACTTTAAATAAGAGCTCGAGCTATAGCGAATCGAGGGATGGGAGGAAGGCAAATTCGGAACGCTCCCGAATAAACGGGGCGTTACATCAGGTCCTCCTAAAGAAAAGTTTCGTCCCGAAACTTGCTATATGCGGAACTCTCCAACAAATGTGTCTCGATATTCTCTCGGAACACTATAACGTGGTAACTATGGCCCTTCTAATCCAAAGTCTACTCGCCTAGACTCGCAAGATATACACATAGGAAACACACATAACATCACAGATGCATATGACTCAACCAAGGAAAGAACTAGGTCTGAGCCGTCAATCCTATCGATGCTACTAGTACCAAAGATACTATCCTCCGTCTTCTAGTTAGACTCATGAATTCCTAGTCCGCCACTCGATCATCATGACTGACAACATGATTCGAGTCATGTATGTACTCTCTCGATTGATACCCATGAATCTCTGGGTGAAGACCCTCTACTCTCGGCAGTCACGCCCACCGGTAACCCACTTTCCAAACTTGTGCTAATATCTTAAAAAGATCCGATATATCGAAACTCAATTTCCTTTTTCGGGTTTTTCTCAATACATCACTTCCATTATGGTTCTTCTTTGCTTGTCTCTAACAAAGAAGATCGAACTTTCAGTTTAGACCGTTGGATTTGGTTCTTGTCGAACAAAACTTGATGTTACGCTTCCCCAATTCTTGTTGCAAGTTCCGAGTGATGAATGAAGTACTTCACTTCACACTTCTTCTACTAACGAGTCGCGTATGCTATTACTTTTACATCATTCCTCGATACTCGATCAAGACTTTGTCTTGAGGAATAACTTGTACATGTCAAACCCATCATACCTCGAGGCAACGTAAAAAAAAAAAAATAGTTGCACCAATGAATCTCCTCTTAACTCTCAACAACTCTATTGCCAATTCTTCGTCCCATTCAAAACTTCATTGTCATTCCGAGGTTACCATAAATGGTGTTATACAACTTCTCTCTTCACAGATCCGGTAATGCTCAGCACACTAAGAAAACTTGTAACTCTTTCACATCCTTCGGGGGTTCTCATCCCGTGAAAATTTGTCATACAACTTCTCTGTTCTCGAGAGTAGACCAAAATATCCTATCTAGGAATTAGTAAGCCCATATGGAATCGCTACAACTCGTAGTGACCATGGTTTGTCTGAAATGCCGTAATTGCAATGTTCCAGTCTCGAATTCTCATTTGGTGGAAATCAGACCTTAAATCAATTTTAGAAGACTCTATCGACCCTTGCAACCGGTCGAGTAGATCATCCATTCATTGTAAGGGATACTTGTCCTTCATTGTTATCTTATATGTCTCACGGTAATCGATATATAGATGGAGATAACCTCTCCTCTTTGCAAACTAGTGTTCTCCATAACAACCTCAAATCAAGAGTTTAAAACCCCTTTTTGATGTTCTCTATGGCCGTGCATTGGTTATAATGAACCCTTATCAACACGTCGTTGCAACTAGTCGTTCAATGCTCTTTCGACTCACGTATTTTACAAGCGTCATTATGTAAAGCGCCTTGGAGGTCAGAGTTGAGCCCAAACTCAACCTTAGTGGGAAAATCCACATTCCGATGTATTGGAATCCGTGGTATCTCGGGTTCTATCTTTTCTCTTCCCGTGACATATCGTAATAACCGACCTAAACACGTGTATCGTAATAATCTTGTCTTATCACTTTACTTGTGGTCATGACACAATTGATATACCCCGATCTATTGAGGTGACGTCCTTTAAACACGTGTATTGCTCCATCTTTATCTAAAATGTTGACCGTCTTTCTTTTACAAATCCTCAATCTCCTAAACTTGTGGAACTTGCTCGAGTCTTCCGACTCTTGAAGCCTTGGTTAAGCAATAATTCAACTAATCCCTCTTTTCACTTTTAAAGGAAAGGCGATAATAACATCTCTTGATCTCGTGCATGTGTTCAGTCACAAAGGTCTTAAATACAAGACTCGCTCATGCCTTATAACAAATCGATACAATCTCCTTCACTTCTTCGGACATCCCAAGCTATGGGAGGAGCTCTTCGTATCCCACATCATCATTCACTATAGACATCCTTTCATCAAGTAGGTGTAGAATTTTATACTTCAGCTTCTTTTGTAACGTCAAACCGACCGTAGAGGCTCTAACCTCAATCTTTCATGTACTACTTGTACATCTCATATCAAGAACAAACTTGTACAACTTCAATCTTCTCCTACTCTTGTTGGTCCCTTAAGCATCTCTTGGTATTTCGTGAACAATCTCACACCGTACTAGTATGCCTTCAGACAAAATTCCCAGCCATAATCACAAAAATATCCACTCATTACTCCACCAATCACTAACATCGTAATTTCAAGCTTGAAGTGTTGCCCTAATCTAAGTCCTCCCTTTCACACCAAAGCCACCATGGCTCTTTTGTGTGAGTGTGACGCCTCTCTCTCATCTTTTGCTAGCGAAAACATACCCTTTATTTTATTAGAATAAACATACTATACATCCTCTTATTATACTCCCGTCTACGCACCACAAACAATGAAAATATCACATTCCTCTTGATCTACTAGTTCCCTTTACCATGATCAAAACATAAAACTTCTAATCCAGGTCGATCTCCCATATGTTGTTCTCATGACCTAAGAAGGTCATAAAGGATCTTTACAAACACTTTACAGTCATATGCTTGAACCCACCAATGCTACTTGATTATAACATTTTCACTTCCGTTGAGATAACTCCTTATTGCTGATATTGAACAATCGTGAATACTTTAAGCTCTTGTTGTTGATCCTTTGTAGGCCCATAATCTTGTTTACTCATCCCCTCTACACTCACCAATAGACAAACCGCACCTGTGCGTCCTCAGTTGTCACCGATTAACTTGTATCCGACTTTCTCCGATGTCGACGACTTATTATTCTACTACAGTTCTCATGTTACCATTCTCATGAAGGTTACCCTCCTCGGGGTACTCTACCTTACATAGTTCCTTCTTCATTTCACGCTTCCTTTTCTTTATAAGATAACTATATCTTCTTGGCCTTTTCGTTTCACACGCCCCGCTTACATAGGCTTAATTTTTCCCTCGTGATATCTTGTAAATGTGTATTCTCAACATCTCTAATGTTAGTCATTATCCTCTCGCATTTCTCTTGGTCGGTATCTTAAGTCCTTCAATAAAAGCTCCTTGTTTCTTCTTTCATCTTCTTGGGATCATCATTTATACGCACTTCATCCTTCTTGGCTTTTTAGCTTTATCATCATAACAGAAATTGGTCAACTCCACGTGAATCCCCACCATGCCCTTCTTCTCATAACTCTAGTAATGTTGAATCTTTCACCGTGTGATCTTCCTCGTAACCCTCGTATTTTTGACTCTTCACTTCTTGGTACCTCGCGAGTTTAACTTACGGTATCTTAATCTTTCGCCAATGGTTCATTCACTCTTATTCATCTTGACTCCAATGCTTAGGAGCTTCTAAGGAAAGCTCCACATCTTAATTGAATACCACATTTAACCTTGCTAGAATGTATCTCTCTCCTCCTCGATTCACATCTTAGTTGTCCACGTGTCTCCTTGAAGAACTTATGTCTGTTATCCCTATTGGTCTCGTTGTCTTTCTAATCGTGAATTCTTTGTAATCACTTCCACACCTTTGTGTTATTCCTTTTTCTTGTATGTTCCCCCATCTCAATTTCTCTTAAGTTGTCTCGAGTTTTCTTTTACTTGGCTGTCCTTCGTTTACGTCATCTCTAATCCTCCTCTTCGACATCCTCTTAAAGGAATCCGAGCACGCCATAGTATTCGTCCGAACTTAACGCTCAAACACGATACTTAAGCTTATTCCTCCTCGTATGAACACTATCCTATGCCAACAATATTGTCCTAAAGGTGATGATATCTTACTATCATCTTTTCTATAAGGTCCTACCTCTTCATATGCTACTATATAATAAGAGTCCGTATATAAGACTATATAAATCCTATGTTCACATTACTATCATAATATAACACATCCGGTAATTCATTACAACACAACAAGGTCCAAAGCATATATTATAGTCAACATATATACTATACATATAAATCAAGTCATCATGCAACTACAATCCACATATAATAATAGTCCAAAAACACCCTAAGTCCACGATACATATCTACATATATACATATATACATATATATACTAAAAATCAATAAACTATGCTGCCGAGATCCGCGGAAGGAGTGGTGGTCCGTACATTCTACTCCGACTCATGCATGTGATTTTGAAAACAAAAACTCAGAACCCGCGGGGTTCTGTTTTATTCCTTATTCGGCCTTTAGAAGATTGCGAGTGCCATTGTTGTCAACCTAGGGCTCTGATACCACTTTTGTAACACCCCGAATCCACGGGACTCGGGGCGCTACGGGCGGGGACCTCACAATGGGTCCCGACCCTTAGCTTGACAATAATTTCACCGGATCTTACAACAAGACACAAATAAAGGCAAAACCGAAATTCATTTTTAATGCAATGATATGAACCCAAAAAGAAAACAACGTAAGACTCCAGCCGAGATACAACTCCAAAGGCTAACGTCATACGCGCGACATACATAATACCATAAACATACATAAAAACAACCCGACTCTAACCCAAACTCACTCCTAAAATGTACGGAACCCCGGCTGCCCACTCTTCCGGATCTCTCGGCCGCATTCCTAACCTGCAATGCAATCTACAACAATATCGGTATAAAACCGTTAGCTAGCAATTCGAATATAAGAAGAACGATAAGGCACAAACACATATAAGGATAAAGTAAACACACAATCATGCTTGCAAAGAAGTCCGGTTATTATCTTTAATTTAAGTTATTCCATTACTAATTTCCATTTAGTGGTGGCACGGAAATCACAAGGATCCCGCCCTTGTCCCCTTTCACCAAACAGGTTTGGGCCAGATGCGAATCAGCATCACCTGTTGGACTGGTCGCAAGGCACCTCCCGGCCATCCCCATTTTGGGCCGGACATAGTGGTCACCGCCCGTTTATCATACACTTGGGCCAAATAAATAATAACACGTCCACATCCTAGTCCGATCTATAAGTTATTTCATAACAATTAATAAGAATAACACACACCACCCACACGTCACAACTCATATGCGAAAAGCTAGTTAAGTAAGTCCGTAGACTTACCTCACCCAAGGTACACGAATAAATCCTCTAGGCTTCTTGCAGAAAACACTCAATGCCTGAACACAACGAGGCATACTATCATCAACTATCCGTCAAGGTAACCACCCCCGTACTTCTATATGCTCAACTTGTAAGATAATCATTAGCATGCTAGTTCCCATATTTTGATTCTCTAAGTAAGCTTGCCGAAGCACACCACAATCTATAAACTATTCTTAACACCTAAGGTCACGGCCACTATATGGCATTTGCTCTACGTTATACTAGATTCACCTAGTATGATACACTACCGCCATTAACATAAAGAGACGGAGAGGGTACTCACGCGAGTTCCAAGGTAGTGCGGGGGTTATGGATGTCGAGAACGGATTTGGTGGACTTAACGGGTGCTTCCGGACCTATACAACAAAGCTACAAGAATTTAGCTTATAGGCTAGATTGATTGCATAACAGTTTAGACATAATTCGAGAAACTCGTTTTCAAAACACGGTCAAAACCCGTAAAACATTTTCAAGGTGAATAACACGATTATACCCAAAACTCCGAATTTAATATTTTCCGATAAGACGTTCAACTCAACAACTCGGCCATTTTCCCGGAGCTCCAAAACTGGACTAAAACTTGTAATAAAAATTTTACAGTGGCCAAAACTGCAATTTTTAATAATTCTGGGTACAAACTGCAGTTATCTAGGAAATGGGGTCACAAATGCAATTACAGCAAATAGGGGGTCAAAATTAGAATATTCCCAAAGTTGATTCTTCAACCAAATTTACGCAACAGAGGAAGAAGGGGAAAAATGGGTTTAATCGCTGCGCAGGTCCGGCAAGGGCAGGGCAACACCGGCGTTAATCCGGCGAGGCGGTGTGGTCTCCAGCGTGGCTGAAGGAAGCGAAGAGGGGAAGGCGGTGACGAGAATCCGGCGCTGTCACAAGACCCGACCACCACGGTTACACAACAGAGAAGAAAACAAAGAATAAGAGAAGGGAGAGGGAGGGGCGAAGCTCACCAGGCCGCGTCTCCGGCGGGCTGAGGCGGAGCAGAAGGGCGGAGGGAGGGGTGCGGCGCTCCGGTTGACTGATGCAGCAGCGGGGAGGGACTACTTCAACCCGGCGGCACTCCTTCGAGGCTGCTTAATCTCGAGGGTGGTTGTTCAGTTCGCACAGCAGCAAATGGAAAGGGAAACAGAAGGGAGAAATGCAACTGTCAACAGCAGAATGAGAAAGGTGAGGGAAAGTGTGAGGCTGATGCTAGGGGTAGTCAGCACCGAGGAGGGAGGTCGAGGGGTCGGGCGCAGCTAGGCAGCAGGCTAGGGCCAAGGGGGGTCGAGGGGTCGGCTGAGGATAGGTCGGCCTCTGCTGCTGCAACGGCACACGCAGGAAGCGACGCAAGGGAAAGAAGAAAGAGAGAGAGGAGAGAGAAAAAATTAAATTAAAGACTAAAGAGGGCTTTTTAAAATAACCAACTCGATCAACATTCGGAACGGGATTTCTCGGATCGGTAAATTCCGATTTCCGACAAAATTAAATTACTAAAAAAAAATACGGGAATACATACATGTATCCGCAAAATAATATAATACCCGGAACAAAAATATTATTAAAACTATAAAAATATACTTTAAATAAGAGCTCGAGTTATAGCGAATCGAGGGATGGGAGGAAGGCAAATTCGGAACGCTCCCGAATAAACGGGGCGTTACAGATAGTTCCAAATTCCAATTAGTAATAAGAATTGGTAAATATATTATTATTTATTTAAAAATAAAATAAATTATATTTGTCATTTATTAGGATAATCTGACATAGATAGCACGTAGAAGTTTGTTATTTTGTAACTTATTCTTATTTATTGAGATTCTAATTCCAAAACTTAACGGATTGTCAATTAATACGGTGGTAAGTACGTTCTATATAAACCATTATTAATAATTGTTGTTGAATGTTTGTTTTGGTTTTTGAAGGTATGGTTTTAGGCTGCGTGCTTCTTTTTGGTTGACACTTGACATTCTACATTACCTTTGGAGTTTTCTTTTGATGAAAACTACATTACCTTTGGTTTTGTTTTACTTCACTATATATATGTTATTGATTACATGCATTAGTATGTATTACATGTTTCATATGACAATGTTTATGCAGATGCTAAGATGCGCATGTGTTTGATTCTAATTTGTGACCAAAGGAGTGGAAATCTAACCAATGCTTGAGATGCAACACCTTTCAACTCTTAACAATACAAATGTTGGGTCTGGACATGACCGCTAACTCGCTATTAAGGTAATTATTGCCTGAAAAATTGTTGTATATGTCGAATGTTTTTAGATATTGACATGAAACTGTTGTTGAATGTTTTAAATGTATATGAATTCTATACACACAAAAATGTATTGAAACTACTTCTCGGGATATGTCGATATGGTTCTGATGTATGGATGACCCAATTAGCTCTACTAACATGCTTCAACATATATGATTGAAGTCAATCGGATTGCTTTATGCGACAATTTGGATTTCCACCAATTATAGTAGGTCGTTGTAACTATGATAAACAATTACACAAGTCATATCGAAGAGGAACAACTAGATTACAATTGAGCCGGATTACAATTGAGATGTATTTCATAGTCAATATGTCAAATTAAGGAATGTCCGTGCAAGTTTGATTGTCATATCTCAACCTTTTCGTTGTCTAAAAGCCGAAGCAAACCAACGATACATGTTCTGGTATATAAACATCCCACGTCGGTTCATTTGTCTACCAACTCAACCTCCAAAGTGGACATTTTCATCCAACAAGGTCAAAATTGTGCAAGATAAGAGTAATATTGGTAAAAAGTTATAAGCACTTAAAATCAAAATTTTCATATTGTTATTTATATTTGTGTTTGTAGGACAATGGGTGAGTGACACATGAGTAAAAGGAAGAGAAATATCAAAATTCTCATATTGTCTAGTAGGTACTAACCTATTGGATAGAGTAGTGTCAATATGACACATCATTCTTCCATATTGGCCTATTGGGGGCGGGGGGGTTATTCAAGAGGAGATTCATCTTATGTGTTTACACAAGAAGTTCCACAAGCAACTCATCCATCCCATCCAAGATTCAAGATTTCCTAGCTCGATGTCCCCCATGTTCCAACCAAATTTAGGGTTTACTTAGTGGACTGCAAGGTCATCCTCATTCTCATCCCATATTGTTAGGTTATCATGGACTTCACCCTAAGACTTCGGTTCATATAGTTCACAATCGTCTATAATGGGTTGCATGGTCATGCAGGAACATTTTGATGTTCAATTACCGGAGGCCAAATGTGGCTCGTGTACGTGACGGGTTCCTAAAGCTGATAGAGGATTATTGTAACACCCCAAATCCATAGAAGTATCGGAGTGCTACGGGCTAGGACCTCACAATTGGTCCTGACCCTAGCCTGACAACAAGTTCACTGGATCTTGCAACCAGGCACATATAAATATACAACAAACATTTATAAAACTAAAATATCATATATAGAAATACATACAAAACACACAACCGAGTATCAAAACAATATCATCATATACATATATACATCCAAAAGCCTATAACCATCCTTGATGTGCAAAAACCCTTGGTTGTTCACTCCACTAGATCACTCTGCAGTCCTCCTATCTTGCAAGGCATCTACAACATAATATAAACCATTAGCTAACAATTTGTATATAAGATAATGCATAAGCACATACACACATCAGAAATACAATAAACACCAAACATGCTATCACACATTTCCCATTTTATTATATTTATAATGTTATACACTCAGAACCGATTTGTGGTTGTGACACGAGAAGTCTACGACTCTCGCCTCTGTTTCCTTTACCATCTGGAGTGGTCAGACGTACCTCCCGTATACCATAAGAAGTGGTGCAATACCCTTTGCATATACCAGCACTGACCTAGTCCCAAAGAACCCCTCAGCTTCCCTCGGGAATACTGAGCAAGTTGTCACCACCTGTTACAAGGGGGCCAATCATATGTCGGTAGTAATCAATATCGCATATTATAAAGCATATAACAAATATCACTCATGCATACATCCAATATAGGAATGCAGCTAAGTAAATCCTACGGACTTACCTGTATCCAAATATCTTCAACTATCGATCCGGTCTCAAATTCTCGCACGAATATACACCGCCTAATACACAAGACATACATAAAAATCAATCATCGGAACACATGCTAGAAGACTCTACTTTTAGCTTTTAAGATCCACATAATATCATACACAATATCCGCAAATCATAACTTCAATATTCATAACCAAACCTCAAAGCCTCCAATGGCATTCATCCATAATATATCATCCTCCACACACAACTAACCTAGCATGCTTCTAAGCCACAACCAGGGACAAGAGGAAGAATAACTTACCAAAGAACTTGGTAAATTCTGAAGAAGGCGCTGGCGCGGGCAAAGAGATGCGCAGGCGCGGTGACAATGATCCGACGCCACGACTGCAGCTCAACGCATGCGCGAGGGCGGCGACACATCTGAAGGCGCGGGGGCGGCTAAGGCAAGGCGCCGGTACGGTTTCCTCAACAGAGCACAACTCTTGTGTTGTTCGACATATCTTTCCATCAAAACTCTTCGCTCTTCAACGGGGAACAACCAAGGCACATGAGCCTTCATCCATGTACATATACATAATACATTCAGCAACACAAACAACAACAAGAACAACTTATTGAATCCAAATCATAGGAGGAGAAAGAAGAGAAAAAAGAGAGGAAGAATGGCTCACCAATCTCCACAGCTAGAACAGGCTGCAATCCTTGTCAGCTGCTCACACCATCAACACATATATGTTTTGTTTTTAGAGAAAAAATAACAGATTGAACTGAAATCGGACGGTCCTGGTTAATTCCTACATTCCAGTTCATCCCGTGACATATAAATACCCAGCTCCTTCGAGTTCCTCCCTCCTCATAAACACTGGGCGTGGAAGGCGATAATATGCTCGATCAAGAAGTAAGGTTTTCACAAGAATCAGTTAAACAATCAACGTCAATACAAGATTTCATTACCAGCGAACCATCCCTCAACGACCAATTCTCTCTCCTCCACCTCAATCAACGATCCATGGCTTCCAACAACATTGTCTTCGACCACACCGCCGGCCCCGACGTCGAACAGTACCAAATCGCCCCTTCTCCGAATCGAACTCCGTGTGGAAACACCACTCCTCTCAAGCGGCGATCGTCTTCTTCCTCCTTCTCTCCGATGCCAGAATCCTCTGATTCCGACGCTGAATATCGCCGCTTGCTTTCCGAAGGATTCCACGTCTTTCCCCTCCCCACCGCCGGCAACGAGATCATTAATTCCTCACCTCTTATTCGCACGTCGTCCCTTAATTCAACAGGCAGCAGTTGGATTTCTGAGGTGGAAATTCCGAACCGTGGAAATCTCGCTATCCCTGAGAGTCTTCCTCGTAGATCACTGTTTCCTTCGGCAGCAAACGGCCAGTCATCCGCCGCTCACAGGCTTCCGCCACCTCACCCGCTTTCTCGATCATCATCTGATCCGGTCCAGCTCTCTAAACTAAAGAATTCAATGTTCACGACTCGGGAGAAGAATCCGGGTCCAAGAACCGATTCATATGCTTCGTGCGGAGTTCATGGGAACGGATCAGGGCTGGATTCCACTCAAGAAACCTCACCTTGCAAGGTTGGTTGTATTGCTGATCAAATCATTCTGATATTTTTACAGATTACTTATAGAGTTCTTGATGATTTCTGAGACTACTTGTTGGTGTTCAATTTAGAGGTTGAAAAGCAAGATTAACAATCGGACAATAAAGCAGCAGATAATGAAATGGATTGATCAAATACCTGGGGCAGATGATGATGAGCAAACTCAAAATGTTTTCATGCCTGAAACTGAGATCATTCCCACTGATCAGAAGGTTTCATTCATTAATTCCTTAATTTCTTGGATATGTACTTGCTGAAATTTTGTATTCATGTGTTGTTTTGCCCACAAAATAAACAACCTTAGGCTGTGGTGGATGGTCATGTAAATGTTGAAACTTACAACAACTGGGGCTATTCTGCTGATCAGAAAACAGTTGCAAATGCTGAATATGAGGACCCGCAAGAAAAACTAACTGAGAAGGAGATGAAAGAAGAAGATGCTTTGGAGGCAGAAGCTGATCTTGTGAAAGCTAGTCGGGAGGGAGACTGTATCTATTTGGAGTTTAAGTGCCGATGTGGATCGAGTTACAGTGTTGGTATCATTGGTGGCAGCTGTTTCTACAAGCTGGTCTAGAGCAAAATAAGAGCTACTGGATCTTGTGCAGAAAAGTAGTTTCTGCATAAAACTGGTAAGAACTGTGCAAATATTGTAGGAATCGTGAAATTAGGTGTTTTCTGGTTTTGCTCAAAGCAGTAGTGAAGTCAGTTGTGACAGTATGGTGAATCTGAGATTTAAATTTTCATGATCAAGATGTTGTGCATGCACCAAGTTTATGTTTGCTTCAAGGAAATGGAGATGTTTTGACACTAATAAATAGTTTTACAGTATGTTTGGTGCGATTCTTGCCTCATTGTGATCTGCATTCAATTGCGCTTCTATGACTGAGATTGTAAAACTAATGTAGTTGAACTCTTTCCTATTATACATATCTAATTATCAAACTTACTTTTATAATATATATTTAAATTATACAATTGACAATTAATATTTTATTTTTAATCTTACCACAATTTTCTACATATTTTTAAGATATCTTATCAAATATTTTTTTGTTTAAAATCTTACCACTTTTATTTATAAGATGATTTGATAACTTTATATTATAACTTTAACATACTTATATAGTTCTTATATCAATTAGTTACTCACTAAATTAACAAATTTATAAACTACATTTGTTCTGTTACAACTTTCATATATAGGACTTCAAGTAGGATTTTGCATTTCCGCTTTCCTCCAATCGGCTAGGAGGACTTGTGCCTCCAACGTCTCCGGCAACATGTTTGATCTCGTCGGATCGAGCACCTTTCCATTCCGGCTAAAGGTTTGCTCAACCGCTACCGTTGAGGCGGGAACGGCGAGAATTTGTGCCGCGATCCTTGAGAGGGTAGGGAACCTCATTCTCTCCGGTCGGTTCCACCATTCTAATATGTTGAAATCCTCTTCTTCTTCATCATCATTCGCAAACTCAAAAGAAATGGTTAGATATTCGTCGAGTTCCGAGTTGGAACTCGACGTGGTTATTGCCCTTTTCGGGCCAAACAAATCTCTAGCAATTGATTTAAATTTAGATGAACTTGAAGATGAAGGACGAGGAGGGGGTTGAGAAGATTGACCTCGATCGGAAACACGATATTGAACCAATAATTCATCAAATAATTTTCTAACTTTAGCAATTATGGTAGAAACATGACAATCGGGATGTTGTTCTAAACCAAAAAATTCATAATAACTTTCTAAAAATTGTTTTAAACCATCCATTTTACGTCTAGGGTATAACACAAATGCAACAAGAAAAATATCGGGAATGGTTGTATAATAATCTAAATAGCTTGTGAAATATTTTCAATTAAAAGGCCTTGTTGAATTGCAAATGCAATATTAATTGCTACATAACAAAATATGTTTGAAGTTGGTGTATAAACATAACTAAAAGTGTTAGTAGCATCATAAACATATTTAAAAACCTCCATTACATCTTTTGCTAAAATCCAAGATTCACCGAAAACAAATTTACCGTCAATATGTTGTGCGGCAAAACCACTTAAAAGTTCTCGATATTCATATGATTCGTAAATCATTTTGTAAGTAGAGTTACATCTTGTACAAACATCTTTTGGAATTTTTTTAGGATAGACGCCATTTTGTTTACAATATGCATACCATTTAGTACGTACACTTTTTTTAGACCAAAGTTCATCAAGAATATTTCGAATAGGTTGTACTAAATCTCCAACGTATGCTAAACCGTCTTGAGCACACAAGTTTAAAATATGAGCGGCACACCTAATGTGAAAAAATTTACCTCCAATCGTCGGCTTACAATAGTTGGTTAAATCTCTAATGGAAGCCGTGTTAGCGGAGGCGTTGTCAAAACCGATTGAAAAAACTCGTGAAACTAATCTATATTCTTCCAAAACATTTGCAATCAAACGGGCAATGTTTTGGGCGGTGTGTTGTGCGTTGAAAACTCGTAATGCTAAAACTCTTTTGTTTAAAATCCAAAATTTATCAATAAAATGACAAGTAATACCCATATATGAATTTTTTTGAAAACCGTCGGTCCAAATATCACTACAAATAGAAACTTGTATATCACCGTTGTCCATAAAATATTTAATCAATTCTTCTTTACGAATTTTATATTTATGCATCATTTTTCTTTTAGCGGTTTGGCGAGAAATCAGTTTATATGCGGGTTGAGCATGATTTTGCATCCAATCATTAAAACCAACATTTTGTGCAAAACTAAATGCTAAAGAATCTACGGCCAACATTTCCGAAAATGCATCCATAGAAGAAGAATGATCATATGTAAATAGAGAAGGAGGTTGGTTAGAAGTAGATGCGTACCCGGTAAGTTGTGTTTGCCCTCGTGCTAATCCCATTTTTTCAGGATGCTTGTTCCGGATATGCCTCTTGTAGTTCCCGTAGCCTTCTCCCTTTTTGTGCTTGTATTGTGCCGCACAAAAATTGCATTTGGCATAGTAAACTCCGTTGGCATCGGGAGCACCTTTTGTAAACCAAAATCGGAAGACCGCCGCCGTTAGTTGAGTGTTGTTCAACGGCGGCTCCTCCGGCTCCTCCGTGAATTCGGTCTTGGATCTTTGGGTGTTGGGGAAAGTAGGTGATTCCGTGATATCCTCCTCCTCGAAGATCTCGTGATCTCCACTTAATAAGTCTCGCCTTAAATCCGAGCCGGTTGGAGGACCGCTAACGGAATGCCGTCCTCGGGTAAAACCTTCGCCGGATGAAGGACCGGCACCGCTAACGGAACGTCTTCCTCAGCTAGACATTTTTTTTTAATAATAGAATGTAGTAGTAAGAGTGGTAAAATGAAAAATAAGAGAATGAGAATATGAGATTACGAGAGTAATTGAATGTAAGAGTTGGAAATTATGGAGAGATTGAGAGAGTGAATAGATGATTGAATGAGAATTGGTGTGAGATGAAATGAATTGGATTTGGGGTATTTTGTAGAATTGTTTTTGGGTTAGATTTATTAAAGTATATTGTTTTTTTTATTAATCTAGCCATTACAACGGCTACCCAACGGCTATATATAGCCGTTGGGATTTTATTTAAAAAAAAATCTTGTGACCGTTACGGGTCGACCCGGCGGGTCACGGGTAAGGATCTAACGACCCTTACCCGTACCCGCGACCCGGGGGAACCCGTACCCGCCGGGTCACGGGTGACCCGTGGACATGTTTACATAGGTGTCCCCTTCGATTTCAGATCTTTTTGATTTGTAGTTTCATTCCCTTATGAAGACTTGTTTTTAGGGCAAACGCTTCAACATTTAAGACTGAGTTGAAATGTTAGACTAGTTTACCTCACTCTGCTTGCTCGTTCTCGATCGTCAAAAAAGTTGTTATTGAATCATTTTCAAACTATACTTTCATGTTAGACTGTGTGTCAAAGTTGATTTGTTTTCTTGATGTAACCCGAGTCGAATCCAGTAACCTAAAATAAGTTTATATGAAAAAATGAATGTCTTTTTTTATTTATTTATTGAAATTAAACAATAATTTTTTGGAAGAAAGGTGTAACATAAATATGACTTTAAACGATTATATTCAGACACGAAATGTACCATTATTATTAAAATATATATTAATTTACTACATAATTTGGTTGCCTAAGTTCATTTTATGTTTAAGTCAAGTACAAGTATTTTTAATTTATGTATTAAAAATTAAATTTTAATAAATAAGTATTTGGTAATGATTTTAATCATTAAATATTTGATATTTTTTATATTAATTACTTTCCCTCCAATCTTGATTGAGGATTGAGAGACAGTTTTTCTTATCTATAATAGTATTGCTCGTCTCAAAATATCATCATAATTGTCTAACTTGAGATTTTCTTCACTATTTTTTTATTTTTTTTATATATTTAAAAAAGAGAAGTATATATATATATATATATATATATATATATATATATATATTATTTTTTAGTTTTTGCAAATATATATTTTTTATTTTATTCCCGTTCGAACGGTCCCACTCCAGTTTTTGAAAATTCTGATCCACTAGTCCGGACCAGATGCCCAACCCTATTTAACTTCCGGTCCAGTCCGGATGCACATCCCTAGTTACATCTATAGTAATAAAAAGTTAATGTAAGCAAAATGCACAAATCAGAAGAGTCAAATTAAACATCCAATATACAAAAGATGGTGCACATGTACAACAATATCCCAGCATGAACGATTGGGATACAACAAACCGTATGTCATATGGTGGCCGATCGTGTTTCGAACACTATGTTGACAGAGTTCTTTAAGAATAATACCGACCTAGGAAACATGCAACCCAAATTGTACTCTGAATATCCTGAATTCTACGTATGGAATGCAGTGCCCAAGGAATGGACCCTTAGGAAACTAAACAGGACAATGATTGGCCGACTTGCTTATGTTGCCCCAACAGAAGGCGAAAGATACTATTTAAGGCTGCTACTTCTACATGTGCGTGGCCCTACATCGTTTGATTCGCTTCTGACGGTTGGTGAGCGTAAATATGAAACATTTAGAGAAGCTGTAGAACACCAAGGATTGCTAGAACAAGACGGGTACGCTGAATCATGCATGGATGAAGCTGTACAGGCACAAATGCCTCGTGCGTTGCGCCGCTTGTTTACAATGTTGCTGCTATTTTGCGCACCCCCAAATCCCCGGGCACTCTAGGACAAATATTATTCGTCACTTTCCGAAGACTTTAGCTACCAAAATGGCGTCGACTCAAGAAAAACCCTCAGCCTGACTTGGACAGATCGAACGGTACCTTGAAGGTATGGGCAAATCAATGAAAGACTACAACCTCGGCCACCTTTTAGACTTCAAAGACACACCACTGGCAAACAACAGGGAAATAACCGATGCACTCAATGCACCTATTCCATCTATATACATCAAAGCTTCTAAACAATTGAACGCCGAACAACGGTCTGCATACAAATGTATACTACACCATGTCAAGACAAAGACACCCGGTGCATTCTTTATCGATGGGTCTGGGGGCACTGGGAAAACATTCCTTTACTGCGTACTTTATGCTAAAGTAAGATCTATGGGAGAGATTGTCTTACCCACAGCTACGTCTAGCATAGCCGCTTCCAATATTCCTATGGGAAGAACTGCACATTCGAGGTTTAAAATATCAATCAACGATGATTCTCCGTTAAGTTGCAATGTTTCCAAGCAGAGCAACCTAGCCCAGCTACTTAGGCAAGCTACTATAATCATTTGGGATGAAGCATCAATGACAAAGAAAAACAACATTGAGGCAGTTGATCTGCTCTTACAAGATATTTGTAACAATAAAGCCCTCTTTGGCGGAAAGATTATTGTCTTCGGCGGCGATTTTCGTCAAGTGTTGCCTGTGCTACCTAGGAGAACGCAACAAGAGGCTGTTGATTTTAGCTTAGTCAGCTCCTATCTTTGGCCAAATTTAACAAAAGTTCAAATTGACACAAAACATGAGGGAAAAAGACGATCCAACCTTCTCAAGCTTTCTGCTACAGCTAGGCAATGGCTCTCTTCAAGCCGAGGAACATAGTGATGTTTCCTTACCCAAGGGCACAGTTACTTGCGTTGATAAAGAACTCGGCGATTTCGAGCAACTCATAGACAAGGTGTTTCCTGAGATAAGAACAACTTCCGTGTGCCAAATATCTTCACCGAGAGAGCAATACTTACTCCAACAAACGATGATGTTGACAAAATTAATGCAGCCGCTATCGATAGGTTCAACGGCCCGGCCACGACTTACAAAAGCTACGACAGTTTCATTGACGACAACTACAATACATATCCCCCAGAGTTTTTGAATACTTTATGTCTTGCCGGTATGAGCCCACACAAGCTTGTTCTGAAAAAAGGCTGCCCAGTAATATTGCTTCGAAATTTAGATCCATCATTTGGATTATGCAATGGAACCCGATTAATATGCAAAGAATTCTTTAAAAATGTTATCCATTGCCAAATCAGTGCTGGCCACTATGAAGACGAACACGTATTTCTACCGAGGATCACACTAAGACCACCGTCATTGCCCAATTATCCCTTTGCTTTTGAAAGGAAACAATTCCCAGTCAAACTCAGCTTTGCTATGACCATCAACAAAGCGCAAGGAAAAACCTTGGAACAAGTTGCATTGTATCTTCACCAATCATGCTTCGCACATGGCCAATTATATGTAGGCATTTCGCGGGCCCGCACAAGGGGAAAAGTTACTATGTTTACAAAGCTTTCAGATGAAAACCAGGCTGGAAACTCACCGGTAAAAAATGTGGTGTCTTTTGAAATACTATGGCGTGCTAAAATCATATAAGATACGTTCCCTCTCCTTTCCAAAGCAAACACTCTATAGCTCTGGGTTTAATGTTGCTCTTATTTTTCCCCTAACAGAATTATTGCCCTTAAATAGGGGCATCAAGCGCTTAGCTAAGAACCTCGACACCTGGATTTGCTGTAAAGAATTGCTATTTTATTTACCGCTAATCATGCACACCCTACTACTGCATGGATTTTACACTTGCACCTGCACTGTTTTAGTATGAAGAACGGCTTAGTCTTGTTTCTATTTACGAACCTTACACAACCCTTTGTTTCATCTTTAACCAAGGCCATGTTACATGAAAGCCTAATAAAAGGCAACGTCATATATATAACCCTTGTTGTAGCAAATACGCCTGTTCTAATTCCTACCCATACTTAAAGAATCTAAATTTGTAGCCACAAATTACCCCTTTTAAGTTTATGTTCATTTTAAAGCAAATGCAATGTCCTTAGACATGCACAGCAGTTCTGCCGCTGAACATTTTAACGCATTTCCAGCTTTTTCTTCTCTCTTTATTCTTAATCTCTACATACGCCATACCTATATGCTTGATCAATGCTCTCTTTACCAACCATAACTCCATTAGGCAGCCGTTAGCCAAGAAGGTGTCACCAAAAAAAGATCTTAATAATTTGACATCCAAAGTATCAAGCCTTAATCAGCCTTTTACGTGTAGTTGTATATTCTTATGTGTCTTCAAATGATGAAAAAAGGTCTAAAATTTAACCCTAATAGATTAAAGAATAATCAGCCTTTTCAGAAGTACCTGTCCAAGTGTAATTTGGCCGCGCAAGCAACGTCAACACTAATTCTTTTGCTCTTCTTTAACAGGCCAAAGCGCCCACAGAAGACCCGAGCATAGGATTTATGGGAATTGGTTTCCAACTCTATTTGTTTCTACGGTACGTAGCCATATATGGACTGACATTGACAACCCTCACTTTGAGATGTTTCCACTGGTTTTTTATGCTTCATTTGGGTAACTATTGTTTCATATAGTTGTCTTAATAAGCATATTGTCTTTAGTTATATATGTATATGTTATTCATTATGTTAAATTTTAGCTTCAAAAAGAGGCTTGGCTTTTACGAGAGGCCACCAGGAAGACGCATGGCCAAATAGGAGCCGGTGTTTCCTGTGTTACCTATTTAATCTAAATATATAATGCTATTGTCAAAAAATTATGCTTTTTTAATCTTAACTACTATTTGAAATGTTTCTTTGCTGCATCTAGAATGTGAAGCAGATAAGAAATCCCAGCACTTGGTTGCCCTTATGGTAAAAAACAAAACGAAGAAGATTATCATCTAAGATTTTAGTGGGTGTATTAAGCAATACATTTGTGGAAAGCTTGTAGGTGAAGATTTAATGACTTCATTAGCATTGCAATTACTTTATGACCTTGTGCTTGTGTACATCGTTGAGGAATTGTGTTAGGCTATCTAATTGTGGCTTAAAGGGTTTTCACCTCGATCTTTACACATGAAGATGAAGCAGGTAATTTTTTGATGTGTTCTGTATGCTTGTTCAGAGCTGGACAAATTTAATCAACGGGCAGTAGCAGAAGTCTGACTTCTAATGATATTTTGTTTCATAAGAATGATAAGGAGACAACTTTAGCAACCTTTACACCTCTTGGCAGCGGTGCTCTTTTTTGCACTGTCGTCGCTGCCCGTGGATTGGACATACCTGGGGTTGATTGTATCATCCAAATACGTCTTCTATTTTGCATCAACGATTTCTATTGCTTCTCTCACTGTCACTCAATTGTCCAATATTATCTTCTTTTTTTAGAGACTACCCATAATATGTGTACACTTTTTAGGCGGTGTTTTTAGGGGGAGGTTTTGGTGCAATTATGCACGACTAGAATATGGTAGAATGAAGTCAACCATAAGTATAGCATTTTCAATCTTTATTTAACCTCTGTAAATTGCAATTTGGTAAAAGCAACCAAAAATCAACCCTTCAGTATATTCTCAGGACCAACATGGGTATAATTTGAACCTGACTGAATCTTTAAAAACAGTATTAACTTGTTTTACTTTGCAGTACGACCCACCACAAGATCTTGCATAGAGCAGTTGATTGTTTTCCTGCTATCATTCTAGAATAGTATATTGTTTTCTTGCTGTTTAATGGCCGCCTTTTTAGGCCTGCCTTTCTTATGTATCTTTTTTCTAGATGTAGATCTCTTGGTCCTAATTTTGTATTACCTGTAAACACTCCTTTCCAGGTTTCCTCTGCCGGAATGGTTCAAGACCAACAAAAAAGTAAGTCTGTACGCTCAACTTTCAAGGCACATTTCCAATATTAAAAGCTCAGAGCCTTCTGAAGCAGACCAAGAAAAGAGCAATGAATTTAAGCCCGAATACGCGCACTATTTATCATGCACACATGCCTGCAAATATTCTTTTCTACTGGAAATTCAATCCCCAGATTTTTATTTCTCTACTTCTTTTTTTGATTTTCTCTGTGAATCATTTTTCTCTATTAACTGTTTTGACTACTCTTGTTGAACTTCTGCTTATGCTGCCAATTGGTTGATGGTACTGATTTTGAATTTTAAGATACATGATCATCATATCTTATAAAGGAACCAGTGCATCCAACTTCCATTGTCAAACTTAGGTGGGAGGTGAAATGATACCCTCTTGCCAAAGGCCATGCACAATTTTTGCTTAACTGATGAATGGTTTGCATTAGTTTGTTAATTTGTAAATATTCTCATTTATAAAAAAAACTGCATTCAGCTTGGAATAATATTTATTATTCATGCCACTTTTGCCAACTATTGAAATTATGATTTTTTTGTTTACGTGAAAGAGTGCTATTCTGTAATCCTAATACTTTTTATTATTCATGCCACTTCATTTACAACCTCTAAAGACATTCACTGTGTTACAGCTGCTGCTAAAACCACTGTTTACGGCCGAAAAATCAGCAAACAATGGTAGTTGCCTTTTTTGAGCTGTTGCTAATTGGGAGAAGCCCATACGCTCAATTGACAAGCATCTGCTGATTTTTCATCTTATTACGGAGTTCTCATCTGTCTATTTTCTAACATTGCCCACAAGGAACCCCATTGTGACTACATTTTCAGGTTAGTTTGACAGTGTATTCTGTCGTTGTAAAATCTACATACTAAATACATCTTCAAAGGTGACATCACAATGTCATGCTTCTGTAAATTATATTCCAAACTTAATAAAGTCATCCCGAATACATGAACACCAACAACCTCTTCTTCTGGACTGTCAAAGGTAATGTCATTATTATTATAATTATCCAGCCAGATAATCTATACACCTTGCAATTTGTTTTTGAAGGGAAACTCTTTGACAACATATTATGCACTTGTTTGTTTGGCCTTAGCTGCTTAACTCCTGAAAATATTATTTTTCATTTTCTGCAATTTTTTGGACATGTACCCCTCGGTATGTTGCATGGTCAACATACATACAGAAAGACCCTTAATGATAAACAACAAATCCAGCCTAATCTTGACTTTAAAAGATTGACACACACCTCACATCTCAAGCTTTAAATATTCAACCCTTTATTTCTATAACATTTATTTACTGATGTTGTTCTTATCCCTTACACCTTTGGTTTAACTCTATTGCCCGGATTCTTCTCCATGGTCAATATGCTGTCACTCTGACTTTTTAATGTCATGTTGCATGCTTGTATTGTGTGCGTCACTTGGCTGCCTTACATATACATGCAACAAATGAATCTTCAATTTTTTGAGTCCACGTTGTTGGCCTCAAATCCAGATTAAATGCAGCCCTTACTCTACTATTACATGCACATCTTATATATTCCCCTGAAAGTTGCTCCTCTGTGGTCTTTACTTACAAATCACTCAAGACGTTTACGTTTTTTGCAGGCCCTGCTTTTACCGCTTTACCTGTCTAAAAGGAAACATTTATACAATCCTCTAAAGATACACCAACAACCATGAAACCTCAAACAAAGTTCTTAGACGAGCTCAAAGCTAGCACGCCATGGCCTTACACTGCCAATGTAAAGGTTATTGAAAAGGGCAGAGCACAACAAAGTTCCAAAAAAGTAAGGTTCCAAAAGCTGGTCCTCCAAGATGAAAAGGTGACATCTTGTATTCTACTTTATTATATATGCGGATTTAACAATTCTCTGCTCCATGTTTTCCAAACAATACTTCCAACAAAAAATTGTACCCTTACTCAAGTGAATCGTCGTTTCCAGAGCAGCACAATGCGAGCCACTTTGTTCAACAATGACATCGATGCATATGCTGATACCATTCAACGTGGCGAAGAGTATGCAATCTCAAACGCAAACATAAGACAGGTAACTGAACAATACCAAACCAAAGAAGATGAACATGAGTTGACCTTCAACTACCAGACCATCATTGAAAAAACCCAAACACCAGCTGCACCACCTAAGCCCAAGTACCATACTCTTGCAGAAATACCACGAGCAAGAAATGATATGCGCTTCGGTATGTAAAATTTGAAAACTCAGTTTCTTACCATTATTTACTGCAGCTTAAGTCTCAGTTTTACCCGTTAAATACCTACAGACATTGTAGCTGTAGTGCTCTATATTGATATGCCAAAGAAAATACCTAGCTTTTATGGCAAAGACAAAGATGTCCGGAAAATTGTGATCATGGACGATAGGTACTACACTCATTGTCCCCTTATTTGGTCATCTACGCCCCCTTACTACCTATCTTAAATCACCACACTATAGTAACCAATTCTTGCATCGGAACAACACCGACCAAATGTTCCTACTTTCGGCATGGAACGATTTAGCACACGCCCCATGTGAAAATATTAAAACGGAAGCCAATTCATTCCCTGTTGTCGTGTTCACCGCAATAAAAACAAGCCCACACAAAGGTACCTTAATTTCCTAACACTTACACCCATCACTCCTCATTTTATGATTGACTCACTTGAAACCATCTTCTAGCTTTTATTACATTATTCAGCTTTCATTTCATTGTTCAGGATTTTCTTTGGCTACAACAATGTCAACAAATGTGATCTCAGAAGTCCAAGGAACCCGCCCTACTGCTCTGCAGAAATGGTACACATGCCTTCTTGCTTTAAACACATAGAAACCTTACATTATATACTCATCGACAATGTAGGTGCACTCTGAACACGGAAATGCTGGCTTGCCAGCAACGGCGCGTTGCCGCAGCCCGACACAGACCAGCAGATAGAATTATAACTCATGCTCAAGAAATCTTATTAAAGAAGGTTAATACTTGCATCGGCACATTATACAATTATATTCTTTATACTTTAGATGGCTCTTTTGTCTAACCGTATAACATCACACACAGCACACAACGATAAAAGATCTACAGCCTAACAACACCTACTGTAAATACCCAGGCTGCTGATACTATTCAAGAAGAACAACACTGGATAGAGATCTATATACCTGATTTTGCTCCAGAAGACATTACCTTTAATACAGCTTGTAACCGCTGCAACAGAACCACTACTAAGCTCAAATCAACTGTCTACGAATGCACTTTATGCGGTAGCAAAGATGCAGTCTCAACACCCAAGTAATTATATGCACTTACTATCCGCATGTTTCTAGCCTCGGGTCCCATTGTAACAGCCACATTTAACAGTTGCTGCCATAAATATGTCGTAGGATTACCTTTAACTTGAAAGCTACAGATGGGACAAGCACAATCCGTCTCACCGCATTTGCAGCCAATGGTGAAGCAGTTGTACGAACCACAGCAATAGAACTAAGTGAAATGGAGCCTAATGTAAGTATAAACTTATTAGCTATATTTATAATCACCAGCACTTGGAACTTAATAATAGAAAATGTTGGACCTATATTTTGCTAACTTGAAACCCACATACAGGAGCTGAAAACATACTATGAGGAGTTAGTAACAAATCTTCGCAGGACACCAACCTACATTCAGATTGCCCCAGGCATAACATTGTCAACAAACAGGGTCCTAACATGGGTAGTGAAATCAGCAGCAGCTAAATAGCAGTGGACTAACAGCTATGCCAAGAAGACTGCCCCACTTATCTTTAATTATACGTTCATACCTACTACAAGCACTTATTTTGAATCTCTGAGGCTGAAACCCCTTCTCGAGTCCGTGAGGCTACTACCCTTTTGATAGGCCGTCGTCATATAACCGCCTCCGCCTTGCTGCCGCTCTACCTAAT
Organism: Fagopyrum esculentum; assembly: GCA_033239045.1. Lineage (NCBI taxonomy): Eukaryota > Viridiplantae > Streptophyta > Magnoliopsida > Caryophyllales > Polygonaceae > Fagopyrum > Fagopyrum esculentum. The sequence goes on along the minus strand of BSUD01000004.1, from coordinate 8,318,764 downwards.
AGCCTACAGGTTTAAGCTGCTCCTTGCCAGGCTCCCAGTAACTGCCCCTTCGACTAGCTTTTGTTTCCGCCATCACAGTGCCACAACTACTGCTGACACTTAGCAACAGGGCTCCTAGCTATGTAAAAAGCATATATCCAATGTCCTTTTGTTTTGTACAAATCTTCAAAGTCCGCTTTGGCACCCTTGTATAGGCTCATATCAGAATAAATTGTAGGCCTCATGAAGGCTGTGCTTTCTATATTTTAGCCTTGCGACTCACACTTTTTCCACCGTCGAATACATCCAAGCATATCTCTGTGCAATGAAAGAGGAAAAACTCTAGCTTTTGTAAACCCATTATCCATGGTAGTCACGCCTATCCATTACAACTAAATTGATTCTCATCACAATCATGGGCACATAAATTTAAACAGCCTGCAAAAAAAAGAGTAAAAAAAAGATAAAGTAAACTTGTCGCTGTGACACAAAGGCAACTGTGGACACAAAGGAACAAAAAATTGACCAACCATTCCTCTGCAAACTTACTACCATAGGGTCAAACCCTACAACACTTATCCTTTCAAGCCCATAAATAACTACAAGAATTTGAAAGAGACAAAAAAAAGTACAGCATAATTAAATCTCACACAACAGTAACACGTGTGCCCATTTCCTGTTCTTACTAACCACGTGCCTTTTACACCTGCTTGCTTCCCATAGTTATACACATAAATCACTGCAGGTTAAAAATTACACCATTCACTTACCTACTGTCAATCCCTTGAGCTCTACCTTCAACCCACAACGCCAATCTCAGTCTCAAAGCCAGTTACACCGTAATAGCAAATTAGGGAAACGCTTACCGCCAGCTTCATTTAGGATGCTAAAATTTACACCATACAATTATAACTACCTTGCGGAAATATCAACTGGGCTATATATAGCCTCTATCCGGGCTTTCATGGCGCCCCTGAAGGTTAGTATCTCAAAACCCTATTCCATGTTCTAATTGTTCATATCTTCCTGTAATTGCCAAGTGTTTTCTCAAACTACTATCTTATTTAACAAACTAGCAGGTTTTCCAGTTTCTTATTTTTAAAGCGTGTTTCCGTATTGTTACGGTGATAAACTGAAACGGTTGGTGATTGCCGACTTGAAATGTTAGTAGATGTGGCGTTGATTTATTTAGGTTTTTGGGACGTCGCTTTGTTTTTTTTTTCCTTATTTCATGTTTCCTCACAGCAATTTATAAAATGTTTGGAAGCTAATTTGGGATAACATTTGCTTTGGAATGTGATGATGTGGTTGTCCAGAACTGGACTTGCTTGTCTTCAACTGTGGTGTCATTGAAGCTAGCCTATCCATCATGCAGAACAGAGAAAGTAAATCAGTAAATTAAGTAGTTAGTGTGCCTGAAAATATAAGATTGGCTGAAGAAAGTTTATCAGTATATTTATCCAAACTAGATGGATATTTGGTTCTCTCTAATTTGTATCCATGTAATAGCCAGGATTTCGAATTCTAATTAATGTTGATTAACTTAATCGTTGATAGTAATTAACATATAACTCGCGAAGACTTCGCAAGTGATGAGTAAGAGTCCCACCGTTATGTTCCTGGCGTAATTTTGGACGTTTGGGGAAATTTTTACTTTTTCCTCCGGGTAATTATTTTTACCCTCCGATGTTATTTGGAGCATTTGGGAGCTCCAATTAATAAAAATGCAGTTGAGAGAAATGATCAGGACATCGGATATGTCCTAGATATGAAATAACATGGAGAGGCAAAACGGCCAAAAGAGTCGCTATTTCGTTTCTTAATGGCTAAGAAAGACGGCTTAGGAATACACGTTTTCCGAGGCATTTGTGGAATAATTATCCCTACAATATTCCAGATTTAATGTTCCAATCTCGAGAAGTTTGGAGAAAGAGGTTCGACCCGCCTTTGGATCGGTTAAAGGATAATTATCGACTTTATTAAAGGATAATTATCGTCTTCACTATAAATAGCGGAAAATCCTTTATTAATTCATTTCATTTCACGTTTCCTCGTAAAAGCTCTGATTTCTCTCAACCTTCAAACTCAGATCTACTCTCCGTTTCTAATCCGATTTCAATTCCGTTTGAGTTTCTGGATTCCTCTCTTCATTCTCTTCATATCGGTATCGAGTTTCTGCATTTCCGAGTATATGGAGGGCTGGTCGAGCATATATGTCATCAGGACGGTTTCGTCGCTCAGATTTCAATGAATTTGATGTTGTCCATACGTAGCCTGCGTCGTTGTGATTCTGAATCTTCTTTCAGATCGTCAATCGGGTTAGTAACGAATAAATTATGAATTTTTTCGTTTTCCGTACTGCGATTTGGCCTAAATTGACTTTAGGCTTGTCAAATAGGACAATTAGAAATTCCATTATGGTCGTTATATTATTCTGGTGATTATGGGTTGTTTGTTTGATGAAATCTGATGACAGGGGGTTTAGAAACTGCCTGCGGGCAAAACGTTATTCTGGCAAAATCTAATTAATTAATTAAAGGTTAATTAATTAAATTAGGATTAGAATTGAGATTGAGGAATGTTGATTAGATACTACCTTGAGATTTGAAGAATTGTGAGTTATGTTGAGATATTGAGGTTTAGTTGGTTGTGAGGCTTATAGATTGAGTATGATCCTTATGGATCCCTTTGGGTCTAGGTGTGACCCCTTTGATGAATAGAGGTTGATATATCTCTTTATGCCTTGTTTATAGGCCGTGTTGTCCCTCTAGTGTAGAGGTGATCGTGGTTGAGTTTGTACGAGGTTGAGGTAAGTCCGTAGGACTTACTTAGCTACCATCCCTATATTGGGTGTTTGCATGAGTGGTGTGTGCTTTATATGTTTGCTATGATATCACGAGTTGTCGTTTTTATCGACCTATGTTCTATTGACTGCCCCACTGCGTGGCTGTGATAACCTTTCCCTTTCATCCCGCCGTGGAGTCTGGGAGGTTCTCTGATGTCGGGCCAGACTGGTTTACAGGAAGGGCGCAATCCACTCTCATAGGGTACACGGATTGTGTGACCGATACTCGTACAGCTGGACATTGTACTCAGAGGTGGGGATGTATCGGTCCTCGTGTCACATACTTTCATCTATCTATATATATACGGGTTTTTTTTAGTGAATGGTTATTATATAAAGATAATAAATGGGTAAATGTGTGATAGCATGCTGATGTGTTTATCTTTCATGATTGTGCTTGTGCTTATGCATTACCTCATATATGTATGGTTAGCTAACGGTTTCATACCGTGTTGTAGATGTTTACAGGTTAGGCGCTACTGGGTGATCTGGCAGGGTGACAGGCCGAGGACTCTCGTACATTAGGTGGTTGGTTTGGGGTTGTTGTGTTTCCCCTCTGCGTGAGGATGATCTTTTGTACCTCCTGTGTGAGGATGTCGTTTTATATACTCGGCTATGTTGTTGTTTACTTTGGGTCGTACAGTTTATACTGTTTTATGTATTTGTTTTATATCTGTCAGTGCCATGTTGTAAGGTCCAGTGAACTTGTTGTCAGGCTAGGGTCAGGATCCATTGTGAGATCCTAGCCCAATGTGACATCCCGAGTCCCGCGGATTCGGGGTGTTACAGAGTTGGTATCAGAGCCCAGGTTGACAACAATGGCACTTGCTACCTGCAATAAGGTTTGATAGGTAAAATAAACAGAGCCCACACGGGATCTGACGTTTTCAAAGGTTTTGGTTTTAAGTGTGGTTTTGGGATAGAATGTACGAGAAGTCGTCACCTCTGCCATGAATCTCTGCAGCATAGATATGTATATATATCTGTGTGTACTATGGATTATGTGGATGTATTATATACATATCGATACCTATGGCATATATATAGCCTTATAAGATTAGGTGCGTATATCCTACAGATGACTCAGACTAGAGTAGTATCTGTAGTGGGATGAGGTAGGGGTACACCCCCTCTTCCTCCAGTAGTGATAGGTCAGGGACCAGTTTCCGCTGTTGTTTTGCCTATGGCAGAGAACGAGTTTGAAGAGGCTGATTGTGTCTCCATGAGTAGAACGAGTTTTAAGAATATATGTAACAAGTATATGAAGCGGTGATAGCGGGTAGATCGACACCGGATTTACCAACAATTGTGAGATCAACTGAAGCTTCTGGATCCGGAAAGAAGCAATGGACTGAATCTGTTACTGGAAAAGCAAAGATGATGAATGGGGAACCAAGTCCGATATCAGGACAATCTAGTGATCCTTTGGCCATGAAGATGACTGACAAGGAACTACAGTGTTTTAATTGCGTGGAAGTTGAGACACTGGCGAGCTGTGTGCCCCAAAGGCGCCCATCATATGCTTTACGTGTGGTAAAGCAAAGTATAGAGCGAAGTTTTGTCGACAGGGCAAGGCGTTGCCTTTACAAGTTCCCTCTCGGAATAAGATCATTCAAGGTGGACGACGAAGATTGAGTTACCCTTCAGTTGCACAGGTTGCAAGAATGAGACAATTATGTTACAATTGTGGCTATCCAGATCATTTGTGTTCTGAGTGCCCTTTGGCACCGATAGCTTGTTTCATATGTGGTGAACTAGGCCATCTGGCCCCTTTCTGTCAGCAAGGTAGTGTTTCTTCCCAGCAAAACCTTCCTCTTTCCGGTGTTGAAAGAGTGGAAGTGGAGGCTATAGTGAGGACCTCAGTGATACTTGAGGAGCATAGATCCGAGATCAAGTGATGATATGTAGTGGAGCTACGGGAGTTAGCTGTTACAGGTACCATTCTCGTTAATGGTTTACCTAGTGGAGTTTTGTTTGTTATGAGTGCTATGCACTTCTTGTCTTTCGATGCATGCGTTAATGGTTGATCTTTGATATATAGTAGAAGGTGGACTTTCCTTTACAGGATTACCAGTTAGGGGTCTGAGGTACCCGCGAGATATGTGTTTGTTCCCTTATTCCGGGACTTGTGTATGGCTTGTAGACTTCTTTGTCATGCTTTAGGTGCATGAGGAAGTCATTATGTGTATGGATTGTATGAATAGATATCATGCGGCGTTACATATTAATAGTAAGGCTATTATAGTCTTTACTGAGATGGTAATTAGAGGTCTTCTAAGGTTAAGACCTTTGAAGAGACGGGTTTGTCATCAGGACTGTACGAGCAGCGAGCTGATAGCACAGGGATGTGACGCCTTCTAGTGTTATACCATGAAGGAGCGAGATAGTCCAACAATGGAAGGTATTCCAGTTGTTTATGAGTTTGTAGACGTGTTACTGAACCGTCTAGTTTCCACCTCAGCGGAGTGTGGACATTGTTATCGTGTTGAAGTATGATACAAGATTGAATGGGAAAGCCACACTATATGGTGCTTGTTGAGATATTGTACTGATAACTTGGAAAGTTGATCGAAACGGGTTTACCCTAGTGGGTTCCATGTTCCGTATGGACGACCTGATGAGTTAGCTTCAAGAAGCAATTGTGTTTTCAGGATTCCTTTGTGCTCAAGATATCCCTAGTCATGGATGAGAGAGCAGCATGTGTATGAGATAGCATCCCATACCCGTTATGGACACTACGAGTTTGTAGTGATGTCATTTGGGTTGACAGATGTTTTAGTAGTTTTTATGGAGTTGATGAATAATATCTTCATCGACTTCCTTGATCAGTTGGTGGTGGACTTCATGGATGACATGTCGGTATACTCTCATAGTAGAGAATAGTAGACCGGTCGTCTGAGGACCGTTCTACAGATTTCGAGAGATAGAGGGTTGTATGCTACGCTCTCTAAGTGTAAGTTGAGATGCCAGTGGTAGCCTTTTTAGGCCATGTTGTCTCCGCCAGTGGGATCATGGTTGACCTGGCGAGAATTAAGTATGTTGTAACATGGGAGATATTGATGAACATTAAGGAATACGTAGTTTTCTCGGCTCAACCGATTGCTACCAATGCTTTGACGAAGGATTTTATATGATTACGTATTCATTTGCGAGTCTTTTGAGAAGACCACCATAACTACGTGATGAAAGCAGTGTGTCTATGTTTTGAAGAGTTGAGGAGGCATTTGACCTCTGCTTCCATTATGTTGTAGTTAGAAGATTTTTGGGATCCCGTTATTTACGGTGATACATCCCAGCTAAGTCTGAGATGTGTATTACTATAGAGGAGTAGGGTTATTGATATGTGTATTTACAGCTGAGAACGTATGATGAGAACTACCCGATTCATGATTTAGAGTTAGTAGTGGTAGTTCAAGCCTTTAAGTTTTGAAGACCGTACTGGTGTGATCTTCATGTCAGATTCTATAGATCATAGAAATCTGAAGTATATTTTATGTAACAGGGGTTGAATAACCGCTAGTGTTAAGAGCTTAAGTTGATCAAGACTTTGACCTGGAGGTTCCATATCATTCCGAGAAGTTGAACATTGTCACCGACAACTGGAATGGAAAGACGCTCCAAGAGAAGATGATCGTGAGACAGATAGTTCAGCTTCAGCTTCAGAGAAATCTAGCTTGGCTAGAGTTGGACAATCAGTTCCTTGATGAGGATACCCAGTTATACCTCAGAGGTTCTACCTGGTTTGTTGGATGAGGTCCAATAGAAGCAGGAGACCTACCCGGCCTTGACAAGGTTTAGAGAAAGGATGTCTCGTACTGAGGCACCATAGTTCTCCATGGGAGTAGATGGACTGATGAAGAGTCATGACCACTTTGTGTACCTGCTGATGTAGATGGAGACAGAGAATATTATGGTATACCCATTGTATGCCTTATTCAGTACATTCTGGCAGGGTGACAGGCCGAGGACTCTCGTACATTAGGTGGTTGGTTTGGGGTTGTTGTGTTTCCCCTCTGCGTGAGGATGATCTTTTGTACCTCCTGTGTGAGGATGTCGTTTTATATACTCGGCTACGTTGTTGTTTACTTTGGGTCGTACAGTTTATACTGTTTTATGTATTTGTTTTATATCTGTCAGTGCCATGTTGTAAGGTCCAGTGAACTTGTTGTCAGGCTAGGGTCAGGATCCATTGTGAGATCCTAGCCCAATGTGACATCCCGAGTCCCGCGGATTCGGGGTGTTACAATCCAACTTTTTTGTTCATTGGTCATCAATGTTGTCTTTCTCTTCTCTGTTCTTCTCTCCGGCCACCAGTTCCGATTGCGGTTGTGGCGTGGAGTCTGTCGCTAGAGGTTGTCGCGAGGAGGTTAGTTTTCTGCCTTTTGTTGTGTTCTTCTCCTCTCCGGCGACATCTGCTTCTCTTCTCCGGCGATATTTGTTTCTCTTCTCCGGCGCCTTCCGTTCTTCTTCACCGGCACGATCAGTTCCCTTCTTTCGGCCAAACGTCCGTCTCCACTTCCCTACAGATCTAGGTCTGAGTTTGGAGGGGCTCGAAAGTGAAGCAGGGTAAAAGTTCCTCTCAACGGGAACGGCGATCTCAAGAAGTCCAAGCAGACTTTTACCTTCCCTCCGACGACACTACCCTATCTTCAAAACCGTAGATCTATGAATCGGGGTCTCAACTAAAGCTGTCATATACTACTAACAAGTTTTTTTCTATTCTCTGATTAGGTTGTATATGAACTTCAGGTTTTATTATGTTTGGTCTATTGAGTTTTTGTGCAGTTTTTTGGATTTCAGATGCAGATTTGCATACCACCTCCGGTCACCACTCTTGTTGCCAGACTTTCTCACCAAGAGCTCTACTTTGCCCAAAAATACTTATACTATGAGTATTTTTTGAAACTCTTGAACAAATAAGTGTGAGTTTTTTTTGAAACTCTTGAACAAACTCAGATTGTGCTTCTGAAATTGATACCAAAAAAGAGTTTTCGTTGAAACTCTTTGAACAAACTCAACTTTGCTCCTGCAACTACTACAACAAGTAATAGTTTTCTTAAACTCTTGGAACAAACTTTTCTTAAACTCTTGGAACAAACTCAAACTTGCTTTTAGAATTGCTACTAAAAGCATGAAACAGCTTCACTAAGGCTTTGTTTTTTACGACAGTAACTGATAATATCACCTTATGTGTATTGTTGATCAAAATTAGAAACATCTTAATCTAAAAAAGAACAATTAACTTTAAAAAGAACCGGTGTGATTTTTTTTTCACTTCCAAATCACCCCATTAATCTTGAACTAAGAATTAAGGTAAATTATGAAAAATTTTCTCA
>BSUD01000004.1:8228670-8310331 GCA_033239045.1 Fagopyrum esculentum | reverse complement strand
AAAAAAAAAAAAAAAACAATAAAACAGCTACAACGGTATTTTGGGGAAATTTGTCCTTTATCTCTAAGGTTAGAAGAAAGTATAGAGGAATAATTTTTTCCTAAACTTTTCTCCTTTTTTATTTTGGTCTCTTTTTACCTTTTTTTCTCATCGTCTTCCGTTTGTTATATTTTTCATACACGTTTCTTTGATTATTCGTCTTACCGTGTGATTTCGCGGTTTATTTTTGTTTTATAGTTATAGTCTTTTTTAACTAAACACTTTTTTTCTTATCTTATTTCTTACAAGGAAAAGATGAGTTCTTTGAAATTTTCAGTGTTGTTTTTCCCTGCTCTTTTTAGTAGGTTGTATGCCAAGTTGAGATGAGTTATTGATTTTTGGTTTTGTGCTTCTTTGTTATAAGGCTTTCTTAAATCAAATGTCCCCAATCTTTGTTAAGTTGTTTTTGCAAATCGTTGTTTAAAAAAATTGTCGTTTCCTTTAAGTTTTTTTTTTCTTAAGCCTTTTTTTTTTTTCTCTTGTACCTCTAATCTTCGGCCTTGTTTGAAACTTTCCCCAAAACTGACCTACATGAACAATAGAAAGATTGAACCGTTAGAATAACCAAACCTATGATTTGACCATAAACCAACTTATAATAAAAACCCATCGTTTAACAACATGAATAAGAGCAAAAAGTCTTGGTTTTATTAAGTCGTATATACTATTTATACAATAGGGAGTAATCAGGTATATTCTTTAAACAATCTTAAGAGTGAGCATATGTGGATCCCTCATATTATATACTTTTTCCTAGCCTTTCTTAATTAATTGAATTTACTCCTTTGGCAAATCTCGAGCAATCAATTATTTCTTTAAACAATATTGAGCGGACTATGCTCATATGAACAATGTTGAGTGTAATGCTCTAATGTCTAACTATGCGGGCTTTATTTACCTTCATAGTGTCTCTCCGACTATTTTTTGGATTATCTGAGGATTTGAGGTGATACAAACCTTGTTTTAATGTCTCTCTTGATCCACTTGTGAACAACACCCTTTCAACAAACCTTTTGCTCCAGATTTGAGATCTATCACCCTACTGTTAGAGTTAAAATTTTGACTTTTTTAGGGAATTGAAATTGCAATTTTTAATCTTTTTGTCGAGAAAAGTTGTTTGAGCTTTTGAACAAAGCATGAAGCTTTAGACAAATTTGTCTTGCTTATGAACAACGACTACGGTCACACGATCTATGAAATCTGTTTCTTTGACCAAGAATCACAAATTACTAAATATTTGTCTATGAAATCTGATTGGACTAAAACTTTTATCCGATCAACTTGAAAACATGGAAGTTTTTTTCCTTTTCAAACTAATCTTTGAAGTTATGAACTAATTTTGAGCGAAAGTTTTCGTATGAATAAGTATCGTGTCTTTCGTTGAGGTGGATATTGACATGTTCTTGTTTTCAAGCTCTCCTACAGATTCCGGGAATATATAGAGTCGTGTTTGGATTGCGGTCGTGGTGGTGTGCTTTCATGACGGTTTCTTTTGATGGGAGGCTCTTCCCGAATTCTCGTCATTTACTTCCCCGGGAGTTCATGTTCCTGTGTACATGCATCTGGCGGTGCTATTTTGATAGTGCTTGGCTCGCCCATTCCCGCTTCATCTTTGTGAGATGCTTTTCGTTTTCGTGCTGATAGTCCTCCTCCGGCTTCACCTTCTTCTCTTTGGCTCCGTTTTGATCTTCTCGGACATCTTCTCCGGATCTCCGGTTTTGATCAACTTTGTGCTCACCGCTTTTTCTATGATTTCAACACCGTAGCAGATTACTTGCGTTGCATGGCTTTGCGTCAGCGGCTGGTGCTACCGGAAGATGTTGAAGACCGCATCCGTTTGGATGCCAAGGGGCGACAAGTCTCTAGAGATTGTTCCCCCTTTTGCTTACCCTTGTATCAAAAAAAAAAATAAATAAAATAAATGTTGTCTTCTCTCTCTAATTTATATATGCTTCTTTCTCTCTAATTTATACCTTCTGGATTTCAGTTGATTAATAATTTTTGCTCATTTGCGGTATAACCTGTAAAATGCAGCACATCTCCAGCACTGACAAAATTGAACAAGCGAGAACAGGAGCGTCAGAGGCTGGAAAAGTTAGCAGAGACAAGTCAATAGGGTCGTCCTAGATGTCGAAGTCGTAGCAGGAGCTATAGTCGTTCTCCCCCTAGGTATGGATGAATATGTTTTGGCATACTTGTTGTGTAACTCACTTTATTAGTGTACCTGGTTTTACTTTTGTTGAAGCTCTTGGTTGTTTGCTCAGTAAGTGACTTTTTCTTGACTGCAACGTCAATAAGGTTTATGCTAGATTGAGATGATGGGAACAAACTCAATTGGATAGAATGACTTGAAAATGAAGTATCTAAATTTCTACAGCTAAATGTTAGATTTTTGTGTTTTATTTAACACCTCTTATGGAGATGTTGTGGTCTTTTTGACACAACCCATCTCCGAGTCATATGATATGATTCTAAGGCTTTGGATTGGAGTGGATAATCATGGAGCAACTAGCTTCTTTGGATCAATCAATGGTGTTGAAGATCAACAACATCCAACTGCTTCCGTTGATGATGCTTATCTGTATGTAGCAATAGGCAAAATTGTAAAGAGAATAAGTCAACTGTAATGTGAGCTTTGTAAAACACAGACATGTATACTTAATATACATACCCATGCACAAGTAATTTCATTTAGTCAGATTTGTTTGATCATTTTTATCCTAGCTGAAATATTGTAATATCATCGTTATTATTGCAACGCGCGCGGTGTCCCACCTAGTATATATAAAACCCCAACAAGGTCAAATGAGAAAAAAAAAACCTAAACTAATAATTACCACAAAAAAATACCAAATTTGAAAGATATCAAACCCAAAAACCTAGAAAAATAAGTACAAAAACATGCATGCTAGTTTGAAAGCAGGGCCGTCCCGATGATTTATGGGGCCCTTCTCAAAAAATAATATTAGGCCCTTAAAGAACGGAGAAAAAATCGAAAATTATCTATACAAAGTACGTCATTTACATTTTTTTTAGTCCATGAAGAAATCGTCCAAATTTAATTTGAAAAAGAAAAAAAATTCAGAATAGGGAGGTATAAAAGTAAAATGAAAATTAAAAAGGGATGAATGAGGATCAAACATAGGGAAAAAACAAAAGAAAGAGTGATACGTTACCATATAAACTAAGCGATTTTTTGTAACGTATATTCATTTTTTTATATATATTGGGGCCCCAAAATTTCGGGGATCCTGTTCGATGGGACCTTATGGACCCCATCGAGCCGGCCCTGTTTGAAAGGGACAACAAATCATATCTTAGAGTTTATTAATATATGTCGGCACTTAAAAAACATCATTTTAATGCCCACTAATCTACTAAAGAATATCAAATAAATTATCGAACCAAAAATTTATGTTTGCTTATCATCAAGAAGCCAAACACGTTACCAGTCGCTATCCGAAGCACAAATTTGCTGCCATTTCTTCAAAAGGCGAAATCATTTTTCTAACTTTAAAAACGTTATTGTAAATTATTGAATGATCTTTATACCCTCAAAACCGTAAACGATCACATCAAAATTTCACACAGCATGAGAAGGGCATTTTCGTCAATGAGGGAAAAACAATCCTCACTTCATCTTGGAGCCCTACGCCAAATTCTCACTGAGCTGTTTGTCAGCAAAAATGGCGGATACGAAGGTGGAAACGATCGGAAGGCTCGCTCAGTGGAGGGTAGAGAACTTCACTGCTTGCTCTTACAAGAAATCTGATCCCTTCAAAGTAGGGATCTGGAACTGGTAACTTTGATTTGAGATTTTTTTAACTTTTAAGCTTCTATCCGTGCGTTTGAAGTCAAGTTCATGGCCGATTAGTGTTGAGTTCGTTCTTTTGTATGGTTGTCATGTAATGGTGGAGTCGATTGATTCAGGCACTTTTCACTCGAGAGAAATCGGTATCTGTACGTTCGTTTGTTTCCGGAGCTATCTCGAGTGTCGAAAGAGCAGCCTCCGATTGCTCGCTTCATTGTGCGAGTTAGTTCGTCTGGTGCAAATCGTAGACCGCATATTACTCCCGGTACCATACCTTCATTCACGCTGTCTGTTTTTTCTAATTCTGTGCTTAATTGCTGAGTAGACTGTTATATTTTAGCTATGGAGTCAGAAATTTGTTCTGATCTTGTTTAAATGTAATTCCTACTTTTTCGCTTTGAAATTGGCATCCGATTTTAATCGATTAACATCGTCGATCAATCGTCAACAAATAAAGGGAAATCAGAGAAGAAGCAGAAAATGTTGCATTTCCCTTACTTTTCACTTGAGAATTTTCCTGATGAAGTGATTTCTACTTCGAAGAATAGATTGAGCGATATTCATGAATCATGATCCTCTGCTCATTCTGAATCCTGGTTGTAGTGCATTGCATTTCGCCTATGAGGCTATGATTGTAAGTAATAAATTGTGTTTCTGATTGTAGTAATTTCTCCTTCTGCAGTTCAACAGAAAGTACTTCGTAATAGTGATGACTTCTTATGGCCTGTTGAGTGCTCCATATGTGGCCGATTAGTCATTGATGTCGAGTTTCTTGACCTCAAGATCTCCTCTATGAATGTGAGCTAGACAGGACTCCTTTATGTGTTACATTCAATATTTGAGTATAGATATCTTATTCACAGCTACTGAAATCAGGGTGGGGAGCCAATTTCAGTGTGGCCTAGTATTGGACCAACCCAAGCCGTAGCTGCGGTTGGCGCTCTTAGAAGCCTTTCGCGAATGCTCCACGACAGCATCCATGCTGATGTCACAATCAATACTGCTAGCGGAAGCATTAGAGCCCACAAGGCAATTCTTGCAGCGAGTTCACCTGTGTTCCACAGCATGTTCGTGCACGAGCTCATAGAGAATCAGTCATCCACCATTGACATAGAGGACATGTCATGGGACTCTTGCAGGGCTCTTCTTGCCTACCTATACGGAAACTTAAATCCAGAAGACTTCTGGAAGCACAGGCTCGCGCTTCTTGGGGCGGCAAACAAGTACGACATAGCTGATCTCAAGGATGCCTGTGAGGAGAGTCTCTTGGAGGATATAAACTCTGAGAATGTCTTGGAAAGATTGCAGGAGGCTTGGCTTTATCAACTGCACAAACTCAGGAAAAGTTGCTTCACATACTTATTCGAGTTTGGTAAGATTTATGATGTCAAAGATGAAATTGGTAGCTTTTTTAAAAGTGTTGATAAGGATCTAATGCGTGAGATGTTCTTAGAGGTTATTAGTGTATGGAAGCCACTTTAGGTTTGAGCAAGTAGCTTGGTATGTTGCTCTACCTACATTGACCCCTTGTGAACAAAGTAGAAAACTATGACACTATCATGTTTTCGTGTCTTTATAATGTCGTTTTTGTGTTCGTTTTCCTCGTCCGTTTCCGCACACGAGCAACATGGATTATAGACATACTATAGCAATTTGAAATCCAAATTTATCCTAATAAGTATAACATGGGAGTTTACACATCCATAATCGTTCATGTACATTGGGCATATACTATGTAGTCTGTACACATGCCCGTTGGATCCGACTTTCGAGCTCATCAATCTTATATACTAGAGGTTTGTTATTATATAATAGGGGTTTGTTCGGTCCAAGTGAGGTTGAGCATGACAAAAGATATAAATTTTGGAAAAAAAATATTGTTTTACATAATTTTCATAAACCGCTTACCAATTGGGCCTTTTGTTTGCGCGTTTACATGCACGATGAATTGGACTGGGCTTGTTAGACCGGCCCAATACCATGTGTGAAGCCCAACTCGAAGGCCCATTTATATAAATTGGGCTACTTTAGGCGCAACGCACGTAAGTTTTAATGTTGCTTACACTCGGACTCTTAACGGATTGTGTAAAGAGAGATGAACAACTTATTTATAAAAACATCGTGAAAGATTATAAAAAATGTCACTAATTAATGAATGCTTCTTTTAACGATCTATTTGCTTTAATCTGGTCTTTTTTATGCCTAAAACACATCACTGAATTGTTTATTGATGGATTACAATGGAGAACTCCAGATTCAACAACTGCTCAATTCTTATTTAAGCAAAAGGATATAATTCCCTTACTGAAAGTAAGAAAGCTGTACTAGATGAGAGAGATTCTCACTGACCTAACGGCAATGCCAACTTACAAAATGTCTGAATATTCTCTCCTACTACCATAACGATATATTTATACTAGATAGGACAGCTAGGGCACTACATGTGCATACACCCATTCCTCTAACGGCCTTGTAGGTCCCCCACACCTGACTTTCCTGGAAGGTGCCTATACTTTCCACGAGAATATACCAGTAAAGGTTTATCAATTCCACCCTGGCCCAAACAAACCTTGTCCACAAGGTTGGAGAACGGAAACTGTTGTTTGAAGTCAGTGCACGTCATCCAAGCAGCCTCCTCTTTGTTCTTTGCCTGCCACATAACCAAGACCTTGTGACAGCCATGCGTCTTTTGTGGGGATTACCTCTAGGATATCTTGGGGAATGAATTCTTCTTCTTCTAATTCAAGTTCAGCAGGCAAATCTGTCACCACTGGATGCTTTCCATTGACCTTTTTTTATGAGTGAAACGTGAAAGACAAGATGGAGCTTGCAAGTAGCTGGCAACTCCAGTTTATGAACTAGTTTGTTGATCTTCTTGATCACCTTAAAGGGCCCATTGTACCTCGCAACCAGTTTCTAATTAACTCTTCTAAGGAGACTTTGTTGCCGGTGAGGCCGAAGTTTAAGCAACACCAGATCACCTTCTTCAAACTCAACCTCCCTCCTCTTCTTGTTTGCATAAACAACCATCCTTTTCTGAGCCCTCTGAAGATTGTACTTGATTTGTCTCAATATTTCATCCCGATTCCAAAATGTATCAGCAACCGATGAAATCAAGAACTCTCCTGGTAGATATTGCTACAAGGTCGGTGGTAGTCTTCCATAAACACATTCGAAAGGTGTTTTCCCTGTTGCCCCTTGATAAGTGGTGTTATACCAATATTCTGCCCAGGGAAGCCAACCGCCCCACATCTTGGGTTGATCAGAAACAAAGCATCGCAGGTAAGTCTCCAAGCATCGATTGAGGACTTCTGTCTGCCCATCAGTTTTAGGGTGACAAGCACTGCTCATCTTCAAGAGGGTTCCTTGCTTAGTGAATAATTCTTGCCAAAAACAACTCATAAATACGGGGTCCCTGTCGCTTACTATCGATCGAGGGATTCCATGAAGCTTGACAATCTCCTTCACAAATAACTCAGCCACTGACTTTGCCGTATAAGGATGTTTCAGCCCAATAAAATGCCCATACTTGGACAGCCTATCAACCACCACTAGAACACAATCAAACCCTTGTGATTTCGGGAGGCCTCCTATGAAGTCTAAGGAGATGTCTTCCCAAATTTGTTGAGGTATTGGCAAGGGTTGCAGTAATCCAGCTGGAGCCATGGAGTCATACTTGTGTTTCTGGCATATTAAGCATTCAGCTACAAATCTTTGAACGTGCTTCAACATTCCCGTCCAATGTAAGCTAGCGGAGATCCTTTTATACGTCCTCAAAGCCCCTGAAAGGCCACCAGTGGACGTTGTATGAAACTCTTGCATCAACTTAGGAATCCACTTTGATTGACCAGAAATAACTACCCTTCCTTTATAATACAACCTTCCATTGACTAGTTGACAATGATCAGCTTTGCCGAGTTGCACTTTCTTTTTAATTTCCTGCAGCTTTTCATCCAAATCCACCTCCTTCTGTAACTCATCCCAACTAACCCAGTACGGTATAGAAATGGCTCCGTATTCCACCCCTTCCAGGTTCCTTGAAAGCGCATCTGCTGCCTTGTTTGATTTTCCCGTTTTGTACTCGATCTCAAAATCATATCCTATCAATTTAGCAATCCAATTTTGATTAGCAGGAGTGGTGATGGGCTGCTTAAGTAAATGTCGTAAGTTGCTATGATCTGTTCGAAAAATAAACCTCCTGCCTAGTAGGTATGTGCGTTGATGCTGAATTGCTAGTACGAGGGCCATGAGTTCTTTTTCATATGTTGATCTGGACAAGGTTGATGCAGCCAACCCTTTGCTAAAATAAGCAAGTGGTCTTCCTTCTTGCATGAGAATAGCTCTCACACCAACCCCTGATGCATCACATTCCACAATGAATGTCTTTTGAAAATCTGGTAGAGCTAATACTGGGGCAGTTGTAATTGCAGTTTGCAAACCTTGAAATGCTTCATGTGCTTCAGCACTCCACACAATCTTTTTACTAACCTTCTTCTTTAGAAGTTGTGTTAAAAGGCCTAGGGATCTTGCCATAGTCTTTTACAAATCGTCTATAGTATCTTGTCATCCCTAAAAATCCCCTCACTCCTTTCACAGAAGTTGGGATTGGCCAGGATAAAATGGCAGCCACTTTCCCGGGATCCATGGACACACCATACTCAGAGACCAAGTGCCCAAAGTACTCAACAGTTTTCTGCACAAACGTGCACTTCTTTCCATTAAGAAAGAATCGTTGCTCTTTAAGAATCTTCAACACTTTTGTAAGATGTTGCACATGCTCAAACTCACTCTTACTGTATACTAAAATGTCGTCAAAGAAGACTAATACATACTTCCTCAAGAAAGGCCTGAATATATCATTCATCATTGCTTGGAATGTAGCTGGCGCGTTCATGAGCCCAAATGGCATTACTAAGAATTGGTAATGTCCTGAATGTGTCCTGAAAGCAGTTTTAGGCACATCACTTTCGGCTACTCGGATCTGGTGGTAACCTGAGCGAAGTTCCAACTTAGAGAAAACTTTGGCTCCTTCGAATTCATCTAACATCTCTTGGATTACTGGAATTGGGTATTTGTTAGGGATGGTTGCCTCATTGAGGGCCCTGTAATCCACGCAAAATCGCCAACTACCGTCCTTCTTCTTTACCAAGAGCATTGGGCTAGAGAATGGACTTTGACTGGGTTGAATAACCCCTGCTCGCAATATTTCCGAGACCAATCGTTCAATTTCATCCTTCTGATAATACCCATAACGGTAAGGCTTGACGCTGACTGCTTGTACGTCTGGCATCAACAGAATTTGGTGGTCGACTGTTCTCTTTGGGGGTAGACTCTTGGGCTCTTCAAACAGTGCTGCAAATTGTTCAAGCAAACCCTTCATTTTGACAGGAACTACACAATCTCCGTTCTGAAACAGTTGTATCTCACCATTTTGCAATTCCCACAACATAACCCCAAATTCAATGCCTTGAGTTCGCTGGATGGCTCGAGTAGTCATATGAGTGATCGTCAACGAAGGATCTCCCAACAGCTTCACCATCGTATCATCTTGAGAGAACTCCATTGACATCTTAAACCAATTCACCTTGCAATCCCCCAAGGTCGCTAGCCAAGAGACGCCTAAAATCAAATCGATTCCTCCCAAATGAAATGGGTAACAATCAACTTTAACTTCATAAGTCCCTAGTTTCAGCGGTACATCCAGACAAATTCCACTGGCTTGCAACCTCTGCCCATCTCCTAATTTCACGCCAAACATAGGCGTTGGTGATACCTTGATTATGTCTTCTTCCACCAGACGATGAGAAATGAAATTGTGGCTTGCCCCGCTGTCAATTAAAACCACTATATCTCTTGTCCCCGGTTGTGCTCGGAGCTTCATTGTTTTAGGGTTATTGATTCCCCTCATAAAGCAACGAGACAGTTCAAGCCACTTCAGTTGAATGTCATCACATATGGCATCTTCTCCAACAGCTATCTCTACTAGGTCCATGGCATCTAATCCGTATTCTTCTTCAAGAATATTTTCACCTTCACTCTCCATGGCACGTAGAGTCCTTTCAAAGCGTTTATGGAGTGGGTGGTAAGGCTGCCGGCATCGGAAACACAATCCCTTTGCCCTCAGTTCATTGACGTCTTTTAGAGGAAGAAACATTTGGCCTCTGGATCTGCTGATTTCATTCGTGGGTCTGAGTGGTGGTGGAACATAAGGCCCACTGCTGTTGCTGGGCTTGTTTTGCAGGTCACCAGATTTGGGCCCGTTTTGGTGTTGATAACCAAAATTCTTTTGGGTTGATGAATTGGGCCCAAACTTTGACCCAAATCTCCATCCCTGTCCTATCCTTGCAGAAGATCGTTCCTGACCATTAGCAAACGCAATCTTCCTCTCAATTCTCTTAGCAACTTCAACTACTTTGTTGAACGTGGATTTCTCCGTCGCCGACGTAAACTCCACTCGGATCTCTTCTTTCGACCCGGTGAGAAAGTATCCTAACATTAATTCAGGGTTCAATCCCTTGACATGAGATGCAGCAGCCAATAGGTTTTCCACAGATTCCCCCACTGATTCGCTCTGCTTAATCATTCCCAAATTCTCATATGGGTTGGACGAAAGGGAACCCCCAAAATGCCTATCAACTCATTTCTCAACACTTCCCAAGACAGATCCTCCTGATTCTGACTTAGCCATCTCATCCAATGGAGTGCCGGTCCTTTCATACAGACAAAAGCCACAAGAACTCAGTCGATGGCGCGGCATTTTTACACCGAGAAGTACTGCTCAGCCCTTGCAATCCATCCCCAAGGATCTTCTCCCTCGAAATCAGGAAGCTCCACCTTCATGGCTGCGAGTTGAACCTCATCAAGCGACACAATTCGAGTTGATGAACTGGAAAACCCCTTTGGATGTGGAGTGCCATCTACCAAAGACTGCCCGGATCCCGATCCAGATCCTCCGTTCAGCCCACCGCCTTCTTCACTCAACTTCTGTCGAAGTATCAACTCTTTCAATTGACGAAACATCTCGTTCGTATCTGCTCCCATCTTCTTTAGATCTGCTGTAAGACCACCCATCCTCTGGTTTGTTTCCTCTCCCTGTTTTCTCAACTCACGGATGTTCTTCTCCATCTTCTCCATCTCAGCCTTAGTCATCGTGACACAGACCTCTCAACAAGAGCACCAAATTGATGGATTATAATGGAGAACTCCAGATTCAACAACTGCCCATTCTTATTTAAGCAAAAGGATATAATTCCCCCGCTGAAAGTAGGAAAGTTGTACCAGATGAGAGGGATTCTCACTAACGGCAATGTCAACTTACAAAATGTCTGAATATTCTCTCCTACTACCATAACGATATATTTATACTAGATAGGACAGCTAGGGCACTATATGTGCATACACCCATTCCTCTAACGGCCTTGTAGGTCCCCACACCTCTAACGGCCTTGTAGGTCCCCACACCTAACTTTCCTGAAAGGTGCCTATACCTTCTAATATACCAGTAAAGGTTTATCATTTATTTTTATCAATGAAATATTTCATATAAGATTCTTGAACAATGATTGATCAAGTGTGATTAATTTCATCTTACATACGAATAATTATTACAACAAAATTTACAAATTTGTTGTTTAATCTAAATCCTTATAAATCTGCATTATTTCAAATCTGACCTGAAAATATGAACAATCACTTGATGAATAACAATAAGATTCATTTACATTTAGAATACCACCCAATAGCCAAAATACAACAGTGCCTAAGATCTTGATTCTAGAGTGACCCCACTTCCATTACAAGACAAAGCCTGAAAATAGGGAAAATAAATTCCCCCAAAAAAATTGAAAACTAGAAACTTTAGCACTGTACATCTACACTCATCTTTATTTTGATGTTCAAGTTTGCCAATTTCTGATCTGATCATCTTAAGCAACAGAGCTTCTGATGAACACCAAAATAACTGTATTTTACCTTTGCCTCCATAGAAGTGCATATAATATCTTGATTATGTTAAGGCACAACTTTGTTGTATTTGATCTCACTTGGAGTAGGGTAATTCCTTAGCTCCACTGTCCACAGCATTTCTCCATAGCCTATATCTCACTCCCAGTTTGTCATAGGCAACAGGCCAGTTCCAAATATTTTCTCCATTGATCATTCTTTCTTGTTGTCCAAGTACGAGTCTTAGATCTTCATTCAAGACCTACATTGGAAGGGAAATATATGGATAACCGAGTTAAAAGGCGACATTCATCTTCTGCTTACTGAATTCTACTAAGGAAAATGTGTCAAGACTAGGAAGAGAGAAACGTAATGGTTACCTTTTCAGCAAAATGCCTCCATAGGTAATGCATAAAAGGAACGTGCTTCAACACAGGAGCAAAGTCTAGAGACATTCTGTAGAGTAGTCGGGTTTTGTTTCTTGATGACGGCAAGCATACATGGAGCTGGTGTAGATGAGTTGAGCATTGCTGTGTACTCTTTCCTTCCAACTTCCCTGGCTTCGATATTCCAATGGTTGAAAGAACCATGCACGGTGGTCGAAATTCCATATCGATTGGATATGGATCCCAATATCCTTGAAGGCCTGAAGCTGGTGTCAAGAATTTCACCAAGCTGAAATGTTGAATGCCAGTCAGGTTCAGGTGTTCATATTCAATTCCAGTGATAACTAACAAATTCTCAGATTTTGGGAATAGGTAGAGAAGAACAGACCTCGGAACACTCCATCCCTTGGCAAAAGTAGAAGTATGCGTAAAGGGTGCGTGCGCAAGATCGAGAAGATTATCAAGAAGAAGCCCATGCTCCACAGGAAGTTCCATGACGATCTGGGTATTGACAACATATGACAGGTTAGATGTCTTCCTCACAGGGTATCTAGAAAGTTTTTTGTGTCACATATTATTGCATTGTGGTTTATATTTACCTCTGCATGGATTACGAACCCCGGGGGTGGTCTTAAAGAAGGTATCTCAGCAGCTGGAGGCTCATTCCCTGGCCAAATCCAGAGCATACCTTCTTGCTCAAAGCATGGCAATGACTTTATCCTCACATCCAACAAGCGTGTCGATGGCATTTTCTCACATTTTCCATCTGTTGAATATTCCCACCCTGCATTATAAATTCTACCAAATTAGCAAAGGCTAAGAATTACACATTTGATGCTCACTAAAGTAAAATTTATTGTGCTTCAAAAAAATGATAAACTTTGCTGACACCAACCATGATATGGGCATTGAATGCGCCCCTCATTCACAGAGCCAAGGTCAAGAGGGCATGCCCTGTGGGCACAGGTGTTCTTAACACATCCAGGCTTCCCATCTTTTCCTCGGAAAATCACCCATGACTGCTCGAAGCATTCAATTGGTATCTGAGACACGAAAAGATCAGTTCACCTTGAAAATTTCTTTGTATATGAAATGTGATAAACCACAGCACCATGAGAGTCTGTTTTGATGTCATGCATTATGATGCATTTATAGTATACATTATTCAGTGTAAAATATGGTATTATTGGTAGATGTATTACTTTGTCAAATCGCATTATGAAGAAAAGTTAGGAGAGGCATACAAACTACACTTTCGATGTAATGATTCTAGAGCATAAAACATGTGGTATAAAACTTGCATTATGCATCCAAAACGGCTAAATCAATTATTCTCATTATGTGCAGACAACATTATTTTGTTCATACTTTCTTCTTGCTTCCACAGATTCAGAGGTACTCAAAATAAGGATGACACGAAAACCACAGCAAAAGCAAGCTTACCATAGTATCATCCTTCAGGTCTGTTGAAAAGGCAACAGGATACCAGAAATTCTTCAAATTAGGGTGATAAGGTTGAACAGGACCAGACACATTCAAGCTTTTTCGAGGTACCTTCCTGCTTACAGTGCTAATACACTCATTGGAGGTGCTTGGTGATGCTGATGCCTCATCTGTTTCGGTAGTACTTCGCTCTTGTAGTAGCCTATCATTAACTAGCGTTTCCATGTAAGCTAGCTTATCTAAAGCTGCTCCAACTCTTGCTTCAGATATATGAACCTACAAAAATAACCATTAACCAAGGTCACGTTTATGAAATGACAGTTACAACTTATACAAGAACTGAGATTCCTAAGACAAATTCTAACCTGCTTATGTGCTTGAGCAAGCTCTTCCTGCAACTCTGCCAGGTCCTTCTTCATGGTACCAATTGATTTATACTCGCGTGCCAAGGGGTTCAGTACCTCTACAACCTATGTTCATACATTATCTATCAGCAAAGAATCGTATAAAAATATCAAGCATGATAGACTAAATCACATTCATATCAATCATGTATAGGACCCTGACACATATTAGAGTAGCAAGATGTACGAGGATCTTTTTCCAAAGTATGAAGAAAACGAAATGAATTCAGATAACAATTTGGTTGAAATCTATAGGATTTTTTTTGTTTTGGTAGGGTATATCCCAAAATAGGTTGGTAGTGCAGGTTCAGGATAAGTCGTTGAAAAGCTTTCAAATACATCAATGTAAAAATTATTTATAATAACAGTCTTTGTTAAAATGACTTATCCAAACCATAGGGTGTCATCCTATTTTCGGAAGTACTTTCCATTTAAATGCATTTTAAGATTTTATTTTCATTTCTTCACATTCTGCAATAAAAGAATTGACATATGAGCACAAGTAAAGAAAGAAGAAGATATAGAAACCTTTTCATGAAGAACCATAATGGTAAGCAGATCTTGACGGGCACGCCAGTCCAAGTATTGTATATCAAATCGAGCTACTTCTAGAGCTTGGTTGACATCTACAAACTTTCCCTTATTTTGAGGGGCTTTCGACCTTGGATCCTCCACTTTGAATATTGTATCCCATGAGCTCTTCTTCTCCACTAACCCGCCTCCCTCCTCTCCAAAGACTGCAAAGACACCAATGCTGCTTCTAACGCCCTGAAACCATCAGCCTTATTCTATCAGCAAATTCATAAGAAATTAACAGTACATCCTCTAAAATAGGCTTTCCACTACAAACAAACTTGAATTCTCCCATTAGACGCACTCCTAGTACCGATTATTATCACACTAAGCCAAGATGACAAGAAGTTGTATCCATCGAGATGTAATTAGCTCAAGACACTTCAGATGATGACCGTTAGTTGATTTTAGGGTTATATGATAGCAAAAATACGATCATAAGCGCAATTCAAAACTAAGCTGGAAGTTGAAGTACCTTTTTGGTGTTAAGCTTGGAGCAACGGAAGAGCGAGAAAGGAAGTGATGATAGAGCAGCAGCTGTGGCAATAGCCGCCATGGCGATTGAAGCTTAGCCCGGAGATGCCGAAGAAGAAAGAAGAGAAAAGTAAAAAGGAAAGAAAATTAGGAAAAAAAAGAATGAGAGAAATTTCATATTTGTTGGGATTTTTGTTTTGCTTTTAGGATTTTCAGATTTCGTTGGATAAGAGGTTGATTTCGAGCGCGATCTCAGTTGGCCTTCCGCTTGATGCCACGTGGAAATAAGAGTTTGACACGTGGCGCATTCTCCGACCACATGAAGTTTTGAAGGGAAAATAAGTATCTTTGGAGTTTCTCGCTTACTGGACGATGGCGGGCCTGTTAATATCTAAGCCAAAGGCTAAAGTATGGCCCCACTTTTAAATCCATTCATTTGCCACCTCACAATCTTTACGTCTCTTTTTGAGCTTTGCTACTCGAAATTTCCATGCACGCAAAACCGATTTGAACCGACCCGGTTTATGAAATCCGAGAGTCCACTCAACCCGCAAAACAATAAAAGATAAAAGGTGTCCTATACTTAGAAGTCAACACCTCTCCAAAACCGCAAATGTAACCGAACCGATTCGTAAATCACAAACATATAAAATGTGGACCGCAAATCAAACCGCTTTGTTGTGGTTCAAACCGCGTATGAAGCGCATTTAGCGATTTTTGCGATTTTGTTACGGTTTGGTTGTGATTTGTACCACATCTTGCGGTTCGGTTCATCAATTAAACAACAAACTTACAAACTGTAATGCGAAATATGATGAACCGCAAACCAAACCGATTAGCTGCGGTTTGGTTGCGGTTTGAACTGTAGTTTGCGGTTTTAGTTCGGGTTGTTGAACCGAACCAACTTTTGCTCTGCCCTACGTTTGTTCACTATTATAAATCAGTTTACGTTCAAATTGGAGATTAAAATAAAAAGTGGATTAATTTTAAATTGTGGTTTAAAATTATATAAACTATACTTGATTGTACAAAATTAGTTTAATATTGCGTGTTATATTCACAACGTTCAAATGCACAACTATCAACAAAATTCGCAAGGCGCCAACGTCTATTTTGATTGTTGATGGATGGCGTCGGTGCCCTCTCTCTCTCTATATATATATATAGCCGGTGCCATCCATCAACGCTCAAAATATTACACGCGACCGTAAACAATTTAGGAAAACTTTCGTCCATTTAAATTTTTTTTTGATGGTTAACTACGTGAAAGGCTAGTGAGAATCTAATCGTATAAAAATAGCATATTATCTCGGGTGGATGTGGAATAGTTTATCTCTATTGATAATATAGAGCCGAATTTATATATTTGTCAAGTACGGAACCTTTCCTGCATTGCAATCGTGTAAAAAGCAAAAAAAATGAGGTTCCACCGAGACTTGAACTCGGGTTACTGGATTCAGAGTCCAATGTCCTGACCACTAGACCATGGAACCTTTGATGAATATAAGGGAAACAAAATACATAATTTACAACAAATTAAGACAAAAAATAAAAGAAAAATATCAGAGCCAGGTTTCGATCCTGGGACCTGTGGGTTATGGGCCCACCACGCTTCCGCTGCGCCACTCTGATTTAGTGATATAGATTCAAAATTAAATATATTCGTAACAAACAACAAGCTACAATTCGTTCCGCTTCTTATTCTTATCTTCAATCTGATTCATATATTTTGTTTCGAATAATAGTTATACTTGGTGCTTATTTTTTTATATTATATCAAATTTACAATTAATTTTTAACTGTTATTTTCATTAATTTTAAATGATATTTATAAGTCAATAATATAAATATATAATTAAGTTTAAAAAATATAACTCTTTATAAAAATAACATATAACATTTAAAATAATTTTTTAGTTAATTGAAAATTTTGAGCATATATGATATTATCGACAATTGAGATACTCAATGTAATTTTTTTTAACAAAAGATCAGTTTTGATAAAGAGAACAAAATAGATGAATGAAATATTCGGTAAATAAATCAAGAAAAGCTTACGTCAATTACGTGTCATTATTCGTTTGAGAGGGTGTCAAAGTTTCCTTTGTTTTATTATATTAAATAGATCAAATCTGCGTACGAGACACAAATTACCTCTACGCATATAACGTATCTAATAAATTTGCGTATGAGGCACAAGTTTACAAGAGTTCATATACATTCAATTTATCTCACTTCAAGAAAAATAAATTAAACTAAATAGAATGCAAGAATGTAACCTCGGGGAACATGAGGTACCAAGAAGTATGGATTGGGGACCACTTATCACGCTCTTCACTCGTACCTTTAACAACTTGAACTCCTAGCTCAATTTCATATATACCAACCATAAAACTTGATTGATTAGGATAATAAGGAGATATAAGCAAAAGTTGAAATGAAATACTAATACAATTTTGGTTTCTTCAAAGGGAAAAATGGAATGCAAGAAAGGAGATAATATCATAAACTGGTGAAATTTTGGTTGTTAAAAGATAATTACATATGTAGATGTGAAGTCATCAACCATCAAGGTCTTTATTAGAAGAGAGAAGATGTCACCTCTATAGTTGTCTTGTAGAACAAAATCATACGCTTTAAACATCCTGCAAAATCCAACAATGAAACAATTAATCACAAATTTTCGTATATGAAATAAATTCAAATAGATTATTCTTCTTCAATTCGTTTCACTTTCTCCATTAAAATTTCAACCTATTCTTCCATCCTACAAGAGCGTTGCATAACCAATAACGACACAGAACAATCAGCCAAAATTTTCCACCAGGTTTTTACTGACCATATCACAATACCAGTAGAAGAAAAATTCCAAGCTAATAGATCATGAAGAGTTGTTGGCTTTGTAATTAGGACAAACAAGAGCCAACTCTACGCAAAACTCCAAGCTAAGACCTAGAATGCTATCTATGCTCCATATAAAGTTTAATCTGGAAATGACCAAAATTGCATTTTTAACCACATGGAAAAAAATTGCTTTCCATCGAATCCCTTCTAGTTCAAAGTCAATCATGTGTTATGACAATGATCGTCTAACTTTTGTAAATAGATTATTCTAGTTAGTAATTAAAAACTTGCTAGAAGATTATCCAAATTTCTTAAGGGTTTTAGACCCACCAATTCAATTTTTCCGTGAAACTTTTAATTAGGAATGGATCATGTGTAACAGGATCTAAAACTGAACATATCACGTATTTACAAAAGAGACACAGGCGTGCAAAAAAAAGGGTGAATGTATATCATACTTTGTAGAGTTCAATTAATTTTTTATCGAGAGATTCTTGTTCTTCCGTTGAGCAAAGATGACGAAAAGACATGATTGATTCAATAGCCTCATCAGACCGGTCGAATTTCTTCAACACCACAATCAATTAATTTCACAACACTATCAACTCAATCACCAATGTCAATCCCCTTCCAAAACAACAAAATTGACCTAGTCGGTCCTTGTCTATCAACTCTCTTTTTTATGCATCTGATAGTAACTTTGCATTCCTCGAAGTACTCTTAAGAACTCTTCCAAACTCATTTATTCATCCAAATAGATATAACCTAAGAATGGAAAATTAAGGATGAAAGTGAGACATATTGGAGATTACAAATGAGTGCATGTTTCATGTTATGTTTTAGGTGTTTTTAGATGTCCTTTATTTTTATTTTGTCTTTCTTCTACATAGATTTAGAAATCTTTTCATCACTTTGTGTTTAATGTTGTGAAAGAGATCTCTACTTCCCTCTTTGTGTGTTTGTAGGTGGTTTGGCCCGGAAAAGAGCTTAACATGACCACTTATGCATGATTCTGAAGCCAAAAGAGAAAATAGCTGCTCATCAGCATCATCATCATCATCACTCAAGCCACCGCCGATGGACTTTGTGGTGTTAGATATTGAACAAGATGACAAGGTACCCATTATTATTGGAAGACGCTTCCCAGCCACAACCGGTGTGAAGAACCGTATAGGTGAATATAAATGATATATTTAACTCTAGAAGGAGGGTTGAATAAAGTATGAGAACTTTTCGCGAAAACCTATCTCAAGGCTTTGAAACTGATTTCAAGGCCTTGATCGATGTCGATTTGTGCTCTTTGTGACACAACTGGTTTTCAAGGGCTTTGAAAGTGATTTCAGGCCTTGACTTCGAAAACCTGCAAAACAACGTTAGTCACAGTTAAGCAAGAAATGGTACAGAATTAAAAAGATTGACACGGTGATATGTTTATGAAGTTCAGTTCTAACATCCTACGTCTCCGTCCTAGGGTTTCTTTGTTCGTAGGATCTATCTATCTATTATCCTCTTCAAGAGTCCTAGATACAACCTAAAAGAAATCCCCTTCTTCTCTCACTGTAGCCAATGCTATGATCTAGTTCCAACTCTTAACCTAGCAATAATAGCCTAGTTACTTCGCAGAGTAACACACAATCGAGTATCACACTCTCTAGATATTCCAATGGAGCTCTAGTGTTTTTCTCTCTTTGTGGATGTAAGCTTTTTCTAAGAGGAAGAAAAACTTTTGGAATGAAATGAAGATGATTTGATTGCTTGAAGACTTAAAAGTTTCCGTGTAAGCTTGTTGTTGTTCTCTTCAATTGCCATCTTCATTTATAGTCTTCTATGGAGAAGTCTTATAACCGTTGTAAAAGGGTCGTTGTGATGTTATTCTTTCTCCATGAAAAACGGTGTTTGGTTGAGATGAAGTAGTTGTTGTAAGATCTTCTATCTTCTTCTACTACTTCTTCTCCTTGACGCACGTTGAGAGTCTTCATCTTCGAGATAGAGTCGTTGAAGATCTTGTCGTTGAAGCCCTTGTTTCAAGCTCCGATATCTTCCAATTTGTTGAGGATCTTTGCTTTAAGATATCTCTCTTTAAGGACCGTTGGAAATCTTCCTTGGATACGAGATCTTTGTGTGAGATCCGTTGGAGGAGATCTTCCAATCTTGCGTCGGTTTGTTAAGATCTTTGCAAGATCTTTTTTGTTGGGCCGATATCTTCTCTTCAAGATTTGTTGGAGATCTTCTTTGTTGAGATGGCAGAGATCTTCTCTTGATATCTTGTTTGAATATCTTCTCTTGATCCTTGGTAGATTTGGTTGTTGAGATTGAATCTTGAATTTGAATAGCCCCTAGCCGATGTCTCCCTTGTATCGCTTCTCAAGGCTTCGGCGTTTATCCCTTGAAATGGTTTTCAAGGCCTTTGTGTTGAACCCTTGAACTTGCTTCTCAATATCTCTGCGCTTGTCCCTTTTAATGCGTTTCAAGGTCTGCGTTCATCCTTTGAAATGCTTTTCAAGGCCTGCACACATTTAATAAACACAAAACCAAATCTTGCAATCTAG
The DNA here is from genome assembly GCA_033239045.1 of Fagopyrum esculentum. Classification (NCBI taxonomy): domain Eukaryota; kingdom Viridiplantae; phylum Streptophyta; class Magnoliopsida; order Caryophyllales; family Polygonaceae; genus Fagopyrum; species Fagopyrum esculentum. The sequence continues at coordinate 8,289,867 of BSUD01000004.1, read as the reverse complement.
AAATATAATCGATATTTGTTAGTTTATAAACCGCTCATAATGTTAAGTCTTCCATCATCACATATACAATTATATAATCAAGGTGGACTTATCAATCTCCATCTTGATGGAAGACAAAACAAATATCGTATCTGCATTGAATGTTAGCGATACATATGCAATAATATCAAAAAAAATAAAATGCAGAATATAGAAAATATTGGATCACACGCATATAATTTCTCCCCCTTTGTCTTTCAACAAGGGAGAAAAATACTTAAAGCACGGGATTTTAAAAAATTTATTACAAACCCACATAAAGTATTTCCAAAACTAAAACAGTTTTAAAAAAGCAAGTCCCACAAACGGTTTTCAAGGCCTTGAAATCAAAACCAAGGAGGCTTTGAAATCCATGTCAAGGCCTTGACATCCATTTCAAGGCCGTGAAACTAATTTAAAGACTTTAAATGTTTACTCCTAGTACCATCTTGGATTCAGATGACCCTTTCCTCGGATATCATCATATCATTTTTTCTTCCATCGGGCATGAGCATCATCTAGGGCGATGATTTTTGTAACACCCCAAATCCGCGGGACTCGGGATGTCACATTGGGCTAGAATCACACAATGGATCCTGACCCTAGCCTGACAACAAGTTCACTGGACCTTACAACATGGCACTTTCAGATATAAAACAAATACTTAAAACAGTATAAACTGTACAACCAAAAGATAAGACATCATAGCCGAGTATAAAACACAACACCCTCACACAAGAGGTAACAAAAGATCATCCTCACGCAGGAGGGAAAGGTAACAAACCCATAAGCCCACAACAACCTATGTACGAGACGTCCTCGACCTGCCACTTTGCTAGATCACCCAGCAGCATGCCTATCCTGTGGGACATCTACAACATGGTAATCAACCATTAGCTATCCATACACATATATAGAGTAATGCATAAGCACAATCACAGGTAAGGAAAGATAAACACATCAACATGCTTCCACACATTTACCCATTTAATCATCTCAACAGTATAATGGTCCATCACTCAAAAAACCGTATATATATATATATATATATATATATATATATATATATATATATATATATATATATATATATGAAAATATGTGACACGAGGACCGATACATCCTCGCCTCTGAGCCTGACAACCATCTGAAGTGGAATCGGTCACACAACCCGTGTACCCTAAGGGAGTGGGTTGTGCCCTCCCCATATACCAAGTCTGGCCTAACTCAAGAGAACCTCCCAGACTCCACGGCGGGATGAAGGGGAAAGGTTATCACAGTCACGCATACGGGACAATTAATAAAACATAGGTCGGTAAATAAAACATCACATGCTATCATAGCAATATACAAAGCACACACCACTCATGCAAACACCCAATATAAGGATGGCAGCTAAGTAAGTCCTACGGACTTACCTCAACCTCGATCACAACTCAACCACAATCACCTCTACACTGGAGGGATATCACAACCTATAAACAAGCATAATGAGATATATCAGAATCCTATCATCACAGGGGTCACACCTAGACCCAAAGGGATCCAGAGGATCAAGCTCAACCTCAAAACCTTACTTAACATCAACCTAAGTCTTCAACAACCATACAAGGCATAAACCGATCATAACCATCATCAAAACTCAACCTCACACATCTAGCATGATCCTAAGCACTCATAATAGGAAAGGAGGGAACAAAGGCACCCTAAGGAAGACCTAGAAGTAACACACACCTGCAGAACCAAGTGAAACACCAAGCTGGTGCAGGTGGCCGCAGGGGCGGCTAGGAGGTGGCGCAGGGGCGGTGCACTGGCCGGCGCAGAGGCGGCTGTAGAGTGGCGCAGGGGCGGCTGGTGTGCAGAAGACACCATTCCAGCTCCTTCTTCACTTCTACCTTCGATTCTCTACCCTTCTTCACTCCAACAACAACATACATGTATGACATACATATATATATATACATCAACATAAGCCAAAACATGGCTGAACAAGATCAAATCCTAAGGAAAGCCAAGCTAAGCTAAGGAAAGAGAGGAAATATGAAGAAAAGAAGAAAGGAAGAGGAGCAGCCATGAAACTCACCAAACAAGCTCTCCAGGAGAACCCAAACAGCAACAACAACACCTCAAGCTGGCACAGCAAGGCACAACAACATCATCAACATCAAAGCTCAAGCAAAAGCTTTCCAAAACTCACACAAACACAAAGAAGATCAAGCAAGATGATCCAAGGAGAAGAGAGGAAGAGAAGATGTACGTGAAGAGAGAGAGAGAGAGGCATCTGAGATGGTAAACCCTCATCAGAGGGGAGAAGAGAATATATATAGGTGGTGAAAAGGGTAAAGCACGGGTCAAAGCAGTCAAAGAAGACGGCTGCAGCACACAAAGCCGCGGGGCGGGCTCTGTCTGCCGCAGGGGCGGACCAGGCCAAGCGTAGGGGCACCCCCTAGGCCACGCAGGGGCGGCTCAGGCACAAGTCTGGCCCCTCTTCTCCCTATCTCAGCTCTGAGCAACTAGGCTCTTACAATTTTCATGTATTCATCCACTCTTCGTTGATCCTTCTAATTCTTGTACTTTTTCACCACGCCAAACTCCTCAATGTGCAAAATATTCGGTTCCTCAACAACAAGTTGACGAATAGGGTGACCTTTGAGTTTTGTAACAATATAGCATCACCTCTTGTGCTTGTTTCCTAGTTGATTCAACATCGTCCCCTGTTAAGGGCTTGATGCTTCCTATAGAAGTAAAAGTGAGTGTATTCACATGAAACATCTGATTTATTTTCTGGTGCATGATCGTCAGTAAGTCCTGTGATTCATCCATCTTATTTGTAATCTCAGACCTAAAATCCAGTATGCCCTTCCTTAGTGTTTCCAGACCAAACTCTATTGCATCAAGCCTCTAGGTTGTAGAAGATGAACCAACACTTTGTTCCTTCAAAATCCACTCTCCAGTGAGAGTTATATAAGATCCTAGTTTTCACCTTCACCGCCCCCGAGGTGAAGAAGGCCGCCCCAACGTCCTTGGTGTCTATCACCACCCCCGCGGTGACAAGGGGCCGCCTCTGCGGCTGAGGCGATCCGCCCCTGCGGATACGCTGCAGATCGTGCCCGATCTGCTTTCGTTCGTTTTATCTTCCTTCCATAGATAGAATATCCGATCTTCTATCTTATGGCCGGCTTCCTTATCTTCTTCCTAACCCTAGACGTCCTTTCCATTTATTTTTCTAGCCTCCTTCTATATATTCCCGTCTTTTCTTCTTTTTCTCGTTTCTTGCTTACGTCTTTTTCAAACCTCAAGTGTTGCAACCTTGCTCCTTGTGTTCTTGCTGAATGTGTAAGTTTTCCTCCCTTGTTCTCCATCACGTTCATGTGATGTTGCACCTTACTTCTCTTCTGTTTCGTTTCTCCCTTCGTTTCCTCTTTTCTTCTTCTTCAAGAATCAAGTTTGATCCTTGATTCTTGTGGAGCGTTCCATTGATGATCCTTTGATGTTCACATGCTCCCTTGGTTGAGTTGTGAAGTGTGAAAGTGTTGGAAGGGAAAGCTTTGGCCTTTGTCGTGGTTCTACTGTCGTCGAGAAGTCGACAGACGCCTTTGTCGAGGATCCTCCCCCGCGCCTGCACAGAGCCGCCCCTGCGGATTTCCTCCCTGCCGCCCCTGCGCCTTTACCCAGCCGCCCCCGCGGTTTCTTCTACAGTAACTCCCGTTCTTGTGAGTTGCTTCCTTCTTTGCTTTCCTCATTCCTTTCCTTGGTTCTTATGGATGTTCTTTGCCCCTGAGTGTTTTGTCAGACTATGGTTTGTGACCCTAGCTGTTTAGATCTCTTAGATATCATGGAGACTAGAAGTTATAGACTTCTAGCAATCGTTTCGGTTCCTGATTCGTGATGCTTGTGTGAACATGCTTTTCTTGCTCTTTTCCCAAGGGAAACTGAGTCGTTCTTTGAGTTTTTGCTGTGTTTTAGATTACCTTCGAGTGAGGTAAGTCCATAGGACTTACTTAGCTTCATTCCGCGTATTGGTTTGATTGTTTTGGCTTGCTTGTGTTGTTTATCATGTTATAACTGATAACCGGAATAAGATTGACCTTTGTTATACCTTAATTGGCATACGTGTATTATAATCGGGCGGTTACCGCTTGTCCAATTCAGAATGGGGAAACTGGGAGGTGCTCTTGCGACTAGTCCAGCAGGTGACATAGGAATGCATCCACTCTATTCTTGTTGGTGAAAGGGGACAGAGGCGAGATCATTGTGATTCTTGTGTAACAACCATAAGTTGAATTAGTAATGGGATTGACCTTAATGAAAGATAATAATCGGCTGAGTGTGATCATGTTTATGTGTTTTACTTTACCTTATGTGTGTTTGTGCCTTTACAGTCTTTTTGATATCTGAATTGTTAGCTAACGGTTTTTACCATTGTTGTAGATGCCTTGAACGATATAGGTACTGTTGAGTGATCCGGATGGTGTGGACAACCGGGGTTTCCGTACATTATAGGTCGGGATCAGGTTTATGTCTATGTTTGTTGCTTTTCCTTTTGTTTTGAACTCGGTTGCGAGTATTTTACGCTTCTCTTTGTTTAAACCTTTAGCTTTATATCGAGTTTTGGTTTTCATTTGTCTGTACCTTATTGTAAGATTCGTTGTGATGTTGCTACTTTGACGGTCGGAACCCATTGTGAAGTCCTAGCCCGTAACACTTCGAGTTCCCAAAACTTGGGGTGTTACAATATGGTATCAGAGGTCTAGGTTGGCAACAATGGCACTCGAAATCTTCTAAATGACGGATGGATAAATAAATAGAACCCGCAAGGAATCTAAAGTTTTCAAAAGGGGGGTTTTGTTTTTAAACTTGTCGGTCTGGAATAGATGTACGGGTGACCACTACCTCCGCGGATCCTTTGTGTTTTTCTTGGATTTATGCTTTAGTTGTAGCGTGGCCTTATATATATATATAGCAGATGACAAGTACTAGAGCTACCTCTGCTATAGGGCAAGGAAGGAATCGACCACCTCTTCCACTTGCAGTCCATGGACGAGGACTTGCAGAAGGACCTCCACTAGCTAGAGGTCGGGGCCAAGCCCCTGTTATTGATTCGCCTATCACTGAGACGTTCGCTGAAGAAGTTGCTGAAAGAATCGTTCCCGAAGTAGGGAACGGGACTGTCGAGAAGTCCAGAGCACAGACGATCGAGTCCGGTCAAGTGACCATCGAAGTATCTACATATCACGACTACATGCAGAGAGTTGAAGAAGCTATCAGAACTGGAGGACCTGCACCTACACCACCAGTACCCGTGAGATCAGTTGAAGACATCAGAGTTCAAGATGGACAAGTATGGAAGTCGAGCTTTGGCTAGACCATATGGATTAAGTTTTGGAGTCAATAAGAAGCATGCTCAAGAATCGACCGGATTCTAGGAGAGCTTCTCGTGCAGGAGGTCTTTAGAAGAGACAAAAGACTGGACCAGCTAGTGCTGAAGCTAGAGCATCAGGATTCGGGCGTGGTCAGGCGACAAAGAAAGGCCATCACAAGTTAGAAGGGTCTAATAAGATGGAGAATATGCACAAGGTAGTCAAAAAGGGATTAAAAAAATGGCTTAATAAAGAATGCCTAAGTCATTCTTATAAGATGTAAGTACAGAAACAAGCATGTAATTTTTTTGGAGAGACTTGTAAGTTCTAGATAGTCAAAACATAGAGGAGAACACTCATAAAAAAGAATATACAAACAACATGAGCATAAGGATAAAGAAAACCTCACAAGGTTATGTCATGAAACAAATTTGCTTATCATTAAACCAAGTACTCAATGGCATAAACAAGGAGATTGAAGAGTGTGATCTTGAGCATCCTCAACCGGTATAGAATCAAATAGAGAGAAATCATATTTTCTAGCAAATAAGATAGAACAAAAACAAAATATATATGCTGACAAAATATGAGCAAAATCGGACGAAGTTGAGTTGAGAGGTCGTACGACCTACCTATCCTCCGCCAGATGACCCGCTCTATACAAACATGAGAGAGAGGTGCAAACACAAAAATATGAATGTTTGAGAAGTTTTGGGTGTATAGGTCGAACGACTACCAGGGTAGTTAGACGATCTGAGTCTAAAAAAATGAGGAAAAGTTATCGAAAACAAAAAATAGATGTTTTTAAAAATTATAGAGGATTTTAAAAGAGGAAATTACCGGAAACCACCCGTTAAACATGCTCCGTTACCAAAACACCACCACGTGTCAGTTTCCCGTCAAATATCCGTCTTGTGGGCCCCATTTTATAATAAAATAATATTTTTTTTTCTTTTTTATGTTTTTCTATTTTAAAGTTGTAATCGTTTCATTTTTCTTTCATTAATAATATTTAGAAAATCAAATGATAAATATATTACTTATCAATTAATGTTTATAACTGTCTTAACCCTAAATCGAGAAAAGAAAGGGAGAAGTGAAGAGAAGAACGAAAGGAATAAGTGAAGAGAAGAACTCGATCCTGGAGAAGAGAAGAACTCTATCTTGGGTTTTCAAATGACAAGCTCAAGCTCAAACTCTTCAAAGGAACATTGTACTCAAAAATCGACATATTCCCAACCTAGGCTATGTCACCATGGTTTGCCAGAGAGACATTCTACAACTCATACAAAGGAACATTATGGAAGAAGGTTTTTTGGTTGTCCTTTGTACAAATAAGGAGGAAAGTGCAGTCATTTTGTGTGGGATGATGAGAAATTTACTCCAAGATCGACATATGTCATCCAACAGTTGGTGAGGGAGAAGGAAGAACTGAATGCTGCTAACATGGAGTTGAGACAGTCAACAAGAGTTGAACAAGAGAAGATTGGGAAGATGATTGAAGAGCTTGCTTCTAAAAACAAGCTGATATATGAGCTGGAGATGGAGAATGAGCAATGCAGGTTGGAAAATGATAATTTTGTGAGAAAGTTGAATAATGAACATAATAGTCGTTTAATGATGACAATTATTGGCTTGTTGTGTATGATATTGTGTTTGATAGTTGTGAAGCTGTAAGGTTGTAGAATGATGATTTTATTTCAATCTTTTAGTTGATGTCATTAAGGTTTGTTGTCACGCTTTTATGAGCAATTGTTTATGAGAAATGCAGGTTGTAATATGACTGTTTTATTGCTTACAAATTCATGAATGAGCAGTTGCTTGATCATTGTTTATGAGCAATTTTGTAAGAAATTTAAGGTCTGTTGGGAAGGTTTTAATGTACAGATTACAGGCCTTGAAAGTGTAATGAAATTTAGGTCTATTGTGAAAGTTTTATTGTACAATTTTAGGTCTGTTTATAATCAATTCATACTTTGACAGTGTAACCATCAAATTTAGGTCTGTTTATGAGCAAATCATACTTCGACTTGACCGACGGTATTTCTATGGTCGTCTATACCCAATCAAAAGTAAATCCCGACTTAGCACTAAGAACAAGTATAGTGGATAAGTAAGGGTCGAACCCAAGAGAGTTAAGGTGTTTTAGATGCAATTATCGATTATAGAAACAAGTAACAGAAAGGGGGGGTTTTGGTTGAATTGATGCACACAAAAACTTAAGAAAACAATTAACGCAACAAGTAAGACAATGATGGGTGAATCTACACTAGGTTGATTCTAAGCATGCAATTGCTACTTTGATATGTTTCTTTTACAAGTTTTTAAGTAATCTCCCGTCTCGATCGTATATATGTGTTGAGCCAACCAGAATCAACACAACTTAACAGGTTAGTGTTCCGTAAACCTACAAGAACCAATAACAAGTTAGCTTTCAAACAAAGACCAAGGGATATAAAGAGAAGATTAAAACCGTTAATATTTGTGTTCCTTTTCTTTAAGTAATTACAACCCGTTATTACTTAAAGTTGCTACTAGATTAAAGACCCGAACCCGGAACCTATTAATCCTAGTTGTTTGCATGCACTTTAGAACTTAAGGTGATCAATCTCAAGCAATAGTAAACATGCATTTAGACAGGAGATCAAGGAAACACAAAACATTACTGAATAAAAGCTTATATTAAAAGGAACTTACAACCAAAGTAACAACGTAGCTTCAAACCAACCCAATGTAGCAAGGGAGTTAGCAACTCATTACAATGGAAAACTCTATTCTAAAATGGATTTTTGTGTGGAAAAGCATGGATGATTCTAGCAATCAGCCAAGGACTATTTATACTACAAAAGACACTAATTAGGAATAAATGACCGGCCTAAAACAACCACCTTTAATGCCATAAAAGTGGTGTAAACAACCGGAGTAAAGCTTCTGGCGTTAAACCGCAGGGGCGGCCTTCAGGTCCGCAGGGACGGTGAAGGCAAAAACGCTTGATCTTCTTCATGGCCGCAGGGGCGGCTAGGTAATTCCGCTGGGGCGGATCTTCAATGCTCTTCAAACGTCTGACCCTTCGACTTCCTGACATTTCTGATGCCAAACCGCAGGGGCGTCTCTATGTTAGCGCAGGGGCGGTGACACAACCTCTTCGTCTTCCAGCTCCCATGTTGAGGTGCAGGCAGGAGCGCAGTGGGAGGCGCAGGGGAACTAGTCTTCGTCTCTTCAGGGCAGGTCACCGCAGGGCCGCCAAGGAGTAGCACAGGGGCGGTGACACACTTCATGGCCGGCGCTGGTGAAGGCGCAAGGGGCGCTCCGGAGTAAGGCGTCACCCGCAGGGGCGGTGGCAAGGCTCCGTTGGGGCGGTGAGGCAACATAAGCTTTGCTTCGTGATCGATCTTCACTCCTCACTGCACATAACTCCTTTCTTAGCTTCTTTTAGTCTTCTTCTTTTGGACCAAGGAGTTAGTAGCATAAACCGACACTAATGCAATAAAAAGACTCTAAAAACTACCCTAAATGATAGTGATTCCATCACCTATCAAACTCCCCCATACTTAGACCTTTTACTCGTCCCGAGTAAAACAAATGGCATCAACTAGACTCAAAGGCCTTAGGAAGCATTGGTAAGCAAGAACAGACAATGAGAACAAGAGAAAAGCCAAGAGAGAAAGAAGGAAAAGAGAGGAAATGTGAGAAAAAGGGAGAAGCTACCATCTTTATTGCTCCAAGAGTGGCCTACCCGGACAACCTCCTTATAACTCCCCTTCTTATGTCGCCAAACGCCGGAAGGGAAACTACATTGTTGATAGGTGATGGAATCACTATCATTTAGGGTAGTTTTTAGAGTCTTTTTATTGCATTAGTGTCGGTTTATGCTACTAACTCCTTGGTCCAGAAGAAGAAGACTAAAAGAAGCTAAGAAAGGAGTTATGTGCACTTAGGAGTGAAGATCGATCACGAAGCAAAGCTTCTGTTGCCTCACCGCCCCAACGGAGCCTTGCCACCGCCCCTGCGGGTGACGCCTTACTCCGGAGCTCCCCTGCGCCTTCACCAACGCCGGCAATGAAGTGTGTCACCGCCCCTGCGCCACTCCTTGGCGCCCCTGCGGTGACCTGCCCTGAAGAGACGAAGACCAGTTCCCCTGCGCCTCCCACCGCGCTCCTGCCTGCGCCTCAACCTGGGAGCTGGAAGACGAAGAGGCTATCTCGCAGCCACTGCGCTGACATAGGGACGCCCCTGCGGTTTGGCATTAGAAACGTCAGGAAGTCTAAGGGTCAGACGTTTGAAGAGCATTGAAGATCCGCCCTAGCGGAATTACCTAGCCGCCCCTGCGGCCATGAAGAAGATCAAGCGTTTTTGCCTTCACCGCCCCTGCGGACCTGAAGGCCGCCCCTGCGGTTTAACGCCAAAAGCTTTACTCCGGCTGTTTACACCACCTTTATGGCATTAAAGGTGGCTGTTTTAGGCCGGCCATTTACTCCTAATTAGTGTCTTTTGTAGTATAAATAGTCCTTGGCTGATTGCTAGAATCATCCATGCTTTTCCACACAAAAATCCATTTTAGAATAGAGTTTTCCATTGTAATGAGTTGCTAACTCCCTTGCTACATTGGGTTGGTTTGAAGCTGCGTTGTTACTTTGGTTGTAAGTTTCTTTTAACATAAGCTTTTATTCAGTAATGCTTTGTGTTTCCTTGATCTCCATTGTCTAATTGCATGTTTACTATTGCTTGAGATTGATCACCTTAGGTTCTAAAGTGCATGCAAACAACTAGGATTAATAGGTTCCGGGTTCGGGTCTTTAATCTAGTAGCAACTTTAAGTAATAACGGGTTGTAATTACTTAAAGAAAAGGAATCTTTATATCCCTTGGTCTTTGTTTGAAAGCTAACTTGTTATTGGTTCTTGTAGGTTTACGGAACACTAACCTGTTAAGTTGTGTTGATGCCGGTTGGCTCAACACATATATACGATCGAGACGGGAGATTACTTAAAAACTTGTAAAAGAAACATACCAAAGTAGCAATTGCATGCTTAGAATCAACCTAGTGTAGATTCACCCATCATTGTCTTACTTGTCGCGTTAATTGTTTTCTTAAGTTTTTGTGTGCATCAATTCAACCAAAACCCCCCCCCTTTCTATTACTTGTTTCTATAATCGATAATTGCATCTAAAACCCCTTAACTCTCTTGGGTTCGACCCTTACTTATCCACTATACTTGTTCTTAGTGCTAAGTCGGGATTTACTTTTGATTGGGTATAGACGACCATAGAAATACCGTCGGTCAAATTTTGGCGCCGTTGCCGGGGAGTTTTAGTGTTTTATTGTTATTATTGATTATTGGTTTGAACCATTTTTGTGGTTCAAACCCGTACTACTAATTCTGGCTTTGCTTCTTTTGATCTAGAAATTGAGAGGACGCACATCCGGCAACGAAGACAACAACAACTTCAATAAGAGATGGCTGACCCTACTCTTTGTCAACTTACACAGCCCACCTTGGCTCAAAACCCTCTAGCGGTCACTATACCGGCATTAGGGGAAGGAGTCAACTTTGAGCTCAAGCCGGGCCTCATTCACTTGCTTCCATCCTTCCATGGGCTAAGTGGTGAAGACCCCATCAAGCATCTTGGGAAGTTCCATACCGTGTGTATGAGCATGAAGCCAGCCAACATTACCGAAGAACAAATCAAGATGAGATCATTCGGTTTCACACTCAAAGATTCTGCGGATGATTGGTATTACCACCTTCCATCCGGGAGTATCGACACTTGGGAGAACCTTCACAAGGCGTTTTTGGAAAAATATTTTCCAGCCAAGAAGGCCAATAGCTTGAAGAAAGCTATAAGCAACATCGAGCAAGAGGAAAATGAGACTCTCTACGAGTACTTTGAGAGGTTTGCATGCCTCCGATCCAGCTGTCCTTTTCGTACGAATATTCAACTCAAGATCTAGTCTTGTACTTGTACAATGGCTTGCTAGACAATGAAAGAAGGATCGTCGATGCGGCTTGCGGAGGTAATATTCTTAACTCTACTCCTGACCTTGCTTTGGAAAAGAAACAGGAACTAGCGGAAGGGACTCAGAACTTTGGAAGGACCCCGTCCAAGAAAGGAGTTCATGCAGTGAGTTCCGGAAAGAGCGAGATTTCCACCGAGCTTGCGGAGTTAAAAGAAATGGTGAAGAGGCTAATACTTATGGGAACCCCACAACAGCTCAAAGCTTGTGGAGTATGTGCTGACCCATACCATCCAACGGACATGTGTCCACAAGTCCAGGATGACGATGCTGAGGTGAATGCAATGGGATATGGACAACCACAGCAACAAAGACCTAGGAACGATCCCTATGCGCAGAATTTTATGCCAAAATGGCGTGACCAACAGAACTTTCGTTGGAGGGATCAACAAAACCAACAACAGCAGCCCCGTCAAGGTAAGTACTAATCAACTGAAGATATGTTGCAGGTTTTGACTAAACACTTTGCTACTCATGTTCAAATAATAGAATCTAGCATCAAGAAGCTTGAAAAACAGGTTGGTCAAATGGCGGAAGTCATTTCAAGACCGAGTCAAGACTTGCCGGAGGATTGCCTTCCCAGACATCTATAAACTCCAAGGAAAATGTTAGTGCCCTAACATTAAGGAGTGGGAAGCAAATCCAACAAAAACCAGCAAAAGAATCACCAAGCAGACCTTCTGTCGGTTTTATCGCACCCTCAGCCGTCCCTGCGGCTGCAACTGCGCCCAACACAGAGCAAAAAACGCCCCTGCGGCTGGATGTCCCCGCCTCTGCGGTGACAACCCCTGAGCCGCCCCTACGCTTACAAGCTGACGCCTCTACGAAAAACATAACAGAAGGCTCTACTGAAAGGGATACCTACGTCCGGCCAAACTTCCCACCACTGTACTCTGAGAAACCACCAGCTCCTTTCCCTGAGGCTCTGAAGGAGAGGAGAGTCATTGAGGACAAGGACCTCTTTGAGACTTTCTCCAAATGCGAGGTAAACATTCCCCTCCTTAAGTTGGTGAAAAGTATTCCTAAGTATGCTCGTTTTTTGAAGGAACTCTGCACTATCAAGAGGAATCAGAAGCTGAAGGGGAAAAAAAAGGTGCAAGTAAGTGCGCATGTGTCGACAGTTTTTCAACGGAGAATGCCCAAGAAATGCAGCGATCCGGGCATGGTAAGCATTCCTTGTGTTATAGGGGAAACTCGTTTTGACAAAGCCATGCTTGATCTCGGTGCTTCTATCAATGTTTTACCATAATCGATTTACAAATCGCTGGGCATTGGGCCATTAATGGAAACTAGGATCATAGTACAACTTGTTGATAGATCTAATGTGTACTCGAAAGGGATAATTGAAGATGTATTAGTAATGGTAGACAACCTAATATTTCCTACTGATTTTTTTGTAATGGATATAGAAAATGATTCACAAGCTGCACCCATTCTGCTAGGTAGACCATTTCTGAAAACTGCTAGGACTAAAATTGATTATGTTAGTGGCAAATTAACCATGGAGTTTGATGGAGAAGTAGTGGAATTTGACATCTATGATGCAATGAGATTTCCTAGTGATGATCATTCTTTATGTGCTATTGACATTGTTGAGCCTTTTGTGCAATATGTTTTTGATAACTCTGACATTGATGAATTGAAAAATGTGATTGAGCATGACATTGATAGTTTCAAATCAGATTATGTATTAGCATCCAGCATGAAAGAGGTCCTAGCCCAATTAGATGGATATAAAAGGCTAACTACCTCCAATTTGGCCATTGGGCCCACTTTACTAACCCCAAGCGAAAAGTTTGTTCCGTCTATAGTGCAGGCACCTGAAATAGAATTGAAGGACCTTCCGTCACACCTCAAGTACATTTTCCTTGGAAAACACAATACCTTGCCGGTGATCATCTCCAACAAGTTGACTACCGGTCAAGAAGACAAGTTGGTGAAGGTACTAAAAGAGCACAAGACAGCCCTTGGATGGACCATTGCGGACATCAAAGGGATAAGCCCTTCAACTTGCATGCATAGGATTCTACTTGAGGATGAAGCCAAACCTTCTAGGCAACCTCAAAGGAGGTTGAATCCGCCAATGATGGATGTGGTAAAAAAGGAAGTGTTGAAGCTCCTCCAAGCTGATATGATCTTTCCTATCTCGGATAGCACTTGGGTTAGCCCAACCCAAGTAGTTCCAAAGAAGGGAGGCATCACCATGGTGAAAAATCAACATGGAGAGATGGTTCCAAGTAAAACACAAACCGGATGGAGAGTTTGCATTGACTACCGCAAGCTCAATAAGGTAACACGAAAAGACCATTTCCCATTACCTTTTATTGATCAAATGCTGGAACGTCTTGCAGGTCATCAATACTATTGTTTCCTGGATGGATATTCGGGCTATTTCCAAATAGTCATCGCACCAGAAGATCAAGAGAAGACGACGTTCACTTGCCCATTTGGCACTTTTGCATACCGCAAAATGCCATTTGGACTTTGCAACGCACCCGACACTTTCCAACGGTGCATGATAAGTATTTTCTCCGAATACATAGAAAATTTCATTGAAGTCTTCATGGATGATTTTACCGTCCACGGAGATAGTTTTGACGCATGTTTAGGACATTTGAAACTTGTTCTTGAAAAATGTGTTGAAACCAATTTGGTCTTTAATTCGGAAAAAATGTCATTTCATGGTCGAATAAGGAATTGTGCTAGGACATGTAATATCCTCAAAAGGGATAGAGGTAGATAGGGCAAAGGTTGATTGTTACGCTAAAAAGTGTGCACGCAATAAGCCTTAAATTTATACTCGTTATAATTATCCTAACTTCTAGCGCACCCGCAGTGTACGGGACGTTTGTAGTATGGATAGTACTCCGAGGTCGAACACAAGGACTAAGGTGAAATCGATTCGGTTTTGTGATTTAGTTTAGTGAAGGTCTAAGGTTAGAAAAGAGGAAAACAAAGAACGAAAATCTCAAATGTTTTTGGTTGGTTTTTGATGATCAAAGATCACAATTCATGCAAGGTGAACAATCTACTAACTAAAAATAAACACAAATGGGCAACCAAACGAGACAATGATCAAGTGAAAGGAAAGACGGATTCTAGGGGTCGGAAGTTCCGGTTATGGCATAGAACTCAAGTTATCTATTCATTCTTTAGATTGATTTTGACATGTTGGGATTAAGTGTTTCTAAATTGGGATCAATTACCGGGTAAGTCTCATGATCCAACTAGTCCACACCTAAGGTCTCATTACCGGTTAGGTCTCTAAGAACCTAAGGTTAGGAATTCTACACAACCGGAATTGTTAGTTAGGGATCTAACCTATCCTTACCGGGTAAGTCTTGGAATGGGAAGTCCTAATCAACATTCCTAGCACATCTAATCCAATGGCGACTTGTTAGGTTCACCACTACCTAAGGTTTTGCTATTTTAGATTCTAAGGGAATGGATTACCGGGTAAGTCTCTCCTAACACTTAGTCACTACACTAGGACACCCTAGGGTAGGTTGAACTCAGCAAAACTTAGGGTTTCAACAATTTTATGAATCTAAGGTGAGATCCTTCGAACCAGGAAGAATCACGGTTTGTTCTACAGAAACCACGACCGTGGTTCTACAAGAACTACCCGTGATTTCTAACAGCAGCTACGTTCATAAGCAAAAATCATCCAAAGGTAAATCTAAATCCGTCCTATCATAGATCTAGCCATAACCATCCTTTCCTTACCCTAGAATCACATCAAATTAGCCTACAACATTCATAATGGAAATCAAAGCAAACAAACATAAAATCATAGCATTCATTGCAAGATAATGAAAGAAAGAAGATGAACAAGTGAACTTCAAACACAAACCAATCTGAAAACGGAATTAGAACAACTTACAACCCTTCCAAAAGAAGGTTCAAGGGTTTACAAATCTCTGGAAATAAATCCGAAATACAAGAAGCTATGTGTGTGTTCTCCTCTCTTCTTCAATGGAACCTTTCTTCTTCTCTTGGGCACTTTCCTTCCTAGAAAAAATATTCTTCTTTGGAGAATATATTTGTTAGAGAAATGGATAATGGATGAGCTGCTCCCAAACTACCCCAGCTGCCCCAAACAACCCATCAAGGACCACTTTTATAACAAATTGTGCATGAGCTGGCCATGAGAGTCGTGGCACAGCTGTCACGAGAATCTGGCAAAATCCACGGTCATTTCCACGGCCGTGGTTCTTCAGGAAACCGTGATTCTATGCAGAAACTTCGCCTTGGATCATTGAGCTGTGGTTTGGTGCATGGCTAGTGTTGGCAAGGTTCCATGAGTCCTCCTTACCCCTTTGATGTGTCCTAATGAGTCCGAGGACGTGTCATCTAAATGAACGGTCCTTTAACGCATCGTTTTAGCTCTAAACTTCCCGAAATACCTACAAAACGCACACAAGTCCGTGTAGACGTCTATCTCGACAAAATACATGTTTTGAGTGCAAAACGTATTGGACTAGTGCTAGATCATGCATGATTGAGCGAGAATCCTATCTAAATGTACACCTAAAACTATGCTATAAATCGTGTTATCATTGATGTAATCCAAAATTTACCTTATCCTACTAATGTACAGGAAATCCGATCTTTTCTTGGTCATGCAGGTTTCTACCGACGTTTCATCAAATATTTTTCAAAAATCTCGGCACCCCTTTGTGAATTGCTCAAGAAAGACGTCACCTTCATAGTAGATGAGAATTGCAAGAGAGCTTTCGACACTCTAAAGGCATGTCTTACCACCGCACGAATCATCCGTTCCCCGGATTGGGAGAAACCTTTTGAAATCATGTGCGACGCCAGTGACTACACCGTTGGAGCTGTCTTAGGACAAAAAGACGGACGGGCCTCCCATGTAATCCATTATGCGTTTATGACACTCAATGGAGCGCAAAGAAATTACTCTACCACTGAGAAGGAGATATTGGCGGTAGTTTTTTCCCTTGAGAAATTTCGGCAGTACCTACTTGGGGTAAAGGTAATTATCTTCACTGACCATGCAGCTCTTAGGTACCTCATGGCGAAGAAGGAGGCAAAACCACGATTGATCCGATGGGTGCTCCTTCTAAGTGAATTTAACCTAGAGATAAGGGACAAGAAGGGGGCTGAGAACCTGGTGGCCGATCATTTGAGCAGACTAGCGCAAGAAGAAGACGATCCAGGAAAAGGAAGAAAGATAGCTGGAAGTTTTCCAGACGATACATTTTACACAACTCTTTGTTGTGTAACCGCCCCTGCGCCTCACACCATCCGCCCCTGCGGCTCAGTCTAGGCACCCTTGCGGAATTGTCGACAGAGGTTTGTCTTAAGCTTCAATATTTTAAGCCTTGGTTTGCTGACATTGTAAACTTCATTGTCAGAAAGGAGTATCCTCCAGACTTCACCAAGGCACAATGAGAGAAGGTAAAAGCTGAAGCTAGACACTACGTTTGGGACGATCCTTACCTTTGGAAGCATTGTAGTGACCAAGTGATCCAACGGTGCATTCCGGACAATGAGGTACAATCGGTCCTAACTTTCTGTCATTCTGAAGCATGTGGAGGGCATTTTGGGGCCAACAAAACAACAAGAAAAGTTTTGGATGCGGGTTTCTTTTGGCCACACATTTTTCGAGACGCTTTTGCGTTTTGCAAAGTGTGTGATAGATGCCAAAGAGTAGGAAATCTTTCAAGGAGACATGAAATGCCCCAATCCTCTCTTATATTCTGTGAAATATTTGTTGTTTGGGGAATTGATTTCATGGGGCCATTTCCTACTTCATTCGGGAACACATATATTTTGCTTGCGGTGGACTATGTCTCCAAGTGGGTGGAGGCAAAGGCCACCAAAACTGATGATTCAAAAGTGGTTGCAACATTTCTTAAGGAGAATATCTTTGCTAGATTTGGAATTCCGAAAGCGTTAATCAGTGATAGGGGTACCCATTTCTGCAACAAGACAATCACGACTCTCCTTAAGAAGTATCACGTTCACCAAAGAGTATCAACAACTTATCATCCTCAAAGAAAACGGGCAAGCTGAGGTATCCAACCGGGAAATAAAGACCATCCTTGAAAAGACGGTTTCTCCCGGAAGGAAGGATTGGAGTGCAAGGCTAAACGATGCTCTATGGGCATATCGGACAGCCTACAAAACTCCGATAGGGATGTCTCCGTTCAGGCTTGTGTTTGGGAAAGCGTGCCACCTTCCGGTGGAACTAGAACATAAAGCTTGGTGGGCGGTAAAGAAATGCAACATGAACATAGCGGAAGTGGGAGAATTCCGGAAGCTCCAACTGCAAGAGTTGGAGGAACTGAGGCTTGATGCTTATGACCATGCTACCACATACAAAGAAAAGACCAGAGCATGGCATGACCGAAACATTCTCCGGAAGGACTTCAAGGTAGGTAACAAGGTACTTCTCTTTCAATCACGTTTAAAACTCTTTGCAGGTAAACTGCGTTCAAGATGGACAGGGCCGTTCATAGTAGCTGAAGTATACCCTCACGGAGCTGTGGATCTCTATGATCCCCAAACGCACAAGGTGTTTAAGGTGAACGGACAAAGGCTAAAGCTTTACCTTGAAGGAGTCAAGAACGATCCGATTGATGAGATGGTGCTGGAGGAAGCACAGTCAGAGAAGTAGAGATCTTACGTCGAGCCAACGACGTAAAACAAAGGCGCTTGTCGGGAGGCAACCCAAAGGAATAAGAAGAGGAGCCTCTGTCAAAGAAACCGCCTCTGCGGCTTTCCATCCCCGCCCCAACGGCGACACTCATGCCCATTGCCGCCCCCGGTGCTGGGCCTGCGCTTTGCGATATGCTTGCCACCGCCCCCGCGGTGACATCCCTACGCACTTGCGGCGGCCATCCTTGACACGCATCCTCATCACCGCACCCGGCGCTGAGCCTGCGTGACCCCTCTTCCTTGTCACCGCCCCCGCGGCGACAAACACCCGCCCCTGCGGGTATACCCAAAAAAAAAAAAAATTGGATCTCGAAAATGCCTACACCTACCACATACCACCCACAAACCTTCTTCACCAAACACACGAACCCTCCAACTCTACTCCCTCACTCACTCTCCTGCGCCCTTTTGCTCACCAACCGCCTTGTCGACGCCCCTGCGCCACCTCCGACACCGAGTACACATCTTTCCAACACCCTTGCGCCACCCTCTCTCGTTCCTACCACCATCTACCTCTCATTGCAACTCTCTTTCCTTCTGCGCCACCTCCGACGGCGCCTGCACCAAAGCCACCACCGGAGCAACTCCAAACGCCAAAACCTTCGCAGTCTCTCGCAATCGCCTTCTGCTATTCTCCCGCCCCAACGCCTGCAAGCTCCCGCACCTGCGCCTCGCCGCCCCTGCGTCTTCTTCATCCGCCCCTGCGGAAAACACAACAGAAAGGTTGATTCTTTTCCTTGTTCCAAACATTCACTAATATTTTGGTTAAATCATTTCAAGAAGAGTGCTCGGAGAAACTCGGCATGCTGGAAAGCATGCAGTCCTTTTTGGCAAATGCTGTGCTCGGAGAATTCCTACAGAAGAGTGCTCCGACATATCCCGAGCTCAGCAGACAGCTCATCTCCACTTTCACAATGGAGAAGGAGGATCATGTATGTACCGGCCTCACCTTCAAGTTCAACAAGGTGAAATATACACTGGACTACTTCCAGCTACAGGAGGCCTTTGGGGTGACTTTAAACCCCTCCGAGAGCTGGTGGGAGACAGTCCCTACCCCGGATTTGTGTGAGTTCTGGCAGTCGGCTACCGGGTCAGAATTCCATGCTAGGGGTGAGTATTCCAACAAGCTCACTCACCCCTACTTGAGGCTCCTCTCCAAGATCCTAATGAGTGTCTTTTGTGGACACAAAGAGGAGAACAAGGTCGCTCTCAAGGACCTCCCACTACTCTACTCCTGCCTTCCACAGAGCGAGAAGGTCATGGATTGGCCGTATCTCTTCCTTGCCGCTTTGAAGCGGATAGGAGGAACGAGCCGAGGGACATAGTTGGCGGTGGGTGATCTCCTTGATTGCCTCACAGGTGATGGACTTGTCCGGGCTAGAGGACGGGCTAGAGGCTCCCCTTTACATTGAGGGGATGCTTAGGAGGTGCAAGCTCCTCCGACGGGATGGGGAGAACCTATTTTGGATCTCCCTTGCAGATGAGAGCCACCTCACGTACCTCCCGCGACCTTTACCATTTGGGGAGGAGCTCTCCGAGCTTTACATTCCGGCAGATCCTTTTGTACCGAGGAGGCCACCAGTGGCCATTGTGGAGCGGCATGCTGCCAGCTCCAGCCGGGCCCATCAGGAGGAGCACCTGCCCATCCCCGACGACGAGGAGATGCCCACTGCGGCACCAGAGGAGGACCCGGCCTTGGCGAGCCTTCAGGCTCAGATGGCAACTCTCACCACCCAGCACCAGGCCTGGCAGTCCGACTACCAGAGGACTATGCTGGAGCAGTAGCAGAGCTGACAGACGAGTTTTGCCGCCTCCATGACCTCCCACTTCGACCAGAGGCAGGAGGCTTGGCAGGCGGCCCAGCAGCAGCAACTCGAGGCTCAGCAGCTGGCTTGGCAGGCTAGTTTTGAGACCTCATTCGGCCGTCGGATGGATGCCCAGCAGAGCCGCATTGATGACATCTACCGCCGGCAGGAGCACTTTGACTGAAGGTATTTCTGTGGTCGTCTATACCCAATCAAAAGTAAATCCCAACTTAGCACTAAAAACAAGTATAGTAGATAAGTAAGGGTCGAACCCATGAGAGTTGAGGTGTAATTATTGGTTTCAGTAGCAAGTAACAAGGGGGGGGGGGTTTGGTTGAATTGATGCACACAAAACTTAAGAAAACGATAAACGCGACAAGTAAGACAATGATAGGTGAATCTACACTAGGTTGATTCTAAGCATGCAATTACTACTTTGGTGAGTTCCTTTTTCAAGTTCTTAAGTAATCTCCCGTCTCGATCATATATATGTGTCGAGTCAACCGGCATCAACACAACTTAACCAGTTAAAGTTCGGTAAACCTACAAGAACGAATAACAAGTTAGCTTTCAAACAAAGACTAAGGGATATAAAGACAAGGTTAAAACCGTTAAACTTATCTTTATATTTGTGTTCCTTTTCTTTAAGTAATTACAACCCGTTATTACTTAAAGTTGTTACTAGATTAAAGACCCGAACCCGGAACCTATTAATCCTAGTTATTTGCATGCACATTAGAACCTAAGGTGATCAATCTTAAGCAATAGTAAACATACAATTAGACAATGGAGATCAAGGAAACACAAAGTATTACTGAATAAAAACTTATATTAAAAAGAACTTACAACCAAAGTAACAACGCAGCTTCAAACCAACCCAATGTAGCAAGAGAGTTAGCAACTCATTACAATGGAAAACTCAATTCTAAAATGGATTTTTGTGAGGAAAAGATTGGATGATTCTAGCAATCAGCCAAGGACTATTTATACTAAAAAAGACACTTAATTAGGAGTAAATGGCCGGCCTTAAACAACCACCTTTAATGCCATAAAGGTGGTGTAAACAGCCGGAGTAAAGCTTCTGGCATTGGACCGCAGGGGCGGCCTTCAGGAACCGCAGGGGCGGTTTAGGCAGAATCGGTTGATCTTCTTCAAGGCCGCAGGGGCGGCTAAGACATTCCGTTGGGTCGGATCTTTAATGCTCTTCAACGTCTGACCCTTCAACTTCCTGGCGTTTCTGATGCCAAGGCGCAGGGGCGTCCCTATGTCAGCGCAGGGTCGGTGACACAACCTCTTCGTCTTCCAGCTCCCAGGTTGAGGCGCAAACATGGCGCAGTGGGAGGCACAGGGGAGCTGGTCTTCTTCTCTTCAGGGTAGGTCACCGCAGGGGCGCCAATAGAGTGGCGCGGGGGCGGTGACACACTTCTTGGTTGGCGCTGGTGAAGGCGCAGGGTGCGCTCTGGTGGGAGGTGTCACCCGCAGGGGCGGTGACAAGGACCCGCTGGCCCTGTTTGAGCTCAAAATTAACTCCTTCCCCTAATGCCGGTATGGTGACCGCAAGGGGATTTGAGCCAAAGTGGGCTGCGTGAGTTGACGAAGTGTACGGTCAGCCATCTCTTTCTGAAGTCGTTGTTGTCTTTGCTGCCGGATGTGCGTCCTCTCAGTTTCTGGATCAAAAGAAGCAAAGCTGGATTTAGTAGCACGGGTGTGAACAATAAAAATGGTTCAAACCAAAGAAACCAATAATAACAATAGAACACTCAAACTCCCCCGCAACGGCGCCAAAATTTGACTGAAGGTATTTCTGTGGTCGTCTATACCCAATCAAAAGTAAATCCCAACTTAGCACTAAAAACAAGTATAGTAGATAAGTAAGGGTCGAACCCAAGAGAGTTGAGGTATAATTATTGGTTTCAGTAGCAAGTAACAAAGGGGGGGGGGTTGGTTGAATTGATGCACACAAAACTTAAGAAAACGATAAACGCGACAAGTAAGACAATGATAGGTGAATCTACACTAGGTTGATTCTAAACATGCAATTACTACTTTGGTGAGTTCCTTTTTCAAGTTCTTAAGTAATCTCCCGTCTCGATCATATATATGTGTCAAGCCAACCGGCATCAACACAACTTAACCAGTTAAAGTTCCGTAAACCTACAAGAACAAATAACAAGTTAGCTTTCAAACAAAGACTAAGGGATATAAAGACAAGGTTAAAACCGTTAAACTTATCTTTATATTTGTGTTCCTTTTCTTTAAGTAATTACAACCCGTTATTACTTAAAGTTGCTACTAGATTAAAGACCCAAACCCGGAACCTATTAATCCTAGTTATTTGCATGCACTTTAGAGCCTAAGGTGATCAATCTTAAGCAACAGTAAACATACAATTAGACAATGGAGATCAAGGAAACACAAAGTATTACTGAATAAAAACTTATATTAAAAAGAACTTACAACCAAAGTAACAACGCAGCTTCAAACCAACCCAATGTAGCAAGGGAGTTAGCAACTCATTACAATGGAAAACTCAATTCTAAAATGGATTTTTGTGAGGAAAAGATTGGATGATTCTAGCAATCAGCTAAGGACTATTTATACTAAAAAAGACACTTAATTAGGAGTAAATGGCCGGCCTAAAACAACCACCTTCAATGCCATAAAGATGGTGTAAACAGCCGGAGTAAAGCTTCTGGCGTTAAACCGTAGGGGCGGCCTTCAGGAACCGCATGGGCGGTTTAGTCAGAATCGGTTGATCTTCTTCAAGGCCGCAGGGGCGGCTAAGACATTCCGTTGGGGCGGATCTTTAATGCTCTTCAACGTCTGACCCTTCAACTTCTTGGCGTTTCCGATGCCAAGGCGCAGGGGCGTCCCTATGTCAGCACAGGGGCGGTGACACAGCTTCTTCGTCTTCCAGCTCCCAGGTTGAGGCGCAGGCATGACGCAGTGGGAGGCGTAGGGGAGCTGGTCTTCGTCTCTTCAGGGTAGGTCACCGCAGGGGCGCCAATGGAGTGGCGCAGGGGCGGTGACACACTTCTTGGCTGGCGCTGGTGAAGGCGCAGGGTGCGCTCTGGTGGGAGGTGTCACCCGCAGGGGCGGTGACAAGGACCCGTTGGGGCGGTGATGCAACAGAAGCCTTGCTTCGTGAATGGTCTTCACTTCTAAGTGCTTATAACTCCTTCTTTAGCTTCTTTTAGTCTTCTTCTTCTGGACCAAGGAGTTAGTAGCATAAATCGACACAAATGCAATAAAAAGACTCTAAAAACTACCCTAAATGATAGTGATTCCATCACCTATCACACTTCTTCAGCCACTTCCCGTACCCGCCGGAGGATGGTCCAGATGTTCCAGCTGGACCATCCCACTAGGGGTATACTTCTCTTCCCTTTCCCCACATTTTACTTTGCTTCATTTCCACTTTGGGGGCAAAGTGTACTTCAAGTATGGGGGAGGGACATATCATTGCATGTACAGTTTTATTAAGTTGTTTTTAAGTTTGTTTTTGCATTTTTGAATTGAGTTTGATATTCAGTAAAAAAAAGAGCGGTTTAGGCATGAAATCCTTGGATAAACCGAAAACCCGAAAGGGCGGTTTAGGCAAAAAGAAGGTAGTCCGACCAACCTTAGGTTGGTGCAAAATTGGGCTTGAAGGATGTGAGTTAAAAGTGAGATCATCAAAAGAAGAAGAGTGGCAAGGTGAAAACCCGAAAGGGCGCCTTGACAAATTGAGCGACACCGAGTGTAGGTTTCCCTTCCGGCGTTTGGCGACATAAGAAGGGGAGTCATAAGGAGGTTGTCCGGGTAGGCCACTCTTGGAGCAATAAAGATGATAGCTTCTCCCTTTTTCTCACATTTCCTCTCTTTTCTTCTTTCTCTCTTGGCTTTTCTCTTGTTCTCATTGTCTGTTCTTGCTTACCAATGCTTCCTAAGGCCTTTGAGTCTAGTTACTGCCATTTGTTTTACTCGGGACGAGTAAAAGGTCTAAGTATGGGGGAGTTTGATAGGTGATGGAATCACTATCATTTAGGGTAGTTTTTAGAGTCTTTTTATTGCATTAGTGTCGGTTTATGCTACTAACTCCTTGGTCCAGAAGAAGAAGACTAAAAGAAGCTAAGAAAGGAGTTATGTGCACTTAGGAGTGAAGATCGATCACGAAGCAAAGCTTATGTTGCCTCACCGCCCCAGCGGAGCCTTGCCACCGCACCTGCGGGTGACGCCTTACTCCGGAGCGCCCCCTGCGCCTTCACCAACGCCGGCCATGAAGTGTGTCACCGCCCCTGTGCCACTCCTTGGCGGCCCTGCGGTGACCTGCCCTGAAGAGACGAAGACCAGTTCCCCTGCGCCTCCCACTGCGCTCCTGCCTGCACCTCAACTTGGGAGCTGGAAGACGAAGAGGTTGTGTCTCCGCCCCTGCGCTAACATAGAGACGCCCCTGCGGTTTGGCATCAGAAATGTCAGGAAGTCGAAGGGTTAGACGTTTGAAGAGCATTGAAGATCCGCCCCAGCGGAATTACCTAGCCGCCCCTGCGGCCATGAAGAAGATCAAGCGTTTTTGCCTTCACCGTCCCTGCGGACCTGAAGGCCGCCCCTGCGGTTTAACGCCAGAAGCTTTACTCCGGTTGTTTACACCACTTTTATGGCATTAAAGGTGGCTGTTTTAGGCCGGCCATTTACTCCTAATTAGTGTCTTTTGTAGTATAAATAGTCCTTGGCTGATTGCTAGAATCATCCATGCTTTTCCACACAAAAATCCATTTTAGAATAGAGTTTTCCATTGTAATGAGTTGCTAACTCCCTTGCTACATTGGGTTGGTTTGAAGCTGCGTTGTTACTTTGGTTGTAAGTTCCTTTTAATATAAGCTTTTATTCAGTAATGCTTTGTGTTTCCTTGATCTCCTGTCTAATTGCATGTTTACTATTGCTTGAGATTGATCACCTTAGGTTCTAAAGTGCATGCAAACAACTAGGATTAATAAGTTCCGGGTTCGGGTCTTTAATCTAGTAGCAACTTTAAGTAATAACGGGTTGTAATTACTTAAAGAAAAGGAACACAAATATTAACGGTTTTAATCTTCTCTTTATATCCCTTGGTCTTTGTTTGAAAGCTAACTTGTTATTGGTTCTTGTAGGTTTACGGAACACTAACCTGTTAAGTTGTGTTGATTCTGGTTGGCTCAACACATATATACGATCAAGACGGGAGATTACTTAAAAACTTGTAAAAGAAACATACCAAAGTAGCAATTGCATGCTTAGAATCAACCTAGTGTAGATTCACCCATCATTGTCTTACTTGTCGCGTTAATTGTTTTCTTAAGTTTTTGTGTGCATCAATTCAACCAAAACCCCCCCTTTCTGTTACTTGTTTCTATAATCGATAATTGCATCTAAAACACCTTAACTCTCTTGGGTTCGACCCTTACTTATCCACTATACTTGTTCTTAGTGCTAAGTCGGGATTTACTTTTGATTGGGTATAGACGACCATAGAAATACCGTCGGTCAAGTCGAAGTATGATTTGCTCATAAACAGACCTAAATTTGATGGCTACACTGTCAAAGTATGAATTGATTATAAACAGACCTAAAATTGTACAATAAAACTTTCACAATAGACCTAAATTTCATTACACTTTCAAGGCCTGTAATTTGTACATTAAAACCTTCCCAACAGATCTTAAATTTCTTACAAAATTGCTCATAAACAATGATCAAGCAACTGCTCATTCATGAATTTGTAAACAATAAAACAGTCATATTACAACCTTCATTTCTCATAAACAATTGCTCATAAAAGCGTGACAACAAACCTTAATGACATCAACTAAAAGATTGAAATAAAATCATCATTCTACAACCTTATAGCTTCACAACTATCAAACACAATATCATACACAACAAGCCAATAATTGTCATCATTAAACGACTATTATGTTCATTATTCAACTTGCTCACAAAATTATCATTTTCCAACCTGCATTGCTCATTCTCCATCTCCAGCTCATATATCAGCTTGTTTTTTGAAGCAAGCTCTTCAATCATCTTCCCAATCTTCTCTTGTTCAACTCTTGTTGATTGTCTCAACTCCATGTTAGCAGCATTCAGTTCTTCCTTCTCCCTCACCAACTGTTGGATGACATATGTCGATCTTGGAGTAAATTTCTCATCATCCCACACAAAATGACTGCACTTTCCTCCTTATTTGTACAAAGGACAACCAAAAAACCTTCTTCCATAATGTTCCTTTGTATGAGTTGTAGAATGTCTCTCTGGCAAACCATGGTGACATAGCCTAGGTTGGGAATATGTCGATTTTCGAGTACAATGTTCCTTTGAAGAGTTTGAGCTTGTCATTTGAAAACCCAGGATAGAATTCTTCTCTTCTCCAGGATCGAGTTCTTCTCTTCACTTATTCCTTTCGTTCTTCTCTTCACTTCTCCCTTTCTTTTCTCGATTTAGGGTTAAGACAGTTATAAACATTAATTGGTAAGTAATATATTTATTATTTGATTTTCTAAATATTATTAATGAAAGAAAAATGAAACGATTACAACTTTAAAATAGAAAAACAGAAAAAAGAAAAAAAAATATTATTTTATTATAAAATGGGGCCCACAAGACGGATATTTGACGGGAAACTGACACATGGTGGTGTTTTGGTAACGGAGCATGTTTAACGGGTGGTTTCCGGTAAATAGTGATAGAGCGGGTGGTTAGTTGCAATATGGCCTATTTAACAGGTGGTTTCCGGTAATTTCCTCTTTTAAAATCCTCTATAATTTTTAAAAACATCTATTTTTTGTTTTCGATAACTTTTCCTCATTTTTTTAGACTCAGATCGTCTAACTACCCTGGTAGTCGTTCGACCTATACACCCAAAACTTCTCAAACATTCATATTTTTGTGTCTGCACCTCTATCTCGTGTTTGTATAGAGCGGGTCGTCTGGCGGAGGATAGGTAGGTCGTACAACCTCTCAACTCAACTTCGTCCGATTTTGCTCATATTTTGTCAGCATGTATATTTTGTTTTTGTTCTATCTTATTTGCTAGAAAATATGATTTCTCTCTATTTGATTCTATACCGGTTGAGGATGCTCAAGATCACACTCTCC
Source organism: Fagopyrum esculentum (assembly GCA_033239045.1). Classification (NCBI taxonomy): domain Eukaryota; kingdom Viridiplantae; phylum Streptophyta; class Magnoliopsida; order Caryophyllales; family Polygonaceae; genus Fagopyrum; species Fagopyrum esculentum. The sequence goes on along the minus strand of BSUD01000004.1, from coordinate 8,262,869 downwards.
AATCACCTTGTTTATGCCATTGAGTACTTGGTTTAATGATAAGCAAATTTGTTTCATGACATAACCTTGTGAGGTTTTCTTTATCCTTATGCTCATGTTGTTTGTATATTCTTTTTTATGAGTGTTCTCCTCTATGTTTTGACTATCTAGAACTTACAAGTCTCTCTAAAAAAATTACATGCTTGTTTCTATACTTACATCTTATAAGAATGACTTAGGCATTCTTTATTAAGCCATTTTTTAATCCCTTTTTGACTACCTTGTGCATATTCTCCATCTTATTAGACCCTTCTAACTTGTGATGGCCTTTCTTTGTCGCCTGACCACGCCCGAATCCTGATGCTCTAGCTTCAGCACTAGCTGGTCCAGTCTTCTGTCTCTTCTAAAGACCTCCTGCACGAGAAGCTCTCCTAGAATCCGGTCGATTCTTGAGCATGCTTCTTATTGACTCCAAAGATTAATCCATATGGTCTAGCCAAAGCTCGACTTCCATACTTGCTCCATCTTGAACTCTGATGTCTTCAACTGATCTCACGGGTACTGGTGGTGTAGGTGCAGGTCCTCCAGTTTTGATAGCTTCTTCAACTCTCTGCACGTAGTCGTGATATGTAGATACTTCGATGGTCACTTGACCGGACTCGATCGTCTGTGCTCTGGACTTCTCGACAGTCCCGTTCCCTACTTCGGGAACGATTCTTTCAGCAACTTCTTCAGCGAACGTCTCAGTGATAGGCGGATCAACAACAGGGGCTTGGCCCCGACCTCTAGCTAGTGGAGGTCCTTCTGCAAGTCCTCGTCCATGGACTGCAAGTGAAAGAGGTGGTCGATCCCTTCCTTGCCCTATAGCAGAGGTAGCTCTAGTACTTGTCACCTGCTATATATATATATAAGGCCACGCTACAACTAAAGCATAAACCAAGAAAAACACATAAAGGATCCGCGGAGGTAGTGGTCACCCGTACATCTATTCCAGACCGACAAGTTTAAAAATAAAACCCCCCTTTTGAAAACGTTAGATTCCTTGCGGGTTCTATTTATTTATCCATCCGTCATTTAGAAGATTTCGAGTGTCATTGTTGCCAACCTAGACCTCTGATACCATATTGTAACACCCCAAGTTTTGGGAACTCGAAGTGTTACGGGCTAGGACTTCACAATGGGTCCCGACCGTCAAAGTAGCAACATCACAACGAATCTTACAATAAGGTACATACAAATGAAAACCAAAACTCGATATAAAACTAAAGGTTTAAACAAAGAGAAGCGTAAAAGACTCGCAACCGAGTTCAAAACAAAAGGAAAAGCAACAAACATAGACATAAACCTGATCCCGACCTATAATGTACGGAAACCCCAGTTGTCCACACCATCCGGATCACTCAGCAGTACCTATATCGTTCAAGGCATCTACAACAATGGTATAAACCGTTAGCTAACAATTCAGATATCAAAAAGACTGTAAAGGCACAAACACACATAAGGTAAAGTAAAACACATAAACATGTTCACACTCAGCCGATTATCATCTTTCATTAAGGTCAATCCCATTACTAATTCAACTTATGGTTGTTACACAAGAATCACAATGATCTCGCCTCTGTCCCCTTTCACCAACAAGAATAGAGCGGATGCATTCCTATGTCACCTGCTGGACTAGTCGCAAGAGCACCTCCCAGTTTCCCTATTCTGAATTGGACAAGCGGTAACCACCCGATTATAATACACGTATGCCAATTAAGGTATAACAAAGGTCAATCTTATTCCAGTTATCAGTTATAACATGATAAACAACACAAGCAAGCCAAAACAATCAAACCAATACGCGGAATGAAGCTAAGTAAGTCCTATGGACTTACCTCACTCGAAGGTAATCTAAAACACAGCAAAAACTCAGAGAACGACTCAGTTTCCCTCGGGAAAGGAGCAAGAAAAGCATGTTCACACAAGCATCACGAATCAGGAACCGAAACGATTGCTAGAAGTCTATAACTTCTAGTCTCCATGATATCTAAGAGATCTAAACAGCTAGGGTCACAAACCATAGTCTGACAAAACACTCAGGGGCAAAGAACATCCATAAGAACCAAGGAAAGGAACGTGGAAAGCAAAGAAGGAAGCAACTCACAAGAACGGGAGTTACTGTAGAAGAAACCGTGGGGGTGGCTGGGTAAAGGCGCAGGGGTGGCAGGGAGGAAATCCGCAGGGGCGGCTCTGTGCAGGCGCGGGGGAGGATCCTCGACAAAGGCGTTTGTCGACTTCTCCACGACAGTAGAACCACGACAAAGGCCAAAGCTTTCCCTTCCAACACTTTCACACTTCACAACTCAACCAAGGGAGCATGTGAACATCAAAGGATCATCAATGGAACGCTCCACAAGAATCAAGGATCAAACTTGATTCTTGGAGAAGAAGAAAAGAGGAAACGAAGGGAGAAACGAAACAGAAGAGAAGCAAGGTGCAACATCACATGAACGTGATGGAGAACAGGGGAGGAAAACTTACACGTTCAGCAAGAACACAAGGAGCAAGGTTGCAACACTTGAGGGTTGAAAAAGACGTAAGCAAGAAACGAGAAAAAGAAGAAAAGACGGGAATATATAGAAGGAGGCTAGAAAAATAAATGGAAAGGACGTCTAGGGTTAGGAAGAAGATAAGGAAGCCGGTCATAAGATAGAAGATCGGATATTCTATCTATGGAAGGAAGATAAAACGAACGAAAGCAGATCGGGCACGATCTGCAGCGTATCCGCAGGGGCGGATCGCCTCAGCCGCAGAGGCAGCCCCTTGTCACCGCGGGGGTGGTGATAGACACCAAGGACGTTGGGGCGGCCTTCTTCACCTTGGGGGCGGTGAAGGTGAAAACTAGGATCTTATATAACTCTCACTGGAGAGTGGATTTTGAAGGAACAAAGTGTTGGTTCATCTTCTACAACCCAGAGGCTTGATGTAATAGAGTTTGGTCTGGAAACACTAAGGAAGGGCATACTGGATTTTAGGTCTGAGATTACAAATAAGATGGATGAATCACAGGACTTACTGACGATCATGCACCAGAAAATAAATCAGATGTTTCATGTGAATGCACTCACTTTTACTTCTATAGGAAGCATCAAGCCCTTAACAGGGGACGATGTTGAATCAACCAGGAAACAAGCACAAGAGGTGATGCTATAGTGTTACAAAACTCAAGGGTCGCCCTATTCGTCAACCTGTTGTTGAGGAACCGAATATTTTGCACATTGAGGAGTTTGGCGTGGTGAAAAAATACAAGAATCAGAAGGATCAACGAAGAGTGGATGAATACATGAAAATTGTAAGAGCCTAGTTGCTCAGAGCTGAGAGAGGGAGAAGAGGGGCCAGACTTGTGCCTGAGCCGCCCCTGCGTGACCTAGGGGGTGCCCCTACGCCTGGCCTGGTCCGCCCCTGCGGCTCACAGAGCCCGCCCCCGCGGCTCTGTGTGCTGCAGCCGTCTTCTTTGACTGCTTTGACCCGTGCTTTACCCTTTTCACCACCTATATATATTCTCTTCTCCCCTCTGATGAGGGTTTACCTTCTCAGATGCCTCTCTCTCTCTCCTCACGTACATCTTCTCTTCCTCTCTTCTCCTTGGATCATCTTGCTTGATCTTCTTTGTGTTTGTGTGAGTTTTGGAAAGCTTTTTCTTGAGCTTTGATGTTGATGATGTTGTTGTGCCTTGTTGTGCCAGCTTGAGGTGTTGTTGTTGCTGTTTGGGTTCTCCTGGAGAGCTTGTTTGGTGAGTTTCATGGCTGCTCCTCTTCCTTTCTTCTTTTCTTCATATTTCCTCTCTTTCCTTAGCTTAGCTTGGCTTTCCTTAGGATTTGATCTTGTTCAGCCATGTTTTGGCTTATATATATATATATATATATATATATATATATATATATATATATATATATATATATATATATATATATATATATATATATATATATATATATATATATATATATATATATATATATATATATATATATATATATATATATATATATATGTATGTCATACATGTATGTTGTTGTTGGAGTGAAGAAGGGTAGAGAATCGAAGGTAGAAGTGAAGAAGGAGCTGGAATGGTGTCTTCTGCACACCAGCCGCCCCTGCGCCACTCTACAGCCGCCCCTGCGCCGGCCAGTGCACCGCCCCTGCGCCACCTCCTAGCCGCCCCTGCGGCCACATGCACCAGCTTGGTGTTTCACTTGGTTCTGCAGGTGTGTGTTACTTCTAGGTCTTCCTTAGGGTGCCTTTGTTCCCTCCTTTCCTATTATGAGTGCTTAGGATCATGCTAGATGTGTGAGGTTGAGTTTTGATGATGGTTATGATCGGTTTATGCCTTGTATGGTTGTTGAAGACTTAGGTTGATGTTAAGTAAGGTTTTGAGGTTGAGCTTGATCCTCTGGATCCCTTTGGGTCTAGGTGTGACCCCTGTGATGATAGGATTCTGATATATCTCATTATGCTTGTTTATAGGTTGTGATGTCCCTCCAGTGTAGAGGTGATTGTGGTTGAGTTGTGATCGAGGTTGAGGTAAGTCCGTAGGACTTACTTAGCTGCCATCCTTATATTGGGTGTTTGCATGAGTGGTGTGTGCTTTGTATATTGCTATGATAGCATGTGATGTTTTATTTACCGACCTATGTTTTATTAATTGTCACGTATGCGTGACTGTGATAACCTTTCCCCTTCATCCCGCCGTGGAGTCTGGGAGGTTCTCTTGAGTTAGGCCAGACTTGGTATATGGGGAGGGCACAACCCACTCCCTTAGGATACACGGGTTGTGTGACCGATTCCACTCCAGATGGTTGTCAGGCTCAGAGGCGAGGATGTATCGGTCCTTGTGTCACATATTTTCATATATATACATACATATATATATATATGGTTTTTTGAGTGATGGACCATTATACTGTTGAGATGATTAAATGGGTAAATGTGTGGAAGCATGTTGATGTGTTTATCTTTCCTTACATGTGATTGTGCTTATGCATTACTCTATATATGTGTATGGATAGCTAATGGTTGATTACCATGTTGTAGATGTCCCACAGGATAGGCATGCTGCTGGGTGATCTAGCAAAGTGGTAGGCAGAGGACGTCTCGTACATAGGTTGTTGTGGGCTTATGGGTTTGTTACCTTTCCCTCCTGCGTGAGGATGATCTTTTGTTACCTCTTGTGTGAGGGTGTTGTGTTTTATACTCGGCTATGATGTCTTATCTTTTGGTTGTACAGTTTATACTGTTTTAAGTATTTGTTTTATATCTGAAAGTGCCATGTTGTAAGGTCTGATAACACGATTTATGACTTAGGTTTAGGTAATCATTTAGATAGATTTCTCGCTCATTCATGCATGGTTTAGCACTAGTTCACGGCGTTTGCACTCAATTCACGTATTTTGTCGAGATAGACGTCTACACGGACTTGTGCATTGCTTTGTAGGTATTTTGGGAGATTTAGGAGCTAAAACGATACGTTTGAGGATCGTTCATCAAGATGACATACCCTCGGACTCATTAGGACGCAAGCTAAAGGCTAGGGAGGACTCATGGAACCTTGCCAACACAAGCCATGCACCCAATCGAAGCTTAATGATCAAAAGCAAAGCTGAAGCACAAAATCACGGTTCATTGACAGATCACGGCTGTGATTCTGACTGTGGATTTTGCCAGGTTTTCGTGACAGCTGTGCCACGATCTCTTGGCCAGCTCTTGCAAAGTTGTAGTATAAAAGTGGTTCTGCATTGGCTGAGAGAAGCATCTTGGAGCAGCTCTCCATTATCCACTATCATCCAATCAAAATATTCTCTCAACAAGAAGATTCTTGGAAGAAGGAGGTAGAAGAAGACTACCATTGGAGAAGAGCTTGATTGGAGAAGAAGAAGAACACACCATTGATAGATCTTGATAGCTTGTAGAGAAGAATTTCGGAATCGATTTCTAGAGTTGTATGAACATTTGAACCTTCTTTAAGAAGGGTTGTGAGTCATTCTAATTCCATATTTTCAGCTTGGTTTTGTTACTTCTCTTGTTCATCTCTTTCTCTTCATTATCTTACAAATGGAAGCCATGATTTTATGTTTGATGATTTTGATTGCTATGATGAATGTTGTAGGCTAAATAGATGTGATTCTAGGGTAAGAAAGGAATGGTTATGGCTAGGACTATGATAGGATGGACTTAGATTAGCCTTAGATGACTCTCTTGCTTGGACGTAGCTTCTGTTGGAGTCCACGGTTTGTTCTTGCCTTTCCACGGCCGTGGAAGGTGTAGAACAGCCCGTGATTCCCCCTTGTTTGATGGATCTAGCTTTAGATTGTTAGAATGTTGAAATCCTAAGTGTTTGTTGAGTTAAATTTACCCTAGGGTGACCTAGTGTTAGCAACTAAGTGTTAGAAGAGACTTACCCGGTGATTCTACTCTTAGATTTCAAAGATGACAAACCTTAGGTGGTGGTGAGCCTCATAAGCCGCCATTGGACTAAGTATGCTAGGATAGTTGTTTAGGACTAACCCTTTCGAGACTTACCCGGTGAGGATAGGTTAGATTCCTAGGTGACAATCCGGTTTGTGTAGAATTTCATCCCTTAGGTTCTTAGAGACTTACCCGGTGATGAGACCTTAGGAATGGATTAGTGGACCATGAGACCTACCCGGTAATTGATCCCAATCTAGAAATGCTTAATCCCAACATATCATAGTTAATCCAAGGAATGTTTAGATAGCTTGAGTTCTATGTCATAACCGGAACTTCCAACCCCTAGAATCCGCCTTTCTATCTTTGATCTATATCTCGTATTTAGCTTGTTTGTTTGCGTTGATTTGTTAGCTTAGTTGATTCTTATGTTTCGCATGATTTGTGATCTTTGATTGATCACCGAAAACCAACCAAAAACAATTGAGATTTTTATTTCTTTATTTCTTTCCCTTTTCTTAACCTAGATCTTCACTAGACTTAATCATAAATCGAATCAATCTCACCTTAGTCTTTGTGTTCGACCTCGGAATACTATCCCTACTACAAACGTCCCGTACACTGCGGGTTCGCTAGGAGTTAGGATAAATATAACGAGAAGATAGCCATCATACACCTTTGAAAGGTGGCGGGTGCATTACACAACCCAAATGGCATTCTCCTATATGCAAAGGTACCCCATGGACATGTAAATGTAGTTTTCTCTTGGTCATCGGGGTGGATAGGGATTTGGAAGAATCCACTATAGCCATCTAGGTAGCAAAAATGAGAATGTTGAGCTAACCTCTCTAGCATTTGGTCAATGAAGTGAAGAGGGAAGTGATCTTTCCTAGAGGCCATGTTCAACTTCCTATAATCAATGCACATCCTCCATCCCGTAACCGTCCTAGTTGGGATTAGTTCATTGTTCCCATTGTGTATCACATCCTGAGCGCAACAAGTTTTTGGCGTCGTTGCCGGGGACTAGGTCTAGATTGATTTTATTTTGTGATTGATTGTAGTGTAGATCTTTCTTGTTGCTTTTGATCTCTTTTTGGTTTGTGTCTTTGCTTTTCAGGACATCTCTTACTCTTTAGGTGTATGTGAAGATCTCGTGGCAAGGATTTAGCTCCATTTGATCCCGAACCGGAGAAAACCCTTAGATCTAGATCCAAGAGCATTAAAAAGGGAAAAGAGATGGCCGGGAGAGATCTTCAAGCTGAGTTGGATGAAGCCTTAGAGCAAATAAGGCTAAGAGATGAGCTCTTAGAGGAAGAAAGGAGACTTGCCAATGAGAGGCAAGAAGCAACTAGGAGGGAGATTGATGAGATTAGGCAAGCCCTTGTACAAGGAGAGCTTAATCGTCAACAACCTCCACCTCCTCCACCACAACCGCAGCCGGCGGCGAATGTTAGGGTTGTCCCCATTGCTATTGAAGAGCCAGAAACATTAGGGAGACGTATGGATCCGGCACAAAGAGCACACCGTCCGGGTGTGAACTTAGGAGATCCCGCAACCCACAACTATGAGCTCCGCCCTCAAGTTCTACAAATGATCCGGCATAATCAATTTCGAGGGATGGAAGGAGAGTCTCCTCATCAACACTTGATGAATTATGAGATCTTGATGGAGACTCTTAGACCGCCAAGATTGGAGAGCAACAACCATAAGCTTAGGGCTTTTTCCTTCTCTCTTAAGGACAAAGCCTTGGCTTGGTATCAATCTATTCCACAAGGGCGAGTTGGTACTTGGGAGGAGATGACAACCGAGTTTTTGAGTAAGTTCTTCCCACCTTCCAAGACTACCGAATTAAGAGGGAAGATCAACGCCTTCGTGATGAAGGATAGAGAGAGTTTATTCAAGTCTTGGGAAAGGTTCAAAGATCTTCTCCTAGATTGTCCACACCATGGCATACCGAAAATTGAGCTATTGGAGATCTACTTCAAAGGACTTGATGAAGATAGCCAATTCAAGCTTCAATCTCTTTCCGGTGGGACTTTCATGGAGAAGCATGTAGATGAAGCTTGGGAGTTTGTGGAGAAACAAGCTCTAGTGATTGAGAAATACTCCCATAGGAAGAGTGAAGGGAGAAAGGCGGGAGCATATGAGGTGAGTGAAGTCACCATGAGCAATTTCAAGCTTGACGCCATCAACAATGAATTGAAGTCCTTGAGGGAGTTGTGTGCTACAACTTTGAAGAACCAAGCAACTCCTCAAGTGCTTCCGCAAGCTAACTTGTCTTCCAAGGAGGAGGATGTGAATTACATGGGAAGGGGCAATCACAACAATTATCAAGGCCCAAGGAACTTCAACAACAACCGGCAATTCAACAATTACCGGCCTAACCACAACCATCCCGGGTTTTCTTACTCTAACCCGGATGGAGCCTTGAACCCTCCCGCTTCCTCAAGCACAACCCCACCACCAAAAGCTTCACAAGAACCTCCACCCGGATTTACTCAACCTCCAAAAGATAGAACCGAAATGATATTTGAGCAATTGCTTGGAAGGTTGAGTGGTCTTGAGAGCACCGTGACTTCAATTTCTAAAGCTCAAAAGATATTGGAAGCACAAGTGTTCCAAAAGGCGGGTGAAGCCCATAGAGATCCGGGAAAGCTTCCCGGAAGGACCGAAGACAACCCAAGAGGCCAAGTGTTGGCCATTATAGCAAGGAGTGGGTTGAGTATGAAAGATCCTTTGCCCAAGGACAATGCTAAGGGGAAACAAGTGGTGATAGAGGAAGAGACTTTGCAAGGAGATGGAGGCAAGAGCAAAGATGTAGAGCCAACCTATGTGGCACCGCCTCTATACAAGCCATCACTACCGTTCCCTCAATCACGAGCAAGAGCTCGTTTGGACAATCACTTTGGTAAGTTCCTTGAACTAATGTCTAAATTGCATATTAACATTCCGTTCATGGATGCTATTTTAGGAATGCCGGCATATGGCAAGTTCTTGAAGGAAATACTCTCCAACAAAAGGAAGTTGGAGGAGTATGGGGAGATAAGAATGACAAAGAGGTCCTCGGAATTGATCCAAACGATGAAGGAGGAGATGCCTCCCAAGCTAAGAGATCCCGGTTCCTTTTGTGTCCCAATTGGAGTGGGAGATGTTAAGTATGAGGCCCTTTGCGATCTTGGAGCAAGTGTAAGCATCATACCGCTTGCACTTTGCAACAAGGTTGGGCTAGGAGAGCCGAAACCGGTCAAGATGACCCTCTATATGGCGGACCGTTCTATCACTCATCCGGTTGGGATCTTAGAAGACATCCCGGTGCAACTAGGAGGATTCTATGTGCCAATTGATTTTGTTGTCTTGGATATTCCGGCGGACTATCCGGTTCCCATCATCTTAGGAAGACCTTTCCTAGCCACTTCCGGATGCCTAGTGGATTGCAAGAATGGGACTCTCTCCTTCAACATTGGAGAAGAGAACATCAAGTTCAAATTGTCCACAATGATGAAAGGGTCAACCCTTGATGAGGATGTCTTCAACATAGTCGAGCAAGAAGAATCTAGAGAAGTTGTGAGCTCGATCTTGATCAAGGATCCCTTAGAGAAGGTTCTTAACTTAAGTATGATGGAGGAAGGTGTTGAGGAGGCTTGTAATGAAGAAATCAAGGCCTTAGAAGCATTGGAAGAGGAGACAAGGGCTCAAGATGAAGGCCACAAAGAGGAGCTGAACTGTTGGAACTTCCACGGGTGTGGAAGTGGTTCCACGGCCGTCAAACTCTCTGTAAAGCCTCAACAAATGAGCCAGGCAAGGTCCATGGCCGTGGACTTGGAGCAAACCGTGGAGTTGGCCGTGGTTTCCCCTGAATCAGACCTTATTGATGATCAAGCTTCAAGGAGCCTTGGAGAGCCTTCATTTGCTTTGGATTCATCTCATCCAACCTTGTTTGGATCGTCTACACTCGATAAAGGTCCTCCTAAACTTGAACTCAAACCCCAACCCTCTCATTTAAAGTATGCTTTCCTTGGTGATAATTCTACATATCCGGTGATTGTGAATGCATGTTTGAGTGATGATGAACTTGCTAAGTTGTTGCATGAGCTAAGATTGCATAGGAAAGCCATTGGCTATACTATTGATGATTTGGTTGGCATTAAGCCTTCTTTGTGCATGCATAAAATATTGATGGAAGATAACCACAAACCCTCTATTGAACATCAAAGAAGACTAAATCCTATAATGAAAGAGGTAGTCAAAAAGGAAATCATTAAGTTGCTAGATGCGGGAATTATCTACCCTATCTCGGATAGTAAGTGGGTTAGTCCCGTTCATGTAGTTCCTAAGAAGGGTGGGATGACCGTAGTAACCAATGAGAACAATGAACTAATCCCAACTAGGACGGTTACGGGATGGAGGATGTGCATTGATTATAGGAAGTTGAACATGGCCTCTAGGAAAGATCACTTCCCTCTTCCCTTCATTGACCAAATGCTAGAGAGGTTAGCTCAACATTCTCATTTTTGCTACCTAGATGGCTATAGTGGATTCTTCCAATTCCCTATCCACCCCGATGACCAAGAGAAAACTACATTTACATGTCCATGGGGTACCTTTGCATATAGGAGAATGCCATTTGGGTTGTGTAATGCACCCACCACCTTTCAAAGGTGTATGATGGCTATCTTTTCGGAATACATTGAAAATATCATGGAAGTGTTCATGGATGATTTCTCTGTTTATGGTTCTTCATTCGATAATTGCTTGGCCAACTTGTCATTAGTATTGCAAAGATGTGAGGAGACAAATCTTGTCTTAAATTGGGAAAAATGCCACTTCATGGTAAGTGAAGGCATTGTGTTAGGACACTTGGTGTCTAACCGTGGCATTGAGGTTGATAGAGCCAAGATTGAAACGATAGAGAAGTTGCCACCACCTACCTCGATAAAAGGGGTAAGGAGTTTCTTAGGGCATGCCGGTTTTTACCGGAGGTTTATTCAAGATTTCTCTAAAATTTCTAAGCCTCTCACTAACCTACTAATGAAGGATGTTGATTTTGTCTTTTCCAAAGATTGTCTTGAGGCTTTTTGTAGGTTGAAGAACGCCTTGATCTCCGCACCTATCATGCAACCTCCGGATTGGAGCCTACCATTTGAGATCATGTGTGATGCGAGCGATGTGGCCGTTGGGGGTGTTTTGGGGCAAAGGAAAGATGGGCGCACTCATGCCATTTACTATGCTAGCAAGACGCTAGATGATGCCCAACTCAACTATGCTACCACCGAAAAGGAGTTGCTAGCGGTAGTGTATGCATTTGAGAAGTTCCGCTCATATCTTGTTGGAGTGAAGGTCATAGTTTATACGGATCATGCTGCGATCCGTTATCTACTTACAAAGAAGGATGTCAAACCAAGGTTGATTCGGTGGATCCTTCTTCTTCAAGAGTTTGATTTGGAAATCCGGGACAAGAAGGGATCCAAGAACTCCGTGGCGGATTACCTTAGTAGACTCCCACATTGGAGCTTGAAAGAGATGACATCCCGATTGATGATTCATTCCGGGATGAGCAATTGCAAATGGCGGAGGAATGCTTGTTCCAAGTGTCTAGAGGAAGCGAGCCATGGTTTGCCGACATTGTGAACTAATTAGTGTGTGAGGAAGTGCCTCCCGGTTTGACATATGCCCAAAGGAAGAAGTTCTTCAAAGATGTGAGGCATTACTATTGGAGCGAGCCGCTTTTGTTCAAGAGAGGGCCGGATGGAATGTTTAGAAGATGCATACCGGAGGATGAGGTGGAGAGTGTGATCCGCCATTGTCATTCCTTGCCATGTGGAGGGAATGCTAGCTCCCACAAGACATGTGCGAAGGTGTTGCAATCGGGCTTCTTTTGGCCGAGTTTGTTCAAGGATGTGCAAAGCTTTGTGGTAGCTTGTGATGCTTGCCAAAGGACGGGCAACATCTCAAGGAGGAATGAGATGCCCTTGAACAACATACAAGAAGTGGAAATATTTGATGTATGGGGTGTGGACTTCATGGGACCATTCCCTTCTTCATGTGGCAACCTCTACATCCTATTGGCGGTTGATTATGTATCAAGATGGGTGGAGGCAATCGCTTCTCCTACAAATGACGCCAAGGTTGTGGTGCGGTTCTTCAACCGAGTGATCTTTCCTAGGTTTGGAACACCAAGGGTGGTCATAAGTGATGGAGGGAAGCACTTCACCAATAGGAACTTTGGGGCACTTTTGGCTAAGTATGGAGTGACTCATAAGGTGGCAACACCTTACCATCCCCAAACTAGTGGCCAAGTGGAGATCTCCAACCGGGAGATAAAGGCCATTCTCGAGAGGACGGTATCTAGAACTAGAAAGGATTGGGCTATGAAGCTCAATGATGCCTTGTGGGCATATAGGACCGCTTTCAAGACACCAATTGGCACCACTCCTTACAAGTTGGTCTATGGCAAGTCTTGCCACCTTCCGGTAGAAATAGAGCATAGAGCACATTGGGCCATCAAGTGGCTAAATTTTGATCTCAAAGAGGCCGGAAAGAAGAGGTTGCTTGATATGAACGCACTTGAGGAGATCCGGTTGGATGCATACGAGAATGCCCGGATCTACAAGAAGAGGACCAAGCGGTGGCATGACAAGAGGATCATCCCCAAGGAGTTGAGTGAAGGAGACCTTGTCCTTCTCTTCAACTCAAGGTTGCGGCTCTTTCCCGGAAAGCTCAAATCAAGATGGACCGGGCCATATGTGGTAAAGAAGATCTTTCCCCATGGAGCTATTGAAATAGGAGGGGAGCATTGTGAAAACTTTAAGGTGAATGGGCACCGGTTGAAGAAGTATATCCCGGGAGCTCCGGTGGATATGATTGCCCCACTTTACCTTGAGTAGACGCTCCCGAGTTTGGTCAAGCTAATGACCTTAAAGAAGCGCTTGGTGGGAGGCAACCCATTGGTAACGTTTTTCCCCTTTTCGTTTTGTTTTTATTTTTGATTTTTCTGTTTTTGTGTGTTTTGTGTGCTTTGTGTGTGTGCTAGAACCTTAGTAGCATCGGAAGCCTAGCTTGGCATGTGAATGATGATGATGAACCCCTCATCAATTATGGGTGGAGCGGACGTGGAACTTGGACGGCTAGCGGTGCCTAGCGCGGGTCCCGACGCTTCGATGAACACTTAGAGCTCTCTACCATTGTTGATAGGATCATCCACTCTCAATTCACTTGAGAAATCCCAAATACCATAGCAAACCATTTTTACATTGTGAGAACCTTCTTTCACTCTTCTTTACTTCACTTACACATTGGGGACAATGTGTTTCTAAGTATGGAGTGGGGTTTGCATGATCCTTTGCATGATGAGCATCTAGGATAGTTTAAAATCTTCACATGTCTTGCATTATATTCATTTCGAAAATCCCATAAAAATCAGAAAATTTAAAAATTTTTGTGCTTTCTAGGTTTGGATATGACCCTAATGATGAATCTTGTCTTGTGGATTGGCTATGGATGGCCTTATGTGTTAAATTGATGATAGCATATGTGGACTTGAAGCACTTCTCTTGAAACCATGAATGATTTGTAATCATGATGTTTGCCTAGAATGGATTGAGTATTGAAAGTCGAAATTACATGATAGTTCTTGCATACCGTCTAGGAATGAATGAGGCAATTCATCTTTCTCTACTCCTCATCTTGGTCATGATTGTTTGAGCACCTAAATGGATATAAATTGACCTCTTTTGACCCATCCGGGAATAGGAGCATGTTAGTGTGTTGATGTGTGTGAAAAGCAAGTGTGGGGTGAAGATGTTGGTGAAAGAATGTCATGAATAAAATGCTGAATTTGTTATGAAAGTGTAGCCAAAAATATAGGTTTGGGGACGTTGGTCTAAATGACAAGTAACTCGGTACACTTCACATAATCGGGTGTTGGTACCTTGCCAAAGTCAATTAAACCAATAATCCTAACGAGCTTTGGTATGTGTGCCCGGTGTGGATGAACCTCGAAAAATAGAAAAAGCCCGAGGATGGCTAATCACCAAGGTTTCGGCTTTTGTACACCAATGCCATTGTCTCAAAAATAAGAAAAAGAAAAGAAGGAAAAGGTAGAGAAAAATATACACTTGAGGGAAGTTGATCGAGGACAAGATTGTGGAGTTAGTTCCATTCCCGGATTAGCATCACATAGCCTAGAAAAATCCCCACCTAGTCACAACGTTTCTTGGCCTTTTAGTTCATAAGACCTTATGACCTATTTGCATGTTTGTAAGACTTAGTAATCTAGATTGGATATGCTCTTGATCTTCTTGACTTCTTCATCTTTACATTTCATGCATACTTTCAAGTTAAGTGCAATTGTCTTTTCATGCCTTCACTTGTTTGATACATGATTGCTTATCCTTTGCCATGAAACATGACTATGAAGGTGATCCAATAGTAGAAGCACCAACCCAAAAAGATTTTGCCATTTTTCTGCATACATAAATCATGTTATCTTGTAGTCTATAGATGAGCATTTGCTCGGGGACGAGCAAACCTTAAGTATGGGGTATTTTTGATAACACGATTTATGACTTAGGTTTAGGTAATCATTTAGATAGATTTCTCGCTCATTCATGCATGGTTTAGCACTAGTTCACGGCGTTTGCACTCAATTCACGTATTTTGTCGAGATAGACGTCTACACGGACTTGTGCATTGCTTTGTAGGTATTTTGGGAGATTTAGGAGCTAAAACGATACGTTTGAGGATCGTTCATCAAGATGACATACCCTCGGACTCATTAGGACGCAAGCTAAAGGCTAGGGAGGACTCATGGAACCTTGCCAACACAAGCCATGCACCCAATCGAAGCTTAATGATCAAAAGCAAAGCTGAAGCACAAAATCACGGTTCACTGACAGATCACGGCCGTGATTCTGACCGTGGATTTTGCCAAGTTTTCGTGACAGCTGTGCCACGATCTCTTGGCCAGCTCTTGCAAAGTTGTAGTATAAAAGTGGTCCTGCATTGGCTGAGAGAAGCATCTTGGAGCAGCTCTCCATTATCCACTATCATCCAATCAAAATATTCTCTCAACAAGAAGATTCTTGGAAGAAGGAGGTAGAAGAAGACTACCATTGGAGAAGAGCTTGATTGGAGAAGAAGAAGAACACACCATTGATAGATCTTGATAGCTTGTAGAGAAGAATTTCGGAATCGATTTCTAGAGTTGTATGAACATTTGAACCTTCTTTAAGAAGGATTGTGAGTCATTCTAATTCCATATTTTCAGCTTGGTTTTGTTACTTCTCTTGTTCATCTCTTTCTCTTCATTATCTTGCAAATGGAAGCCATGATTTTATGTTTGATGATTTTGATTGCTATGATGAATGTTGTAGGCTAAATAGATGTGATTCTAGTGTAAGGAAGGAATGGTTATGGATAGGACTATGATAGGATGGACTTAGATTAGCCTTGGATGACTCTCTTGCTTGGACGTAGCTTCTGTTGGAGTCCACGGTTTGTTCTTGCCTTTCCACGGCCGTGGAAGGTGTAGAACAGCCCGTGATTCCCCCTTGTTTGATGGATCTAGCTTTAGATTGTTAGAATGTTGAAATCCTAAGTGTTTGTTGAGTTAAATCTACCCTAGGGTGACCTAGTGTTAGCAACTAAGTGTTAGAAGAGACTTACCCGGTGATTCTACTCTTAGATTTCAAAGATGACAAACCTTAGGTAGTGGTGAGCCTCATAAGCCGCCATTGGACTAAGTATGCTAGGATAGTTGTTTAGGAGTAACCCTTTCGAGACTTACCCGGTGAGGATAGGTTAGATTCCTAGGTGACAATCCGGTTTGTGTAGAATTTCATCCCTTAGGTTCTTAGAGACTTACCCGGTGATGAGACCTTAGGAATGGATTAGTGGACCATGAGACCTACCCGGTAATTGATCCCAATCTAGAAACGCTTAATCCCAACATATCATAGTTAATCCAAGGAATGTTTAGATAGCTTGAGTTCTATGCCATAACCGGAACTTCCAACCCCTAGAATCCGCCTTTCTATCTTTGATCTATATCTCGTATTTAGCTTGTTTGTTTGCGTTGATTTGTTAGCTTAGTTGATTTTTATGTTTCGCATGATTTGTGATCTTTGATTGATCACCGAAAACCAACCAAAAACAATTGAGATTTTCATTTCTTTATTTCTTTCCCTTTTCTTAACATAGATCTTCACTAGACTTAATCATAAATCGAATTAATCTCACCTTAGTCTTTGTGTTCGACCTCGGAATACTATCCCTACTACAAACGTCCCGTACACTGCGGGTTCGCTAGGAGTTAGGATAAATATAACGAGAATATAAATTTAAAACCCATTGCGTATCACATCCTGAGCGTAACAAGGTCCAGTGAACTTGTTGTCAGGCTAGGGTCAGGATCCATTGTGTGATCCTAGCCCAATGTGACATCCCGAGTCCCGCGGATTTGGGGTGTTACAAAAATCATCGCCCTAGATGATGCTCATGCCCGATGGAAGAAAAAATGATATGATGATATCCGAGGAAAGGGTCATCTGAATCCAAGATGGTACTAGGAGTAACCATTTAAAGTCTTTAAATTAGTTTCACGGCCTTGAAATGGATGTCAAGGCCTTGACATGGATTTCAAAGCCTCCTTAGTTTTGATTTCAAGGCCTTGAAAACCGTTTGTGGGATTTGCTTTTTTAAAATTGTTTTAGTTTTGGAAATACTTTATGTGGGTTTGTAATAAATTTTTTAAAATCCCGTGCTTTAAGTATTTTTCTCCCTTGTTGAAAGACAAAGGGGGAGAAATTATATGCGTGTGATCCAATATTTTCTACATTCTGCATTTTATTTTTTTCGATATTATTGCATATGTATCGCTAACATTCAATGCAGATACGATATTTGTTTTGTCTTCCATCAAAATGGAGATTGATAAGTCCACCTTGATTATATAATTGTATATGTGATGATGGAAGACTTAACATTATGAGCGGTTTATAAACTAACAAATATCGATTATATTTCTAGATTGCAAGATTTGGTTTTGTGTTTATTAAATGTGTGCAGGCCTTGAAAAGCATTTCAAAGGATGAACGCATACCTTGAAACGCATTAAAAGGGACAAGCGCAGAGATATTGAGAAGCAAGTTCAAGGGTTCAACACAAAGGCCTTGAAAACCATTTCAAGGGATAAACGCCGAAGCCTTGAGAAGCGATACAAGGGAGACATCGGCTAGGGGCTATTCAAATTCAAGATTCAATCTCAACAACCAAATCTACCAAGGATCAAGAGAAGATATTCAAACAAGATATCAAGAGAAGATCTCTGCCATCTCAACAAAGAAGATCTCCAACAAATCTTGAAGAGAAGATATCGGCCCAACAAAAAAGATCTTGCAAAGATCTTAACAAACCGACGCAAGATTGGAAGATCTCCTCCAACGGATCTCACACAAAGATCTCGTATCCAAGGAAGATCTCCAACGGTCCTTAAAGAGAGATATCTTGAAGCAAAGATCCTCAACAAATTGGAAGATATCGGAGCTTGAAATAAGGGCTTCAACGACAAGATCTTCAACGACTCTATCTCGAAGATGAAGACTCTCAACGTGCGTCAAGGAGAAGAAGTAGAAGAAGAAGATAGAAGATCTTACAACAACTACTTCATCTCAACCAAACACCGTTTTTCATGGAGAAAGAATAACATCACAACGACCCTTTTACAACGGCTAGAAGACTTCTCCATAGAAGACTATAAATGAAGATGGCAATTGAAGAGAACAACAACAAGCTTACACGGAAACTTTTAAGTCTTCAAGCAATCAAATCATCTTCATTTCATTCCAAAAGTTTTTCTTCCTCTTAGTTTACAAAAGCTTACATTCGCAAAGAGAGAAAAACACTAGAGCTCCATTGGAATATCTAGAGAGTGTGATACTCGATTGTGTGTTACTCTGTGAAGTAACTAGGCTATTATTGCTAGGTTAAGAGTTGGAACTAGATCATAGCATTGGCTACAGTGAGAGAAGAAGGGGATTTCTTTTAGGTTGTATCTAGGACTCTTGAAGAGGATAATAGATAGATAGATCCTACGAACAAAGAAACCCTAGGACGGAGACGTAGGATGTTAGAACTGAACTTCATAAACATATCACCGTGTCAATCTTTTTAATTCTGTACCATTTCTTGCTTAACTGTGACTAACGTTGTTTTGCAGGTTTTCGAAGTCAAGGCCTGAAATCACTTTCAAAGCCCTTGAAAACCAGTTGTGTCACAAAGAGCACAAATCGACATCGATCAAGGCCTTGAAATCAGTTTCAAAGCCTTGAGATAGGTTTTCGCGAAAAGTTCTCATACTTTATTCAACCCTCCTTCTAGAGTTAAATATATCATTTATATTCACCTATATGGTTCTTCACACCGGTTGTGGCTGGGAAGCGTCTTCCAATAATAATGGGTACCTTGTCATCTTGTTCAATATCTAACACCACAAAGTCCATCGGCGGTGGCTTGAGTGATGATGATGATGCTGATGAGCAGCTATTTTCTCTTTTGGCTTCAGAATCATGCATAAGTGGTCGTGTTAAGCTCTTTTCCGGGCCAAACCACCTACAAACACACAAAGAGGGAAGTAGAGATCTCTTTCACAACATTAAACACAAAGTGATGAAAAGATTTCTAAATCTATGTAGAAGAAAGACAAAATAAAAATAAAGGACATCTAAAAACACCTAAAACATAACATGAAACATGCACTCATTTGTAATCTCCAATATGTCTCACTTTCATCCTTAATTTTCCATTCTTAGGTTATATCTATTTGGATGAATAAATGAGTTTGGAAGAGTTCTTAAGAGTACTTCGAGGAATGCAAAGTTACTATCAGATGCATAAAAAAGAGAGTTGATAGACAAGGACCGACTAGGTCAATTTTGTTGTTTTGGAAGGGGATTGACATTGGTGATTGAGTTGATAGTGTTGTGAAATTAATTGATTGTGGTGATGAAGAAATTCGACCGGTCTGATGAGGCTATTGAATCAATCATGTCTTTTCGTCATCTTTGCTCAACGGAAGAACAAGAATCTCTCGATAAAAAATTAATTGAACTCTACAAAGTATGATATACATTCACCCTTTTTTTTGCACGCCTGTGTCTCTTTTGTAAATACGTGATATGTTCAGTTTTAGATCCTGTTACACATGATCCATTCCTAATTAAAAGTTTCACGGAAAAATTGAATTGGTGGGTCTAAAACCCTTAAGAAATTTGGATAATCTTCTAGCAAGTTTTTAATTACTAACTAGAATAATCTATTTACAAAAGTTAGACGATCATTGTCATAACACATGATTGACTTTGAACTAGAAGGGATTCGATGGAAAGCAATTTTTTTCCATGTGGTTAAAAATGCAATTTTGGTCATTTCCAGATTAAACTTTATATGGAGCATAGATAGCATTCTAGGTCTTAGCTTGGAGTTTTGCGTAGAGTTGGCTCTTGTTTGTCCTAATTACAAAGCCAACAACTCTTCATGATCTATTAGCTTGGAATTTTTCTTCTACTGGTATTGTGATATGGTCAGTAAAAACCTGGTGGAAAATTTTGGCTGATTGATCTGTGTCGTTATTGGTTATGCAACGCTCTTGTAGGATGGAAGAATAGGTTGAAATTTTAATGGAGAAAGTGAAACGAATTGAAGAAGAATAATCTATTTGAATTTATTTCATATACGAAAATTTGTGATTAATTGTTTCATTGTTAGATTTTGCAGGATGTTTAAAGCGTATGATTTTGTTCTACAAGACAACTATAGAGGTGACATCTTCTCTCTTCTAATAAAGACCTTGATGGTTGATGACTTCACATCTACATATGTAATTATCTTTTAACAACCAAAATTTCACCAGTTTATGATATTATCTCATTTCTTGCATTCCATTTTTCCCTTTGAAGAAACCAAAATTGTATTAGTATTTCATTTCAACTTTTGCTTATATCTCCTTATTATCCTAATCAATCAAGTTTTATGGTTGGTATATATGAAATTGAGCTAGGAGTTCAAGTTGTTAAAGGTACGAGTGAAGAGCGTGATAAGTGGTCCCTAATCCATACTTCTTGGTACCTCATGTTCCCCGAGGTTACATTCTTGCATTCTATTTAGTTTAATTTATTTTTCTTGAAGTGAGATAAATTGAATGTATATGAACTCTTGTAAACTTGTGCCTCATACGCAAATTTATTAGATACGTTATATGCGTAGAGGTAATTTGTGTCTCGTACGCAGATTTGATCTATTTAATATAATAAAACAAAGGAAACTTTGACACCCTCTCAAACGAATAATGACACGTAATTGACGTAAGCTTTTCTTGATTTATTTACCGAATATTTCATTCATCTATTTTGTTCTCTTTATCAAAACTGATCTTTTGTTAAAAAAAATTACATTGAGTATCTCAATTTTCGATAATATCATATATGCTCAAAATTTTCAATTAACTAAAAAAATTATTTTAAATGTTATATGTTATTTTTATAAGGAGTTATATTTTTTAAACTTAATTATATATTTATATTATTGACTTATAAATATCATTTAAAATTAATGAAAATAACAGTTAAAAATTAATTGTAAATTTGATATAATATAAAAAAAATAAGCACTAAGTATAACTATTATTCGAAACAAAATATATGAATCAGATTGAAGATAAGAATAAGAAGCGGAACGAATTGTAGCTTGTTGTTTGTTACGAATATATTAATTTTGAATCTATATCACTAAATCAGAGTGGCGCAGCGGAAGCGTGGTGGGCCCATAACCCACAGGTCCCAGGATCGAAACCTGGCTCTGATATTTTTCTTTTATTTTTTATCTTGTTTTATATAATGTATGTTTTGTTTCATCTATAATCATTAAAGGTTCCATGGTCTAGTGGTCAGGACATTGGACTCTGAATCCAGTAACCCGAGTTCAAGTCTTGGTGGAACCTCTTTCTTTTGCTTTGTACACGATTTAAAAATTCTTCAGAAATATATAAATTCGGCTGTATAATATGTATAGATAAATTCGGTTGGAGTTGCTCACCAATACCAACCTGCCATATTTTTTACACTTAACTTACATCAACAATTCTCATTAAAAAAAAAAAAAAAAAACTTACATCAGCTATAATTCAATCAAAACTCCTATATTAATCCATTTATTTCTCTCTCTTTTATTTAAACAACAACCTAAATACCATCTTATATCATACGCGTAGTTAATATTATCATCTTATATCATACGCGTAGTTAACAATAATATGACCTTTATAAATAGGAGAACAATATTTTTTCTATTTATGAGTAGTCTATTTTTCAAAACAATTCCAACAATAAACCTATTTTCTGTAATTTTTCCAAAAAAATGGTAATCCGAAGTCCACACATACGATACGTAATATGATGAATACTCCTGCTCCATACTGGAAATCATACTCCTTTGAAAAGGAGACCGACACAACATTTAAAGAAAACAAGATCTTGAACAAGAGGAGGGGCCACAAACCCAATCAAATGCCACACCTATTCGATTCCTCCTCTTTCTATCGTCATTCAAGTTTGAATCAATCTTCTTCTCCTAAATACGTGTAAGAAATTGATAGCAATATAATCAGTGAATCGGTCAATCATACACTTCATGTGATTAACGAAGATACTTCCAGATTAGTTTTCTTTTTGCTATTTGAGCTACCAAGATCCAATTGCAATCTATTTCTGAAAGTTAATTAGATATCCAGTTCCGAATTAGGATTGGAAGAAAGCTCGGATGGATACTAATGTTAATGGCGCGTATCGCAGTCCGTCTTTCGCTGCTGTTAATGGCGCCTATCGTAGTCCATCTTTCGCTTCTCAAAGACATGTTACTTACAGGTAATTATCTTTCTCTGGTCAATTGATTCATCACTCAATTTGGGGATTAGGTTTTACTGGTGATGATTACTTTGAATACGGTGACTGTTTTCTCTTGCGCATATGTGAGAATCTGAAAACACTAGTGAATCTGCTGGTGCAAACTTTTGTGTGATTATTTTGTGAGAATTCTTGTTCAAGATAGTGTTCTTAATTGTATAAGTTTAAAGGATATATATTTGTTGATGTACTCCTTGCAGTTCACGAGCATAATTGATCTCATATGCAACTAAATCTGAATTCGAGCATAATTGATCTGAAACTCTTACCTTGTCATGCTGCAGCGGTAATTCCAACAATAAGCCTATTTTCTGTAATTTTTCCAACAATTCCAACAATTCCAACAATAAGCCTATTTTCTTGTTCAAGATAGTGTTCTTAATTGTTTAAGTTTAAAGGAGATATATATTTTGATGTAGTCCTTGCAGTTCACGAGCATAATTGATCTCATATGCAACTAAATCTGAATTCGAGCATAATTGATCTGAAACTGAAACTCTTACCTTGTGCAGCTGTAATTCCAACAATAATCCTAATTTCTGTAATTTTTCCAGCAATTCCAACAATAAGCCTATTTTCTTGTTCAAGATAGTGTTCTTAATTGTTTAAGTTTAAAGGAGATATATTTGTTGATGTACTCCTTGCAGTTCACGAGCATAATTGATCTCATATGCAACTAAATCTGAATTTGAGCATAATTGATCTGAAACTGAAACTCTTACCTTGTGATGCTGCAGCTGTGGTTCTTGTGGTTATGACCTGAATTTGAGCTCATCAAACCGAAATACCGCCACAATTGGCTCCAAGTATGGTAAGTCGATCAAACGAGGGATAATTTCGTTCTTCCAGATTGATGAGAGCAGATTTACACAGGTTGATGAAATCCATTGCGTACCTTGTTTGAATTCAAATAGCTCTTGGGGATTGTTCCGGAAGAAAACAAAGCTTCTTTGCCGGAAATGCGGGAAGCGTGTAGGCAATGCTTATGAAT
Organism: Fagopyrum esculentum; assembly: GCA_033239045.1. Taxonomy (NCBI): domain Eukaryota; kingdom Viridiplantae; phylum Streptophyta; class Magnoliopsida; order Caryophyllales; family Polygonaceae; genus Fagopyrum; species Fagopyrum esculentum. Next base: position 8,239,499 of record BSUD01000004.1, on the reverse strand, counting down.
ATACAGATTATAGCCCTGTGAATGCCAATGAGGAAGGGATTGAGTGTCGGAAATACGACATCAGAATCCGGGCATTGCAGCCATCTTCTTCTGGATCTCAGCATGGAACCCCTTTTTATGGTTGAACAATCTGTAAGAAAGAAAGCTATTCGGATTTCGTTTATTCAGTGTTCATGCTTTGGTATAAGATTTATGAACATTGCTGTCCATGATTGTAAAATGTAAATTGTACAGACAGAGACCCAACAGAGAAGATGTAATTTGAAATGTTTCTTTGGATAATACTAAATGAAATCCAGTTTTAAGCATCTGATTAGTTACAATGATTGAGTAGCATTGAAATTGTACATGTTTATTTAAGTTTCCAAGTGAATAAGTGATGATGAATTTGCAGCATGAACAACAAAACTGAAACCCCATGAATTTATACTTGTTCAATCTTCATACTGGGATAACATAGGCAATAGGTGTGTTTGTATCACAGAGGATAATGCATTCTCTTAGTATGAACTGATCAATTTCTGTAATTTGTTATATGCTTCAGCTGATGATGAAAATGAAACCTGAACTGGATAGAGGCGAAGAGGTGAGATATAATACATCTTTTAACTGTTGTGATTTGTACGAGTTAAACAGTGAAATAGCGAGAGAATAAGAAACGTTTGTGGTTTTGCTGCACTGAACTTGTAGCTAGGGTTTTGAATATACTTTTGTGGTGAAAAGAATACAACCCTAAACTTATCTATTTATATAGATAGAATTCGTACTGTGGGGTTCCGCCCCCGGCACCCCCTGTCCCCAACATATATTTCCCCTTACCCGGTCAGGAAGAGTTTATCTATCTAGCTCGTTCTTTGCTCCATCGTATCAGTTTAACTAGATTTATTATCTTATTATAACATTAACCATTGTCAAATTCTAAAAAGATTTGTTATTTGAAATCTCATCTTAACCCAAAAGAAGCATGCTTAGTTTGTATTTAGAAGGATTGGTGGACAGGAAGACATGATGCCATTAATAGTAGTGGGAAGAAAGGCAAAGAAGACATAAAGGTGAAAGGGAATATGAGCTTCACATGGCCCCTTTGAAGTTGTAGTTTTTTGACTTCTGAAGTGCTTACATCTTGTGTACACGCCTTATCGTGTAAATTTGTGAACCCTTGTCATCAAGATACGTGTTCTACTTTTATTTTTGGATATTTTATTTTAATATATAACTAGCATCATACCCATCTAATAGAAACATATATACAAGTATTAAGTAATCGATCAAACAACCCAAACTAACAAGAAAAACAACAAATATCAAATGATAGAGATTCTTGAATGACTCTGTCAGAATCAATTTTGATGTCTCAAGCAAATCGTCTAATCATTTTAACTATGGACTTATTATTCGTGAAGGCCTCCAAGACCGATAGTTTAGGGGTTTCTTCAATTGAGATTGAAGGCGATAATTTGCTGTTCATTAATTCTCTCAACAAGTATGAAAGCCACCATGGGAAACGGACATGATCATATCTGATATCTCCTTGTTGATCTCAGAGTTCGATAGGTTTTGTGTGCGTCATATTTTCAGATAAATCAACATTGTCGCGGATAACTCACATTGCATGGACATAACTCAGTTGTCGATGATGTTGATCTACCTCACGAAGTTAAAGACCTCATTCGTCTGAATGTTTTAGGGCGACGTGTCTGTAGATATTTATATAAATTAATTGTGTGATCTAATTTTTATCAAGATACGTCTAATAGAAATAGTATTATAGGGTATTTGCCTTTGATCCATTGGCATAAGTTTGCGGATTTAAGGGTATTTGCCATTGATCCCTTGGCATAAAAGTAGACATATATGAATTGTTGAAAAGGCAAAAGCTTGTGAAAACCCATGTTCTAAATGTTGATGGATGACAGGACTTAAGGTTCTTGGGAAGGGCATGAGCCCCATCCACCCAACTCTTCCTTTTTGTTGAATAAACAAAAGTATCAATTTTGTCTATGTGAAGGCTCATCTCCATGTGAATGCCAAATCACAATTCCTATAACTCAATTTGTTTCTACATTATTAAGTTTCAAGATGGTTTATGGTACCTTCCCACTAATATATAACTCCACTTCTTTCCATCAAATCATAGGAAATCCCTCAAAAATTTGACCTCCTTTGTATAACCTTACACCTAGCAAACCAATATATAATACTCTTATTTAGTAGGGTGAGCAAAATATCGACTAATCCGATCCACTAATTCAAATTTTTTTTTAAGAAAATAGCCTTTTATTGATTATTTGAATCCTATCTTGGAGATTTTTCCGAATCACCGATTCGGATGCCGATAGGATATATCCGATTGATCCGGGTAATAACTACTCTGATCAACCGGATATCCATCGGATATGTGGGTGGAATATTCAATCAATATAGTAAAAATACCTATAATTATCAAATTAGGAGGTCGGATATCCGATCCGGCTAAAAAGAATGATAAGATCTCCATCGGATATTTATATCAAATATCCAATAAAAATACCTTATAATTAAGATCCAAACGAATATTTTAGATAACTTATCCGACTAAAAAATGTCGAATACCCATTTATTTTTGAATCGGATTTGGATCGACCTTGTATAAAATTATCAATGCGGATATCTAGTCTAGCTAGGCTTCCGGATCGTTCCAATCACATACCCGTATTTTTTAATATATGTTTAATTGTTACACTTTAAATTTAAGATTAATTTTAGTAAGTGGGTTATTATCCATGTTAATAAGTTATTTTAGTATTCGAGAACAATAAAGTTTCACATATTGTTTCATAGTTTAATTTTAAATTCCAATGCTACAAAATACATTACAAAACACAACATTTAAATATATTCTATGTAACTTATTTATAAAGTTTAATATTATAAATTATCTTATAATGAATCACATTTTGAATAGTCGGTGGTGTTCATGCATATATATATATTCAACGTGTCTAAGATAAATATATTTCACGTGAACATGACCCACATAAGTTTTGTAACCTACTCAACATCAATAATAACTTCATTATTGTACTATTTTCCCCTTTTGTGCCAACGGAAAATATTACCATAGTAAACTAATTAGGTACCAACCTACTCAATTTTCAACATTAAACAATAACAACTTCAAATTTACTCACTAATTTTCTACTTAATCATGTGTCATGGATTAGGGTTGTGCATACGGTACGGACCAGTGAACCGCAAATTGAGAAAACCTTGGGCCGTAGACCGGACTGGTCTGGTTCCGGATTGGACCGGTTTGTACATAAATTGTGCAATTTTGAATATTGCGGACCGGACCGGACCGTAACCCGAATTTTCAAAAAACATGGACCGTAGACCAGACCGTAAATTCCGGTCCGGTCCGATTTTGCACACCCCGGCATGGATTACTAATAATAGGATTATATTGCACTAAATCAATATCATTTGCAACAAACATTCATCTTTACAAAACACACAAAAAAAAACAAATAATAATAATAATATGAGAATAGGGTATATTAAAAAGGCCAATTTAATTTAAAAAAATGAAAAATAAATATTTTATTCCTTGCAATTTCTTCTCTTTGTAAGACTCCTCATCCAGCCTCTATTTCTCACCTTTACAGCTCCTCCAACTCCAAGCCCATCAGCATGAGAGACTCCATTGCTAGCTTTGTTAGGTCTCTTCCATCTAACCAATTGTAAGAAATGGCCAATCCGCTTCCGCCACCTCAGCGACCCGCGTGGCGTTTTCGAGTGCTCAATCACACTCTTGTTGCTATAACTCTTCCAACTGCTCTGTTTGTGGAAACCCTTATGGTCTTGAGAGCCCTTTGACACTTCATTCTTGTCCCATGAGGCAACTCCATTGCCTCCAAATTTTATTGATATGAATGAATCTAACAAAAGGAAATTTCATTAAATTTAGTGGGTCATCTTCACAAATATTTGTTAGAGGATAAATTGCTGAAAATGGCCCCAACTTTGAGAATATGGTGACAAAGTAGCAAAACTTTTTTTTTTTTAATTACCACTAAAGATGAGATCTTTTTTAAGCATTAAATTATTCCCAACTACCCCAAAATTAATGTTATTTGCTGGAATTCACCCTTGGTTAATTATATTATACTTTGTGGACAAAATCAACACTTTTTGACACATGGGTTTGGTAATTTTGGTATATATATATATATATTCAACTTTTGATTTAATTATGATGCTGAATGGTCAAACCCTAACGACCCTATTGGTAATTATAATCATGATACAATATTTCACAGTCTTCTTTCACAATTATAGCCAATCATCTCCTAATTAACCCTTTTACCAAAGATAATATAATTGTCTTTATTTCATGTGAATTCTTAAATTTAACGCCTTTACCGTCAAAGAGAAAGCTAGCTGGCATAACTACAAAGAAAATCACAAAAGAGAGACGAAGAAGAAGAAGCTTTAAGGCAAAAAAAAAAAAAAAAAAAACTTACCTTCTAAGCTAGTAGAAGTAGATTGGCTATCAGACCAGCCACCATCTTCATCGCAATCATAATAAGTTCCACTTCGATTGTGACGACGAAGCTCGAATCGATCAAGAAGAGAGCCGAAAGAGAAGATCTTAGGCAAGCCAACATTGCTTGGTTGCCTACTATGACTTGTTTGGTGAGAACCCACTTGCTGGTTTTGATGGTGTTTGTTCTTAAGGCTTTGTTTGGTTGCGATCACAAGAAGCTTCTCATTCAAGCAAAATGGGCAAACTCCAACAAGAACATGCTTTGGGTGATAATAGCATACTTCTTTGTTTTGGCAATGGTTATTCATGGTTTTGGTTTGGTGTGTTGTGTTTTGGAGAGGGTTTTGAAGAGAATGGTTTGTAATGGATAGTAAAGTGAGAAGATCAAGAAGTTGACAAATGAAAGGGGGGTCTTACAAAAGATTATAAGAAAAGCTTTGGTAAAGGTAAAGAGAGGAAAAAGAAAAAGAAGAGATGAACCATAGACTTGGAAAATGTTAAAGTTGAAAAGGGAACCCAAGAAGAAAAAAAAATAAAAAGAGTTGGGTTCTTTTTTTTGTTTGATGATTCACATCCTACCCCTTTTTCTTTTTTTGAAACCGAATTTTTATTATCGAAATTGTATTGTCGGCTTTAAGTCATTGATTATAGACACAACAAAATATTATTCGTCTGAGTATGACGATGTGTGGAAGTGAAGAATAATACTCTTATCCAGTTGGACTCATAGGTCTTTAAGTCACGTCGTCAAATTTTAATCAGATTAAACAAAGTGGGTGAAAATAAGTATTTCACTTTATGTATAAACAATTACATATTATTTATATTCATTTAGCATGTACTTTTTTGTGCAATTTATATAAATACCAATAAAATTATGCACTTTTTAGAACCCTCACTTTTTGATAAGAAACTCTTTACTTTATTATTTCACCAAGTCTAGATTGAGATAGTTACTCCATGACAACATAAACTTACAAGATCATGAATTTGAGTGGTAACAAAATTCTCCTTACAATTTATTTTTAAGTCCATAAATTTCACTAAAAATAATTTTATAAATTCAATATCAACACACCTAAAAATATATTTTAGAAATTCAGAGATTAAAATTGTGGTGGTTTGATAAGATATTGAGATGTCATACCCAAAAAATCTGCTCAAAATCTTGGGCTCTGAAGTTGTTGGCTATGGGCCAACCGCATCTCATTACATTCAACTAAACCAAGAAAAATTAGTAACAAATTCAACTAATCAAGGTTATTTTTATTTTCCTTTTTTGCTATTTTTCTTGCATGAGGACAAGATTTGCAAGTTGTTATATGAATTGAGTTATTCGGGGGATGTGAACGCGGTTAAAAGTTAGGTTCGGCTCGTTCGAATAAAGTAACAACATTGTAAACTTGTTATATTATCCGAGCTACTCAGACTCGGCTCGAAAAATCAGGTTGAACTCATTTATTTTCTAAGCGAGTTGAATAAAACATACTTTATAGTCTCTTAAAATTTAGGTTCAACTCGTTTACAAAAGAGTTTGAGTATGTCAAAGTTTGACTCGTTCGCCCCATATAACCCCCTTACTCTCGCCATACCCATATGTACAAAATAGATCAAAAGATAACAAAGACCCATATAAAATATAAAAGTTTTTTGCTTCTTTCTTATTATGTATGCCAATAATACTCTTTTGAGGGTGAATAGAAGCGACTCCCACGATCGAATCGGATCGATTACGATTCTTGGATCTTGAATAGGTGTGGTGTATAGACAAGAGTAATAATTCTAGGGCCACCAAACAAAAGCTCATAAGTCCTAATCATAAGCAGACAATAAGGGATGGGGAACCCAGAAATTTAGGCAAAAGGACGATGGGAGAAAGCATAAGTAGCAAATTTGGTCACATGGGAAGACAATATGCAAAGGAAGGGACTCAACACTTCAACTTTGGTTAAGATTAGGAAAGATTTTGAACCATAATTGAAGTGAAGTGGGTCTTTCTCATCTTGTGGGCAATGAGAAAGAGAGAAAGAAAGAAGCTTGTCAGCTTTGCTTTCTTTCACTTCCTTTTGAAAACCTTCCAAACAGAGACTTTCCCCCTTACACCTGTCAAAGAACAAAACAATCTCATCCACAACCACAAGCATCAATGCCAACAATGATGGAATGGCTAACCAACCATGTTGGTTCAGCTGCTTCAAGCATAAAGTCTATACATTTATCAAAGAAAGATTAAAAGAAAAAAAAATATAGAGGAGAATTAGACAATACAAGATTGAACAAATGAAGAAGAAAAACAGTTATATCCAACCCCAAACCTTTCCACAATGAAGAAGAAACCTTTCCATAATGTACATGATGTAGCATGACTTTGATGGATAGTTACTGATGGGTGATGAGCGAACCAACTGTATGAATATGATATTTCTAAGAAAATTACATGATCTGAGTTTTTAGGATCATGCTCTATTTGCTAGGATTTTGTTTCAGTTTGATGCAGATCTTCCGCCGCCGGTACCTGAGGGTGGCTGGTCTACCTGAGACGCGACAGGCAGATCCATACCAAGTATGTCTCTCAAAGCACTCATTACTTCCTCAGGGTTTTGATCGCCTTCGAGGGTAAAGCTTACATTTCCCTCTGGCCCTTCAGATCTGTAAAGGCGACTACCTTCTTGCGGGTTCATGGAGCTAGTGTCAGAAGGCATGGTACTGTGATTTTGTTCTGTTGAGTTGTTTTGAGGATTCGGCTGCTGCTGTGCATTGGGAGCCATAGTGAACGTTCTGGTAATGCTGGAAGGGTTTACCTCCACGCTGTATGTCATTGACTCGGGAGGTGGAACTCCACTGGTGTTTACTGGCGGAATGCTGCTTGAGTTCTCACCTCGCTCTGGATAGGGCATGTTGGCAAACATGCTTGCGAGATTAGCAGGAACTGGACCACCTTCAAATGACATGGATCCTACAGGAATTGCTTGCCTGAATCCCTAGTTTTGACATGGACACGGAAAGACCCGGATTTCAGCATTGTGACAAGAGGTGTAAGATTATATAAGAAATTGATTCATTGACTCTGATTGTCCATCTTCAGATTGAGCAAAAGCACGAAATCAGCAATAAAGACAAACTATGAGCGTCGGCAAAGACACTTAAGGGGTGCAAAACGAGAGTACCTGGGCACGTAAACTCTGTATCCTTCTTGCCCGCTGTTCCATATACTTCTGTTCAGCTGCCTACAGACAATATCACAACATAAGAGACAGAATAAAAGATTACCAAGAAGGGTGTAGAAGGAGATATATGGACCTTGAGATTTTCCTTCACGGCGTTATTATTTGGATCCAGCTCCAATGCTGTAGAAAGGAATAGAAGAGATATTAGGCTTCAATAACAAATTCAATTGTCCCAAAAGTTTATTTCCAATAGCACACTACCCGTGATCTAATCCATACGTACATCAACCTTGAATAAGACAAATACAAGGAGATGACAAACTAGGTTGTCACAAGACATGCTTAGGATAAAAAGAAAGGAGATTGACACACACAAACCTTTCTTGAACCCTTTGATAGCAGCAACATAGTTTCCTTGTGAATAGAAAGCAAAGCCTAGACGGCTGTATGCCTTGCTATACGTCGGGTCTATCTCAATGGCCCTACGCGAGTCCCTAATAGCTTCATCATATTTTTCAATTTGAGTATATGCAGCTGCCCTGTAAGAATCAATAACTGATGAAATTCAAAAATAGTTTATGAAAAATTAAGAAAAAAACATCATGCAAGTTTCCAGAAGTTGGCAACTTTACCTGTTACAGTAGTAAACTGCAATATTTGCATATAATGCAATAGCACAAGTATACCGTTCGATTGCATCAGCATAAGCATCAGATTGCATGGCCTTGTTGCCTATCAGTAAGTAACATATATCATAAATCAATGATGATAAGAAAATTATCAAGTATCAACAATGACCACAAAGGCGACATGTTAATAAAACAAGCATATGCAATAACCATATAAATGTCAATCAAGAGGAAGGTTACCTAATGTTTTTAGTGCTTCAGCCAGGCTCCTCCTATCACAAGTGTATCCAGAACCTTGTATTTCCTACACAGAGGGTTTATTTAATGAAGCTATTAGAAAGTACAGTTATAGTTCGATAGTGCAGGCCGGACAAAAGAGTTTATGCTGACTCTGATGCCAAAAGATAATGTAATAATCATCAAGCTTTACACATAATTTCATTTTTCATGTATAAGAAATAAACTCATAGTCGTACAAAACAAAGAAAGGGCTAAACCGTGGAATCTCTGCAGCAGGAGGGCTTCAGTCAAAGTTAGACCACAGGTTTAGTCATTTGTACCTGAGATCACATCTTCCAAAGTCCAACAATCCCTACAATTGCCTCCAATCTCAAATACATCGCTTCTTTCATGAGAACTTTATTTTACCTACACTTCGAAAACTGAGACCATCTTAAGTCTTTATAAATGAACACCCTCTCTTATTTTCTACACATACCAACCTACCCAGATTATATGCAAATTGATGTATTCTTTGCAATGCAGCAAAATCACATCTAAACACGAGAATAATTGCTAATGCTTTTCATCTAAGTTTATTCTCAGTTTGTGATACTTCTTTATTAGAGAAACCTGTCAACAATGTAAACCTTGGGCTCTTTATTAACCAACCCTAATCTCTAATCCAAATGCTGTAGTTCCAACAAAGAACCAGCTTAAAAAATCAGCATTCTCGCATTGATACCCTGGCAGAAACTTCCTAGCAAACTAAATAGAATCCTACATTATACTTACTGCTGAACGAACTGTCCAAATGTAATGGCCTCACTTAATAACCCTAGATCATATGTCATATCTTGTCACTACTATCTCACCAGTGCTGAGATAGTGACAAGATAGACTATGCTGGTGGTGGTGAGTCACCACCACCAGCAAATAGAGTAATAGACCATACATCAAATCAATGCAAGGCTAAATTAGGCACTTATTAAATTTAATACCTCCAAATTAACATAAATTATATTTTCTTAACAATTCAATTGATTAGCCTAGCAACAGATGGGATGGAAGGACATCTTGCCATTAGAAACCAAGTGGCCAACAAACAAAAAAGTTGAATCAGATTATAGCAATGAGTTGTTGAACACAGGAGATGCCCCAAGATAGAAACCTACTATCTACTGAAGTCTGACTGCCAAATCTTTTAAGGAATATGTGGAAAACAAAATAGGTTTGACTAAAACAATTCAACACTTTGAACTAATTGTAGAGCATAATTGACACCTCACATGATGGCATTTTTGTCAATGATTTCAGAATTGTTAGAGCCCGTAACTAGCAAAACAGGTGAAAATAAGTTTTATGCAGGAAAGGCATCTGAATTTGCATTACTAAAGAGAAACCATTGGAGATAATTCCTATTTTGAAAGTAACTGTAAGAGTAAAAAGAAAGACAATCAAAACAAAAGAATTCTAAAGATAGTATCTTACACTGCATCATGACTAAGCATGTTACCCTATCAAGCAGTAAACTTATTGACATGAAACAAAATGGTAGTTTAAGACTCATACCTTTATAGCATCATGAAATAAGCTTGTCACTCTATCAAGCAATGCATGCTCATCATCACCACCTGGAGTCGTTCCGAAAAAATTATTTTTCTCCAATGCAGCAAAGAATTGTCCAAATAGCTCATCCCTAGATATTCCTGCACACAATCATCGCCAAAAAGCTAGCAAGTGTTACGAGTATATAATAAGAAAATAAAATGAAAGATTTAGGCCAAACTAATTGGACCCTAACAGTATATTCTTGTAGCTCGGCCCCAGAATGGTAAAAGTAGGTTTTCACATCAAATAACTATGTCCCCATCAGAAGGCAGTCTACCCAAATGGCTTTCCGTGGTGATCAATTTAGTTGGTATTCACAATTCCAAAGTTGGAACTTTTGGATTCAAAAATATAGAACCTACGGCATTGTCCTCATCATAATTTCCAATTGCATCCCAGCCTCCAAGGTAATTTCACTCAAATACATCATTAGGCCCGGCCAAACATGCGGTCATTTTGGACAGGACCCCAAAAAATCGGAGGCCCCTTTATAAAAATAATCAAACTATTATGGCCCAGTGGAAAAGTATGCTCTCCTATAAAAAGGAGACGGAGTTTTGATCCTTCCCCCCTTCTATTTCTTTCGGACCTTAATCGCTCCCTGCCTCATTTTTTTCCTTTGCTTCCTCTTTTTTTTTTTCCCTTGCTTATACCTTTTTATATATTTCCTTTTTTACC
>BSUD01000004.1:8180445-8228489 GCA_033239045.1 Fagopyrum esculentum | reverse complement strand
TTTTCTTTACATGATTATATAAATATCTCACTTATTATATACCATTATAGATTTTAGATAACAAAAGCTTCACTTTTCTAATTTTATTGTACTCAAATGAGCGAAATTTTTTATCAGCTATAACAAGTATTAATACTAAGATGGTTCATCATCTAATAAGCATTATACATTTGAATTTGTTAACCATATAAATGAGTATATTTTTATCTTTTTTTGTTATTTGGACTATACTAGTTACTGAACATGCCCTACCAGTGTTCTAAAAGAAGACCCGGAAGGCCGCCTGACCCGTCTAGATGCTAGAAGGCCTCTGGCCAAACCGTTTTTCGTCTGTACTGCTTTTTGTGTGGTATGACCGGAAAACTATTATCTTGAAGCAGTGTTCTAAAATTGTTAGCTTGAAGAGCTTAACTTTGAATCGGATAGGGAGATTGAAGTTCAAAACTATGATAATGAAGATGGAAAGAGTAGATTGCATGATGGCTATGTTGTGTTTAGTTGTCGTGAACCTATTTGTGTTGTGTTTCTTTGTTTTGGACATATTTATGTTTTTAAGTTTGACTTGGACAATGTTAAGTTTAAAAGGCAATGGTGTTTATTTGATTTGGATGATATTTTCTTGATTCTAAGATGTTGAAGACTTTGGAGACGAATGTTTAATTGCATTATATGATATTTATATAGAGTCTAAGGATTAAATATGAAAAAATAATATAAAAATGTATTGTCCGTCTACCCGTCTAGACGGTGCCCCCTTCTTGAGTGTGTACAGCGTATTTTGGAATATTGGCCCCTATAATTATTGGGACAGCCCTATACATTACAATACAAAGTACAACTGACTTTCCTTAAAATGGTCCCAAACAAACACCCCATGACCTCTAGTATCAATTATATTCTTCTACTCGGTTTTGAAAGGTGAGGAAACAAAATCCAAAGTTGCACCTAGTAAATAAGATCTCTATTCACATTACCGGCAAGCCATAAATTCCTACACACAATTGGAAATTTATCTGGTTCCCTTTAAGAGACCTTTGCCTTCAGCAAGTAGTATCTATGCAGTGGCCTCAAAAGGAAGGTGGTTAACAAACTGTCAAGTCACCCAAATATGCATATTGATCCATTGGAAATTTTGCACTTTAAGAGCTCAAAGGAAGAACATCCATAACAAATTACAAGAACATACCTGTATCACTAGCTTCTGCTGCCATATCAACACCATCCTGGTTAGTTGAAACAACATGAGATCAAAATTTGCTTGGAGCTTAGAATTATCACAGTATAGAAGCATAATCAATTGTCAAAAGACTAAAACCTAATCATAATTTTTTTGGGGGACAAACACACACTATCACAAAGGGTCTAAAATTGCCACAAAAATGTCATTATTTCAACTTCCATTTCAAATAGAAAACTTCAATATTTATGAAATTCTGCAGGTGTCATATTTTTACTTGCACCTAGGAGTGTTAATGTGGGGGAATATTCGTCACAGGATGAGGCCGAACATCATTCCCCGCATGGGAACGGGGGACGGGTTCCATACCCGCTGGGGATCACCATGGGATCGCGATGTGAAAATTAAATGGGAAAAAATTAATGATGATTTACTATTTTTCATATAGTTTGTAAGTATTTTATACTAACATATTGTTATGCTTTATTAAATGGAATTAATATTTCTTGATTTTTTGTCAAATATATGGTATTTATACAAATAAGTTTATATATTTTACACATGTCAATTTGTAAATAGGAAATCCAACAATAAAATTCATGGGGGAACCGGAAGGTAAGTATAAACGGGAAAATTAGGCAAGGTTGAGGATTCCGGTTTCGGGTCGGGTTTCAAATCTCCGATGGGGATGACTACGGGAACGGGTAGTGATTTTTTAAACAGGTAGGGCACTCCCAATTCCAAACACAACCCACTGACATCCCTACTTGCACCAACCACAAAAGTCTTCATTTGACTAAGATTGACACAAGCTACCCTTTAAAAGTTAAAAACCTGTATCCAGAACATAAAAAATACTTAAAACAGTATGTCAAAATCAAATTGAAGGTCATGTGGACAAAATCCGACAAAACACAGAGGAAGCTCATTTTGCAAATATTACTACCATTATGAACATATTGCAAGAGAGGATATTAATAACCTGAAAAGCAAGAAATGTTAGGCAATGAAAAGTAAGTTTTGTCACTACCAAATACAGAAAAGAACATACCTTAAGTTTCCCCATTGTTGCACGATCAGCGATCATAGAAGTCCCAGCTGGCACAGCAGATGAATCTCCATTATTGCAAGGTTTACCTTCATTTTTCCGACTAGTTTCACTCGATGCAAATAAGTTGACTAGGAGATTAGGCTCAGGCTGATCACTTCCAGATAATTGATTCAGCTGGAAAAACTCCGATAAGCAATCCTTAGCAACCTCGAGACTTTCATGATCAGCACCAGGGGCTGGCTCAACTGAGCACAGGTAAGAAAAAGAACAAGTGTGAGATATTTCAACATAGCCATGTGAGGGAAGTTCACAAGCAGAACCAGAAATGGTTGATCAATTAGTTCATTTGCAAAATATGATAAATTAATAAGGGGAATCATTAATCTCCGAAAATTTCACTTATGGCTCTTAAATTCTCATCAAAACCAGAATTGCTTCAAGATTCAAATGCCCTAAAAAACCTTCGACTTTAAACTCATAGAACTTCCAGAAGAAAACGTTGAATTAAAAAACGAAAACCAACCTCTTTGAGGGAGGTACACAAGAATCAATATGTTGTTCTACTAAAAGCAAATAATCGGACTTGCTCAACTTAAACAAATGCCGCACTAAACCAACACATCCAGCTGAATTTGCACTACCCATTAGGGTATTCGCGTATACTAAAATACAGCATAACAATTGATCTTAATGAACCTGACCCTTCTTACTAAACAGTAGGGTTTTGAGCAAGGCAAGCAAAGACCCTCGAAAGATCCAGCTAACACCGATCCACTACCACAAAAACAATAAAGAAACAAACACCCACATCCATCTCTGTGCAGCAGAAATGACAAAATGCATAGATTGAAACATCAAGCCAACTTAAGTACAAGATCGAAGCACAATTGAAGAGAAGCAGCAGAAAAGAAAAGAAAAACAATCCTGAGGTTCAACTAGAAATGATACGAAATAAGTGATTCAAACAAAGAGAGACCAGAATTGAGGAAGTCGATAAACGCGGAAGCGATTCGACGGGTTTTCAGAGCATCGCTTCTCAAGTTCGTCATTTGGAAGAGAGGGAGAGGGAGAGGGAGAGGGAGAGGGAGAGAGTAGTATCAGCGGACTTGGTATTGCTATGCAAACTCGAGAGAGAAGTATAGGCGGTATAGCATAGCACTGAACATGTTTTCTTATTTTATTAGCTTAATACTAAGGATCTTGCCAGTTTGGGCCCCTTGTAAGATTTCCACAAATGGAATTTTAACTCGTAATCTATTTTTTCCCTATTTGAAGATATTATTCATAATGAAAACCCTTAAATTATATTTTTAAAAAGTAATATCTAAATTAGTCATTTATTCCTATTAAAAATAATTTTAAAAATAATCAAGAATAAAAAAAATTAAAAAGATATAAGTTCATGAGAACAATGGTAATCATTAAAATGAATTTTAAGTCGAATTATGGTACATTTCAACTAAAACCTGAACGAAAACGACAAGAATAGGAAAGCTGAACAAAATGTGATGTTTTAACGGTCATCGTAAGTTCTTTCTTTATATGATATTAATTGACGTTATACTTTTTTTACACTTTTCAAGAAACTTTAATTTGAGGTGAAATACCTCTATAAACTCTTGACCTAATATACTTAACAAAATCGGAAAGTAATGCAAAATTTATGAAGAATATCACTAATTTATAGACAAGTTTGTGGATTTAAAAACGAAATTAATAGCATATTGAGTAAGTATTAAAGTAACCGAGTATAATTAATTTAAGGAAATTCACTTTTTCATTAATTTTTTGTTGTGAAGTGATATGTTGTACGATAACTAGACAACGTTAACAAGAGACCCGACTAAAGAAAAGTAAAAACATATAAAATAACAACAGGCCAAATCAAATAAAAAGTAGATTGCTACATAGATTAACGCTCTCTTCATAGAGATAAACAAAGAGGAAACTCGAGTAACATCCAAGGGGGAATCAAACAAAAATAGGGGATATTACCTTCAAGAAAACCCCTTGTAGCTACTCCCAACTCCCGCAAACCTTGTTGTCACCCCTCACTACCAACTCCGTGGAACTCCCACAACCATCTTACCTAATCATCTTATTATGTGGAGGAAAACCCTTTAAATTAAAGTTGAACCCATTGGCGTAAAAATGTCAACCCAAATTGAATCTATTTTCTCAATTTTACCTTCACACCTCCGATAGTTACTCGTCTCTTTCATCTTGTAACCAATCATAGATTCACAGTTGCATTATTTGTTAAATTGTCTCCGGCAAAGACCTTGTCTTTGTTTCACAGATGTATCAGAGCATGTTCAATTCATGACCTCAACCTACAAGCGTGCTATTATCGTCAACCTTCAAAGTAGGTTTGATTCGGGACCTTAATCTACCGGCGGGTTATTATCGTCAATCTACTAGTATGTTATTATTGTCAATCTACTAGTATGTTATTATCGCCAATAAAACAACCGGCTTACTAGGGCGCGGACAAAGGAGTCATATATGTAGAGTCTGCATGCGCCCCAATTTCCCTTGTGCGTCTCATGAGGCACACAGTTGAGTCCCAAAATCCCATACCACCAAGGTTTTCAAATGACACAAATGATCCCACCTACGCCAATGAACTTTTCATTTCCGATAAGCGGTACCCCACTAGAAAACACCAATCATCGAATGTATATCATCAATAATTTTGTTAAGCATTTGGAAAATGCTTATAATATATATGAGAATACTATGAGCAACTGATTTGAGAAGGATATATTTCCCAACTTGAGAAAGAAACTTTTATTTCCAGTCGTGTGGTTTATTTTTTACTCGATCCTTAATCCCACTAAAAAAACTTTATTTGATATTACGCATAAAGATGGGATGCCTAAATACTTTTGATGCCCCTTTACACACTAAACATCGAGATTAGAAACAAGGTGGTCAATTTGGGAATTACCAACATTATTGCTAAAAGAGACATCAAACTTTCCGAGATTAACATGTTGTCCGCATACATTTTCAAATATGTTGATAACCTCTCGGATAACCGTACAATTATACTTTTTGCTTGGGCGATGGGAAGGCTATTACTAGCAAACAAGTAGTGGGAGATCATAGGAGCTCCCCTACATATGTGAATGACAGACAAAGATCCCTTTGAAAATTCCGAGTGGATGAGCATAGAGAAAACATCAACACATAAAATAAAGAGAAAATGGGACATAGAGTCACCTTGTCAGATGCCACGGGATGGAGTAATTGATAACAATCTATTTATCAGCTTTTATCTTCATCGTTAAATTGCATTCCCTACCGTACCTCTTTTGAGATTAATGACATATCTTATTAGTATATTTCCTTCTTATTTGTGTTTTGAAGATTTACCGACTAGTTTATATAATCGTGCACATTTCAGTCATTTGCGGAACACAAATGATATACATGTTGCGGAATGACCTCATACACACTAAAGATCTCCATGTGGTTAAAAAAGTCTAGGTCAAGACGGAAATGATTGAGGTCAGAGAGTGAAGTGAAGAACATCAAGAAACGTGGAGAAGTGCTCGAGCACAAGTTTGGTCGCTCGACCACCTTATCCTATTTATGTATGTGACCTCGGCATGACCTTCTATTGAAGCAACACTTTAGCCCATCTGGTCGCTCGACTAGCCCATTGATTGTCCCGCTTCGACGTCAATTATTCTCTCACTTATCCTTTTATTTAGGTTAGACTTTTGGCATGTCCACTTAGACGATTTATCTTTTACATTTGATATTATCTTATTAGAATATGATCCTAGTAGATATAGGGTTTCAAGTTATACATTGATCCTATAAATAAGGTGTTTCATCTATTAGGTTAGATATCTCTTTCTTTTGGATTTTACTAGTTTATGTCGCCACTTTCCATGTGGAGGTCGCTCGGTTGGACCCTTTTGGTTTCTCAATTGGCTTGTCTTTCAATCATTAATAAAACATTTGAGTTTGTTTCAAGTATGTCTAATTCCCATCTTTTTCTAGGGTACAGTCGGCCCAATTGCATAAATATATGATATTGGATTGATTATACATATTACTGGATGTTTGTCTATATGAGTTACAATAGTATTTAAAATCCTCATTTGATATATGTCTTTCAGGGTGATATTGAATCAAGGTGACAATCTAGCCTTCATACCGAGTTTGACGTGAAGAAAAGTAGTTGTTTTGGGTATGTGACAATTAATGGGTGACAACATTGATGTATGTCGAGCAAAGTTCTGATCACGTGTAAAGTTGTCTCCCGCATGACTATGACTTACATTCAATATTATGGAATTGTCAACTGAGATCTATCTTATATGCATGTTGTGCTGATGTGGATTCTTAACTTGTTTTATCTATTGATATCTATTATTTATTTTCTCCCTTCTAATATATGCTTTTGAGTTCTATAAAGACCCAAACATTTACCATTCTTTAATCTTTATCCCTTATCTTCTACACTATTTTACGAGGCAATCGAGTGTAATTTATCAGAGTGATCGGTCGACCATACTGGGGATGCTCGAGCCTTTCGCTCATCTTTTGTCTCTAGATGTTTATCTATTATTTTTTTTGTTTTTGTATTTTAACCCGGTCGACCAGGCCTTTCGTTCTTTAGTTTTTGGTTTTTGGATTTAGTTTACGGTCTTTACCTTATGTAAGTATTTTGTTTATTTTAGTTTCTTAATTAATTTGTCAAAGTGAGACATTACCTATTTACCTCTCCGTGTTCGGTTATGATTCCTTATACTATAGCGATCTTGTAAGTATTTGCAAGAGAAGATGAGTATGAGAAGAGTTGCTTCCAAGAAACCTCATTCCACTCGGTCAAAACCTTTGCAATATCCAATTTAAGAGACATTAAACAAGTGCCACTTTTATTGTGTTTCATATGATGAAAAAACTCTAAGGCGATTGGAGCATTTTCAGAAATAAGCCTTTCACAAGTAAAAGCAGATTATTCGGGAGAAACAATAGATGGGAGCATTCTTTTCAATCTTCATGCAATGACTTTAGAAATAAGTTTTTACAAGACGTTACATAAACTTATAAGTCTAAAATAGTAAAATTTGTCATTTGAGAGGTGAATGTACATTTGATAATAGGGAAATGATAATCATCAATAATTGTCTCGAGTCGCCACCAAGCTCTAATAAACCCACAAATATTAGCACCAATAATGGTAATAAAAATCTTGTAGCCAACATGTAATTTGTCACAACTTAGAGCTTTCCATGATTTTATACTAGAGCATCATAAATCTCCAAATCAGAAGGTTCCCATACGAGAGCTTCATTCATCGCTATGGAGAATTTAGAATTTAGCAATTCAACAATAGCATCCAAATCCTTTGTGGAACATGCAGTTTGTGAATAATGAATTGTAATAGGAGACAACTATTCACTCAACTTATTTCTCCTTGTACCATGATCCATCAACATTTGTAAGTCTCAGGGTGTGATTTTTACGCCGTCTCTCCGATGCCTTTTGGTGGAATAGGTAGTATTTCGATTCTTCATCCTTAAGCTCAAACTCACGGGATCTCATAAACTCGTAACTTTCTTCTTCTTTATACAAATCACCTAGTTGCGTAAAAATCAAGATGCCTCTAAATATGTTCTATGTTGAGGGGTGAACTTTGTATCTCCCCCAACCTATTTATAAATTACATTTCGAGTCCCATATTTATTTTTGTCAACACTTTGAGTAATTTTAAGCGAAAATGTTGGTCAAGTCAAAATTAATTTAATATATCATAGTTTGTATACAAATTAATCACTTTAAAAGTTCTTAGTTTCTATCATTTTATTGTTTAATATAATTAAAAAAATATTAACATCGATGTTTAGGTTTTTTGAAAACCTGTTTTATTATAATAATTATTATTGTCCTTTTGTTGATTTTAGTGAATGGGTTGCGTGTCTACTGAGGCGCGATTGTGTGTTGATGACAACTTTTTAGCGGGAATCGCTTTTTTGGAGTCTCGTTTTTCACCTTTCTTGTAGTTCTTATCTTGTTATACCTACTTTTCGCACTGTTTTTTCAATAGTGTTTGGTTCGTTCTTCCACAACTTCATCTTCCGGGGACTTTTATGATCGTGCTGGGAATTTTGATGTTCTTCTTCGCTCCTAAACTTGCTTGTTTGGGTGTTGGTGTGTTGTCTTCACGGTTGATCCATCCACCGTTTCTTCCAGACTCTTCAAGATTGTTTGGTTCTCTTCACGGTTCACTAATCTCATAAACGATTTTGATAATCGAATCATTTCTTTTTAAAAAAAGTTAAATAACGTGACACCCAGAGATCAACCAAATTAACAAACATAACTTCAATCGAAACCACACAAATTGAATTACACAACCTAACTATTTTTGGATTCTCAAACTAAATAAACTCGAATTGGTCATTAATATATCTAAAACTATAACCGAGATGAGATATGTGTCAAAACTGATTTATTAGACGATAATTTATATTTAAACTAGTTTGGTGCCCGCACCTCATGCGGGTTGTCTAAATAAAAAAGTATTATATTTTTACTTTCATGCATCATATATTTGATATCAATCTATAATAAAAATTATTTTTATTAATTAATATGACTAATATGTGAGGGTTAATTTTTTTTAAAATAAATAAAAGAACATAATTAAAATTCTATTCCAAAGATTATTATTCGAGTATTATATTTTTACCTTAATATATTATCACTTTTACTTAAATTCAAATAGAGGAGCAAAATTTGATTTAGTTTTAAATTTAACAAATGTGTCAAATCTTGTTAGAAGATTTGCGTCAGATTTTCTAATAAATCGAGTTAGAATAGATGAGTTTGTTAATTTTGATTGGTAGATAAGTAGATTATTTTTTTTTTAATTATTTATTTTAATAAAATTGACATGGCATGATGACCGTTTACAAATTCGAATAAAAAAAATTCTTATAAAATAATTAATGGAAAATCTGTAAATACGTCGTGGTAAATCTGTAAATAAATTGAAAAAATGCTGACGTGGACGGCCTTAGAGGTTGACATGTGAACAAAATGGGTGTTGTTTTAGTAATATATATAGATTAATAAATTTTAATGTTTAAATTATTTTTTATTCATTGGGTAATAGTTTGTATTATTTTGTCATTTTTTCTAATTTTTTTAGAATTATAGATTTTTAGGATAAAGTTTGAATTATTTTTTAATCAAAATTGAATCCTTGCTAAGAACCAACATGAAAAGGGTTGTCCCGCAGCACAAGTCAGGTCTTATAATTTTGGAAGGAATTAGATTTTGTAACCCGATTCAAATGGGTTATGATAGATATGAGCAATAAAAAATTAATGCAATTTAGCAGAAAAGACCTTTTGTTGTGAAACTTGTCTATCTTGTTTTGTACATGATCTGATGTTAGATAAAAATTCCAACTAATAGCTCGTGTCTTCATGTCTTGATACCTTCTTGGTTAAAACTATTTTGCAGATACCTCAACTAGCGGATGAACTTCAGAGTAACCTCTAATTTCAATATACCCATGTCTAATCCTACACTGCAACATATTTGAGAGATTTCATGCTATAGATACTGCACCACTGCGGAAATGTAAGATTTTGATGTACAATGCGCCAGAAACAAGAACCCAATCCGAGCTTTTAAGCTGTCCTTCGCCTAGTTCTTGAGGCAATCTACACATAAATGCAACAATTGAAGTGAAAGCATATCCTGTTAGGACATGTACTTAATATGTAGCGCTGCCATATATATATCCATGTTAATGGAGAAGAGTACAAGCTTACCGAATCATGCGTTGTCAGCACATCTACTGAATCCGTGTGTCCTTTTTCACGGCCTTTCCTTTTCTTTGACTGCTCCTTCCCGCTGTTGGCTGCTGCAGGGACAACTCCATTATCAGTTTATTAGAATTAAGCGAATCATCTAGCATAAGATGGCAGTTGCATTTTGTACCAGTTCAGGAATGCTCGTAATCTACAAAATTCTATTAACCGTCTTTATGTGACAAAGTTGTGCTTACTTGTCAATAGATTTGTTCTATCAGAAAGAGCGGCACTTCTGAGTGTTCTTCCACCCCCAGCACTGCTGCGTTTAGCTGTGATTTCAGTTCCATTCAGATGGTCAAGGGAAGAATGATCTGAACCATCACTGCAACATTTAAGATTCATTTTCATATTAGAATCAAACATATTCAATCTTCAATCAAGGAATGAAATATTGATCACGCATCAACCATCAAAAACAGGCCCAATTGTTACTGAACAATCATATACTTTACCATTTACAGAAGACACTTTAATTTTAAGCAAAGTTACTTCTACAATTATGCTTAAGCATTCACTAGTCCCCTTATAATTCCTAGCACGAAATACTGCATATGCATTTCAGTCAGAATGGGAAAACCAAAAAAGTTGCTATCATGAATCAAACTAAACTCAACAACTTACCATTGTGAGGAAGGAACAGGCAGTCCCTGTATCAACAAAATCATGAAATAAGTGAGACAGTTCAAGGGGTTCATCACCATAAACAATTAAAAATATAAAGTGAGCCTTCAGTCAACATATTGCACTTGCTGAGGGTCAAGTTTTTTCTGTATTTTTTTGCTATAAGTTCTGCATAACATATATACCCATACCCATGCTGCAAGTTATGTATTACGTGCATGACGATTTTCAGCTTTTAGCGATCTACTCATTGTGGCAGTTTTCTTATCAGGACAAATTCATCTAAGCAAAACTAAATATGTTATCATGTTAGCTACCAATAAATATATTTGATCATCTACAAATGTTAACTTTTTGAAGAATTACTTTTAAACGTTTAGGGTGATTGTATACTGATACCTTCAAATCACTTCTAGTATTTTTTGGGGCATCTTTGGTAGAAGTCGAACATGTATTAACCTCTTGCACTGACATGTCAGATCCTGTTTGTGAGAGCTCTAAAGTAATAGAGCTAATGCCCGCAGGTTGTTCATCTGAGGAAATAGGTTCAGAGCAATCTTTTTGCCTCCCTTTTAT
Source organism: Fagopyrum esculentum (assembly GCA_033239045.1). Lineage (NCBI taxonomy): Eukaryota > Viridiplantae > Streptophyta > Magnoliopsida > Caryophyllales > Polygonaceae > Fagopyrum > Fagopyrum esculentum. Next base: position 8,217,217 of record BSUD01000004.1, on the reverse strand, counting down.
GCTTGCATTTGATGCAACAACATGATCAATCTCCTGCCTGTCCGTTTCTTGCCCCTTTCCTTTCACCAATGAACCTGCTTGCTTGCAAGTTCCCAAGATGCCAGAGTTTTGGTTTTTTGCCAGCAAACAGTCCTTGGGATATTTTTTGACATGCTTATCGGTGGTTTTATGCTGGGAACATACAATTATAAAAATACTCCATCAGTTGCAGATTATGTAAAAATGTAAAATCATAAATTGTAGTATTTAGCTATGATAAAATGAGAAATATGATGTCCTGTAAACCAGACCATAACCTACACAGAACGGTGTATTATATTAATTCATCACTTCATATGATTGTGAAGGGATTTTTCATTCTGATGAACTACCATCGCAACAATGACTTTTTCGATGGGACATCCCCAACTATATAAAAACTTAATATTTTTCTGTGAAGTCAAATTAACATTCAACTGGTTGTTTGTAAAATGGCATATCCTGCTTGCTTTGCAACTGGGCCACACATCCTGAGATAGGATAAAAGAAGTATCGGTTAAACTAAAATCACCACAGGTACCTGATTAAACTGATGCTTAATGACATCAGTGAGCTTCTTCAAAAAACTGTCATCGAAAATTGATCCAGAAGATTGACTGATATCCTGTAGAAAGAGAGATTTTAAGATTTTAGTATCAGGTAAATTCATGGAAGTCAAAAAGGCATTAGTATACTGTACAGAATATGCAAACTTGCCTCTTCTTTTCTCCTCTGACCACTTGTATACAATGACAATGGAAGCAGAACACAGCTACGTGCAACTGATGACTCAACACCTTTGTGATTGATGGTCTGCAAAATATAGCTGCCAATTTCCGCTAACATGTGCAATTTCTGCAATTAAAGAAGCAGCCTTATAGCCGTTGCAAGACGGTAAAAAAAATCATAAAATTAAATATTTGAATAAATTTACTACAGAGGGTCACAATATGAAGATACTGCTGCAGATAATATTTATAGTACTCACAAGAGTTTCCTGGTGATCCGTAGCGTCATCGGCTTTTTTTATGGCCCGGAAAATGCTCACCAAACATGAAAAAGAGCTCCTGACAAACTCTGTGTCTCCAACCGACTGGGCATCAATCAGGGAGTGTAGAAGTGAATACATTGGGCTGCAAATTGTCACAAGTTTCATAAACAACCACATTATAATAGCGTTGATTAAAGAGAATGAATAGCGCGATATGTACATGCAAAATTGTGCATAAATGTCTTCATCTTGAGCATCTCCAGGTGGAAAGGCTTCATCATGAGCCAGTACATGAAGCAGAAACACAACAATATAAGCTGGACAATCTGTCATAGATCCTGCCTCTGTTGCATAATTAAGTCCAATCTGAGCTTTTCTGTTGTATGCCGTGATAAAATCCACCAGATATGAAGATGACTGTGAAACATGTGTCAGTGATCAATAATGCACAATATTTACATCACAGAACTGATAATTATGTTCATGCTAGTACCCACCACATCTTGCAAATCCTTCTCACAATCCGAGGCAGCCAACGGAAAGGCACATGCATATTTACTAGGTACTGCGTGTACTTTGAGCAGTTTATGTGTTTTATCAAGAAACAGTCTGCGAACAAATGAAGAATCATCCTGCATATCACATTACAATATCAGGGTATTCACAGGAGGAGAGAAAATAAACTAAGATAAGAGAAGGTTCAATGTGAGCACCAGCCATTGCATGATAGGATTGATAGCTAATTAAAAAAATTTGCTCTAGACTTCAATTAAAACCCCAATTTAAGCTTTAATTGGAAAATCTGTTTAGAGTTTTATAACAATGAAACCATTTCCGTCTCATTGCTGATTCCTTAAACCTAATTGACACATCTTATTTATATTCAACCTAAACATCTAATAACTAAGAATTTAGGAAAGTGGCAAGCTCCATGATTAGACTTCCCTTCAGAGTGGAAAATACAAAAGGAAGAACCCTAGCTCAATCATAAATCATAAATGAAGATATATTCATGAGCCAATGAGTCTAGAAAATGATTTTAGATATAAATCCAAATTTCAGACCTTTGCCATCATGATTGTAGCATGATATAGCTGGGGTGAAACATGCAAGTCCCATCTTCCTGAAAGCCGAAGAACAGACTTTGCTGCAGCTAATCTGAGGTGAGCCATGTCAATTTCACTGCATAAAAGTAGTTAAAGAAAAGAAATTAATCAATAGGTGTAGCCAAAAGTCACACATGCTGCTACTTCTATCCTATTTTCCATGGAAGGGTTCCTGTACTATCAAAGGTGCCAGCTGATAACAAATTATTAGAAACATTTTAAATCATAATCCATCCCCCATTATAGAATGTACTGAACCAGATGTTCACTATAAAAAGATGATCTAAAGCAAGATTCATATAGCTAACGGCCTATAGAACTAGTACAATTTTGGCATGCAGAGTTCTGCTACTAGTGATTAGGTGTCCAAGTAAGCATGCGCCAACCAACTGGCCGATTATTATGACACTATTTATGCAACTACCACCCCCCTTGAACTGGAGCAAAGTGGCAACAATGACGTGTAATGACATTCTAACTGAAAACTTGAAGGTCAGGTGCTTGCTGTTAAGTTGTTCGCCTGTTAATATCAGACACCTCAGCTTTTGCAACAGTGATGTAAATGGACAAGTTTAAAACCATAATATTATTCATGCAAGCATCAACTCATACAAAAATGCAAAACACGCAATCATTTAACTATGAGGAAGATGCTAAGACCCAGTTGGAATATATATATACACACACACACACACACATATATGCATGCATGTGTGACTGTGTGTGTACGCGCACCTAAAACTCATAGGAGCCAAATACCCAGAGAGAAACAAACAAATCATTGTCACTGCATCAACCAGTAAATGCTACTAGTAAAGAGATTCGCAAAGCATAATTTTCCCCTTGTGCCAGTCATACTAGTGGTCATGGCATCACTGATATATAATTATAAGGCTGTGAAAAAGAAAGAACTAGCAATATGCTTAAATACAAATCCAGCAAGTGAAGAGAACAAAATCAGATCCTTAAAATAACATTTCTAATCCAAAAACACACACAGCAATGTCAACTTGTTATCTCCTTTGCAGCTTTGCTCACATCCAAGATCACATTGGTAAGTGATAATAATTTATGCACAAGCAACTTTTTTTTCAAGCAAGGGACAACAAAGTAACATAAGAAGTAATGCTCAAATGCTATTAGTTAAGCATATATGTCATACCACGTCATGGAATCGTCTGTAAATTCACCCTTCTTTATCAGCCTGAACAAAATGTCGAGCAAACTAGCTATTTGATGTCTTTTATCAGCTCCTTTCTTGGACATAAAACTTTTGACAAGAACTTTAAGCCCATATATCTGCAAAGGTAATAGTATCAAAATAAATCGAATAGTTCTACCTTCTCTTGGCGAGATTCACAAAGACTGAAACATATAATTAAAGTGATAACCAACCTCATCTGCCCTATCACTCAAAATGAGTAAGAGATGGACAAATATATTTGGCCAAAAGTTAGATGCAAAACGAAGTGAACATCCAGAACTAAGAGTAATACTTTTGGACAACATATAAGTAGCGTATATCCATGCATAGGAAAGTATATTTAAGGGTAATAAATTTAATACACTAACCTGTATCATGCAATCGAAGGAAACATGACATCCAGATTTCTCGTGTAATGATCTCGGACCACTAGACAATTTTGCCTGAATGATAGACAAAAATTTTATTCCCAACAAGAAATTTCTATTGATATCAAGACTTGGATTGGAAGGAACTTTACCTTAAATATTTTGTCCTCAATGTATAGTGAAATTTCTTTCTCCTGTTTTTGAAATGCAGAAGCACTGTACTGAGCTAGACACCCCAAGGACTGCAACACAGTGAGAATATTCCTGCTACTATACAAGGACTGCACAAGTTTCTGAAAAGGTACCAAGTAAGAAAGGAACAATAGTAATATGTATATATAAGTGATGCAGTTCATGTGTCAAACACACACCTGACATAAATTTTCAAGACCAAACTGATCAGAAGTTCTAAGCAAAGCAACAATAGCAGAAATTGCAGCTTTGGCTTGACCACAAGTTCCTTCTAGGCATACCCTCTCCAATGATGGGTAAATATCACTACATTGGAAGAAACAACTCAAAATTAAAAAATAAAAAGTGGACTGTGTAAAACATACTCTCAGATGCAGAATCGTAGCCGAGACATTGACAGAAACAAGATGCTTATATGGTAAAAAAAAAGATGGAAAATGTACATGTTAGCTGTACATTTTCTGAATGATGGTGTGCTTTAGAAATTCTTTACACAAAAAAAAAAACCGTATTACCTATTGATTCTTTTTACGCCCTAAATACAATCACTTAGTAAGGTGATTACTTTTTACCATATTAAACTATTTTACCAGTGTCTTATAGCATACCCATGTTTGCCAATTGTTGACCAAGTCTACTACACAGACTTCCAGACGTGTTTTTGGTAATTTGACTTTTAAACTGACAGCACTGCAAACATCCTTGAAGCCCACATGTTAATATAATGTGATGAAATTGATGCTGGAGGTGGGAACCAAACTAATTATATGTTTTTTTTCTCTGAAAACTAATTGCATGTTGCCTCAAGGTTTTAAGAGAATTACGCTTAACTTCAAGTCTAAAATGATGCACTAGTCCCTCATGCCTTATACATTACTCAATTTGTTACTCACACAAACAAAGTCACACCTACTCTCTCACATGATGAAAGGTAATAAAATCAATATCATTCGCCTATCAGATCCATATTGCTTGCTTATCTCGAGGCAAAATATATAGGGAAGTGAACCAACTTGATAATATTGATATGCATCGATAATTATTCATTTTTTTCATCAAATGCACCCTTATGGCATTAAATTAAAGAACTGTAGACTATCCAGTATAAGAAGTCTTATTCTTACATCACACAGCATTTTTGCATGAATGTGTTCTAGTGAGCTGTCTTATGGACATCCAACTAGATATCATCACAAACCATAAATTTACAACTTACTCATAAACAAACTACAGGAAAGTAATAGAGCATAGGTGCCAGCACAAATGGGCATAGGCTACTAAAACTATTACAAATGCAATTCCTGGCACTGTGTTTTAACCAGTGATGAGAACTGTCAACCAAATTAGAGCTTGGTGCTTATATAGACAGAACAGGACACTGCAGCAAACTCTTTGCATGTTGAATTTTGAATGACTACGGGAAATGCAGTAAGACGAGGTTACCTCAGTCTCATAGAAATAAAAGGAACTGCTTTTGCCATTATCTGGATTAACTTCTCAAAGAATGGGGTTTCATCCTCCAATACTAGCAACTTCAATTGGTCCTCAGTGCCCCTCAATAACAAGGGAAAATGATTGAGAATAACCTAATTTAGAACATAAATCGGTCAATTGATGAATAATGATTGATCAAACTCAAGGAAATAACCCAAACATTGCCCAACAAAACATTCAATATGATATAAAAACAACATAGTAAGCTTACCACAAGAAGATTAACTGACGGTTCCTGCAGAGGATTGTCCCTTCCTATGTTGCTCAAGATATATTGCAGAATGCAATGTACATGTTCAGAGTTGAACACATTATGGATGCACTTTGAGCAGAGTGATTTTAAAAAATCTGCACAAGGGTTCTTATCACCAATCTTTTTTAACAACTCACCCTGCAGAGAAATTAAAAGGGAGAGCCCTCTTAAAACTGAGTAGGATCATTAACATGCTTTACATAGCTCTTACATATAAATGAACAACCAGTCCAAACTGATGGAAACATACTCTTATAGCCATGGCTTTTCCATATTCTGTCTCATTCAATAATTGTGCCAAGCTATCAAATATTTGATTATCCTTTATTTGGTTCAGCAGTGGGAAACACTCTTCTGTTTTAGCAGGATCTGGAAAAACTGCAGACATCCTTGTGACTGCAATTCTCATTCTCTGAGTCACCTCTTCAGGAGCCATCTCCTGCAAACATAGTAGATGATGACTTTGTACCATGCATGCAAACAAAGGAACTGTTATATAGAAGTATAAATCAGGATGCTCACCTTCTTTTTTCTGAGGGACAAATAAACCTGCATCTCAGTTTGAAACCTGAAACCAGGCATAGACTGTCATGCTCTTGTTTCGCTTAAAGAGGAAACAATGAAGGTGGCATAATAATAGGCTTTTTCTGGATGAGAAGTCGAATCTCATGCTTTAATGTGTGGTTCGTTTGTAAACTGGAATCAAATTTAGAGGCCCAAGACAACAAGTTTTACACATCCTACATAACATTTTCAACAGGTAATACAGGAGTCTCTATGGTGAACTAGATCAAAATTCCAAAGGATCGTGTACAGTACAGCTACAAACCAGTAAAACACCAACTTGACCACTATTAAGTTTCTCAAACAAATTGAACTGAGAACATATTACCTTCTTTTGAGAGATAATACAACATCTAAAGCCTTTACATGCGCAGGAGAGAAACGTGAGTAGAGAAATATCCAATGTCTCGTCTTTTCATCAACTGGAAGAGAACCTGGAAACAAATCTTCGGCGAGCATAAGCTCCAAAGTCTGGGGCCTGGTAAATTATAATAAGCAAATCACTTAAGAAAATCCATATATGTTGTTGACCGGTAAGTTACAATGAGAACCTAACCTAACATCTTTTGAACTCTTGTCATAGCCAAGCATCAGTATGTTACATGGGATCTGTTCAAAGGATTGATTAAGTTTCATCTGCCCTTCACTACACTTGATACAGTAATGGTGGTAAACCTCTAGCAACTTCTTCAGTGCCACCTTTCGCACAGATGCCTGCATGGACAATGAAGGTAATAAAAACTTAATTCAGTAACAGAAGGAAGAAAGAAATAGAAAATGCAATTCTTAAGAGACATTAGTAATTTACCATCTTATCACGAAGGCGTTCAGTGGCTTTTACAATAAGTTCAGCAGGAAATATTTTCAGGCTAAATTTGGCTAGATCACAAACAACTACCACTGCCTCTGCCCTGACGCCACAATCAAAATCCAGAAGTCTATCTTTAACAGAAGCTGCTCATTGATAGGTTTTCACAAATGGATGCGTTACCTAGTTGTCATATAACAGGAAAGTACCAATGTGGCAGAAATCATATAAAGAACACAAGTTCAAGAAACCTTACAGAGAATTTCATGAGATTCTGTCCCTGATGGATTAGCCATGTAACAGGCTCTAGCACAACGAAGAGCCCTTAATCTAACCTCTGGTACTTTGTCAGAAAACCTTTGCATAAGTGCAACGAACAAATGATGGTGTTCTTGTTCATACTGGTTCTTAGGGACTGTGAGAAGTTTTCCGATTAAGTTAAGAGATTTTATGCGTACATCAACCTGATCAGTCTACATACAAAATCAACAGATAACTCAGAAAAAAGTGATCAAAAGCAAACAAATTGATCCTATCAAAGAACATGTAAGATAAAAATAACATAGCAACACTACTTGTTTAGGTGATCAAATGTGTCCAAGAAGAAAACATAAGTATTTTTCAGAATTAAGTAAAACGTGTTGTAATACATACCAATAACTCTCCGATTATGTTGGGGATGATTGCAACAAGGATATCGGGTGCAATAAGATATATCTCATATATTATATCGTGATAAGATCCTCTAAGATCACTCTGGGTATTATCTCTTTCCAACATGCAAGATGTTAGAAACCCACAAACAGCAGGTTTGATTCTTTCTGCACAATCCTGGATGAGCCTAACAGCAAGCTGGTAAGAAGCAGGTTTCAGGCCCTGAAGTGTAGTGAAAAGATACAAGAGCTTCAATATTGTGCTTAAATAGCAATAGAGGTGCGTATGAAAATAGGATGTACCCTTTTAACATATGCTAGTGTGCTAAAAACTACAAACGCATCGCCTGGTTTCCAATTACCTCCCCTTTATTTATGACATTCTGAAGAATCACTTCCAGTAGCTCTTGAGAAATTTCTTCTTGATTGGATATAAGTGCCATGATGGACAGCATTCCGTTCACCAAACTATGTGGATGTTCTTTTCTGTCAGTCCACAGATAAATCCATTAAAACAAGTATAAAGATGCAGCACAAAATGGTTAAAGTTATATAAAAGAGATGTTACACATTAAGGGAGAGGAATAAGTGTAGAAATCAGGGAAGAGACAAGGAACAGAAGCTAATGTAGCCACTAATTTTAACTTAAAAGACAAAATTGAAGGTTTGCAAGGCCTACATCTGACTCTATTCATATTAGACTTAATTGGGGATTCAAATATTAAAGAATAATATATTTTAAGCGTAAAGAAGCTGAAGTATGAAGCTGAAAATAAAAACATTATCATGAGAACATGTAACCCACCGGACAACAGAAAAGAATGTGCGGAACATTTTAAGGATTAAATCATCACAACCAACATCTAGCAACTGCTGACAGCACTCAAGTGCATCTACCGTCTCCAAAATTTTAACCCTCCTAGTAAAGTAGGGGCTGGTTGTCTCTCCGAGCTCTGCAAACATGCTGATGAAGAGTTCAAAAACATCCTGCAAGTATTCAGAATAAAAGACTGAGCAACTGTTGAACAAGAAACCTGAAATCTGCCAAAACTGGAACATACTAACCTTAAATGTTTTATCGCCAAAGGAGGGATCGGGAGCCAATACTCTCATGATTTCACAAAAGCATACCGCAACCAAGAGTCTAACATCTCTGTCTTTGTGCCGAAGCAAGCCATGCTTCACAAGAGATTTGCTCAACGGTGTTATGTAAGAGTTCAGCGAAGAAAGCTGATCTAAATCCGACAAGGCAGATGCAGCTTGCTGCAGGAAGTGATGCATGAGGAGAGGTTTCATAAAGTGACAATACAACTCTCAGATAATATGTACATAAATAACAGAATGAATGTATCCTGTCGTGGGCATTACGAGGTATACGGTCCACACCAAAGATCACCCATACTATCCACTATCCAGATCACTAAACCAATTCTATTGTTATTATGAAAAACTGGAATCAACTCAAAAATAAAATAAAATAAAATAAAATAGAGCACACAGCTACAAGAATACATAGAATTGGAAATTTTAGGGTTTGGGGTGAGACTCTAGTGGCTGCAAAAGAAGGCTTGGTGAAATCAACAGTTCCTCTCATCTCTCTTATGCATCGTGTATATTTTTTGTTCAGGTGAAGCTAATTAATTACATGTTTTTCAGTGAGACTACTGCTATAAAAAAAATCCACATTAAGCGCTGTCCAACAAATTCCCCCCACACTAATTCAAGATATGGCTTCAACTTGATAGCAGAAACATACAAATAGGCAAAAACAGTAAAGAATTATACAAGACCCTAAAATTAGGAGCAGTACTGAACTCGATTTTATGGGAGAAGAACGTAGCGAAGTGGAAATCAGTCTACTCTCTCACGCTAAAATTAACGTAAAAACGAACTCTCAAAACCAAAAATAATCCAGATAAAAACAAAAGCGAGAAGAAAAGAAAAACTTTGATACCCGGAGCGATTTGACAATGTAATCCTTGGAAGGACGAGTCTGGATGCCAAGTTGCTTGCCGATATCAGCAACGATTTTCTCGGGAGAAACTGCCATGGTGACGGTGAGAGAGGGAAAACCCCTACAAATCGTCTATGGCAGTGGATAAATTGGGGGAACGAATGAGGGAGTGAGGTAGTGTGTCAGAAGAGTTTGTTAAAGAGCATAAGCCAAAAAGCTGATGAGAGGGAGCGATGAGAGAGAGAGAGGAGGGAGTCGAAATTTGAGCACCAGTGCTCCCGCCACTGAACCCTCCATAAATCACGCGAACCCGCCATTTTTTTAACTCGGAGTCGGTGTACTGAATCTAACTTTGCGATCAGACCGGATTATATTGTAGACTTGTAGACTTTGTAGTACATCCATCTTAGGGCGTATTTAATTAAGACTTTACATAAAATTTTTGTTCTTTAAAATTTTATGGGTATTTAATATAGATTTTTAAAAATTCATATAAATTTTTATATATTCAATTAAGATTTAAAATTTTCAATAAAATTCCTATGGTGTTTAAAAAGTTTGTTGATTTTAAAAAAATCTATTATTTGATTGATTTTGTAGGATTCTTTTTTAATGATATGCATACCTAAACTTCATAGAAATTTTCCCCAACACATAAGATTTTCACAGAATCTGTATTGACTCTATATAGAATTAAAATATCTCACAGAATCAGCAAATTAATAATCAATCAAAATCTTTAAAAGTATGGATTGAATACAGCCCCTTTACTTTGGATCTTGTTTAAGGAACGGAAATGAAAGTTTTCACCGATACTCAGATGGTCTAGTGGTTGTGGTGTTATACTCCTTAAGTGTTAGCCGAACCAGAAACGTAGGCGAGCCGAACCTTAACGTAACCTTTCAAAAAAAATACATATAAAAAAAAGGAAGTTTTCGTTACCCCTCTAAAGTCTAATCCGTCTCAAAGGAGGTTAAAATTACTCAATTTTCTCAATCATATTCTTTGTGGGAGGGTGTGACTAAAGAGTTTGTTTTATATATTCATGGGCATTTCAGATGGATTGGGAGGTGAAAGATGCTTCGAACGAGTGGTTTGTGAATAGACCGAGGAAAATCGTTTGATGTTGATTGGTCCAGTTTCAAATGAAGAGATTAAGGTTGCGATGTGATGGATTGGGGAGTTTAAGGTACTTGGTCCGGATATGTTCTCCTCTAAGTTTTTCATTGTGACTTTGGAGGTGAAGTTTAACAGGCGTTTGAGTTACCACGGGTACGGACTGAGTTGAGATCTGAGAAAGTGATATTTGATTGAGGTAAGTCCTTGCAACTTACTTAGCCAGTTTTTGGATATTAGTTGAGTGATAGTGGTTGTGTGTGCTATGTGCGTGATTATAATAATAATAACTTGCTAGGACGACCGTTATTATTCTATCTAAGGCCCAAGTGTATGTATAACGGGTCATGACATCACTGCCCAGCTCTGACAGGAGACTGGGAGGTTCTCTATGCCCAGACCAGACAGGTACAAGGTGATATGCATCGGATTCATTCCTGATGGTTACACGGGGGCGGAGGTGAGGTTTGGGAATCCCTCGTGTCACAAACTAAGTATCATTAGCGTGAACGAGTAACTTAACTTAAGATAATAAATGGACTTGTTTGAAAGCATGATGGGTGTTTATTCTTTTATGTGTGTGTGTGTGTGCTATTATTATTCTTCTAATATTTAGATAACTAGCTAATGGTTTTTGTTGTTGTGTTTTTAGATTTACCGCAGGTTAGACCAGCAGCTGAGTGAACCGGAAGTAGTGGTCAGCCGGGTCTCCGTACTCCTTAGAGTGGGGGTTGGGGTTGTTGATTGTCATTCTTCTTTTGTTAAGACAGTTGTTCGTTTTTCCCTTGTTTAGATACTATAGGCTGTTAGACCGTGTTGCATTCATTACCTTAAAAATACTAGTTCATAAATTTTGGTTTTCCTTATTTGTGTCTTGTTGCAAGATCCTAGTAATATGGTTGTCAAACTGAGGTCGGGACCCATTGTGAGTTCCTAACCAGTAACGTTCCGAGTTTTGAGAATTCGGGGTGTTACAACTCGGGAAGTGAGGTGTGTGTTGTAGTTTGTGAGTTCTTGGTAAATGGGAAGCTTCTACAATAGTTAAATCACGTCATGGTTTCTCTAGTTGTCAATGTGATAGGTTGTTCTCGTGTGGATCAGTTCCGACCTATTTTTTGTTGCAATGTGGAGCACAAGGTTAATTTCAAGCTCTTGGCTAACTGATTGGGCTCGTGTCTTTGATACTTAATTGATCCGACCCAATATGCTTTTGTACCGGAAAGGTTGATGACGGATAACGCCTTCTTGGCGCAAGATCTCCTCCATATGTATAATGTGAAGAGGGACGTCATACGTTGCTTTATGAAGGTTGGTCTTGTCAAGATCTATGACACCATTATTTTATGGCTACAAAAAAAATGATAATAAGCAAAGAAATGGTTGAAGAGATGAAAATATAATCAAAAGGTGGGAAGGGAATAATGGGCTTAACATATAATGTCTCAATCATTTTTCATTCGCATAAACGCAAGACATAACATATTGTCTCAAAAAAATTCAACCGTAAGTGTCATCAACCGAAATAGAGTCATAGAGTAATATCAACATTTTTCAGGAAATAAAATAAAATCAAAACAAAATATACACGTTGACAAACATGGATAGGGTGACCGACTAGTAGGTGTTGATCGACCGACTGCCCTTTTACAAAAGAGATGGATGAGTGTAGAAGTATAAACGTGAAGGACATGGGTTTTGTGCTCAAGTTGGTTGACCAGTGAGGTTCAATTGGACAATTGAGGTTAAAACATAAAGACCATTTTTTGTTGAAAATAGACGAAATTTTTTGAAAAATATGGATAAATTTTAATATAAAACGTGAAATACATGATGTACGCACTCCACACTTAAATTTTGTATTGTCCTCAATATAAAGAATAAGACAAAAGAAATGGGATACTCACAAAATGACTTAGGGCTTCTTTCCTACAAACGCTTATTTTAGGTAATTTTAGTTTTATCCTATCTTGCTTACTTTGTTTGCGCCTTGAGATTGAGCTAAGGTTATCCAGACAAATGCCCTTGTGGTCGTGGTGTGTTTTGCCGCTTGTTGGACAACTTGTTGTTCTACCATGTGCAATCCTTTTTGTAACACCCCAAATTCTAAGAAATCGGGGAGCTACTGGTTAGGACCTTACAATGGGTCCCGACCTTCGTTTGACAACAATTTTACTAGGATCTTACAACAAGGCACAAAAGTAGTAAAAACATTTGAAAACTTTAAACAATATATACATGAAAAATATGTATCAGCCTTACAAATCAAAGGTACTAAAACGACGCATATGAAGTACATAAGACAACCTCGTCCCCAACTAGATGAGTACGTGGACCCGGCTGACCATTCCCTTCGGATCTCTCTACAACTGTCTTAACCTGCAAGGCATCTACAAGCGGTATAAAACCGTTAGCTAACATTCTATGCATAAGTATAAAGGTAAAAGCACAATCACACATCATACACAATCAACATGTAACATTCAATTCTTTTATTATCTTTAATTAGGTGATATGTCATTACTAATGATACTTATTTTGTGACACGAGGGATTCCCAAACCTCGCCCCTGTCCCCGTTTACCAACGCGAAATGGTATTAATGCATGTGACTGTCTACCGGACTGGGCTGGTCGCAAGGAACCTCCTAGACTCTCGCAAGAGCTAGGCAGATGATGTCACGACCCGTTATCATACATTTGGGTCAATTATACAATATACTACAGTCGGCGTATTCCGGTTTCGTTATTTATCTTAACTATTACACACCACTCATACACATCACACACATACAAGAAGCAGCTAAGTAAGTTTGTGGACTTACCTGAATCAGATCTCGACTCTCTTAATCACAACTCAATTTGTAACTGTATAACTCGGTTGTCTGTCAAAGGAGGCAAGTGTGCCAGCACACTTTCTAGGTAATTAGAAGTCTAAGACTTCTAAGGTAGTAGATCCTATTAGAACATAATTTAATACAGTACCAATTTATGGTAAAATGACTATTTTACCCTTGGTCTCGAAACTTCTAAAAATTCCCTAATTCATGCCTGAACTCTTATTTGAGACTAAAGAGTCATATTCTAACTCCTAAAGATGAGTTTGGTTACAAATTGACAATTTACTCATTTCCCTATTTTCGGAAAGATCGTTAAGGTCCAACTTCGGCTTCAAATATAAAATTCGAATAATCTTATTAAATTTTCGAAATAATTCCCTAGATCATATATGATATCTCATCTACTCCTAGGAGCAAGAATTTATTAAAACTGTTCAACCATCACTTCTACAAAAATTTCCAAAGTTGGTTACAACACTTAACAAACAACACACTGCCTTAACTTTGAAAAAAAAAACATAACTCCAAAATTACTCGCTGGATTTATCCCAAATTTTGATATGTTCTACTATAAAATCTTATATATAATATATCCAAAATTCAGCAGCAAAGGAGATCAAAAGCCTATTCAAAACCATCTCACAAAACTGCATCACATGCTGTTTTTCTCAACATTCAGCACATGATAAAAACTACATGAGGAGTCAACTTTGCAACATCATAACTCTCAAACCGTAACTCTGATTCTTCCCAAATTTTAGTATGATCTACTATGTACTAATGACTACAATATATCCAAAATTCAGCAATAAATAAGTAGTTTAGCTTACCCAAAATTGGTCCCGAAGTTGACTGTTCATCACTTTACAACCCAGAAAACGCAGCAGCTCCACGAGCCATCTTCGAGGGCTGTTATGCAGGTTCCGAAATACAAATGGGCTCACATCAGCACATATATAGAGAGGGTGCAATGTAGAAAAAGGAGGGAAGATGTTTACCCAATAAGATAGACTCGACCAACTCAAATAATACGAGTAGGAAGAGGATGAAGAAGAATCGAAAACTGTCACTAGGAAGCACCAACGGCTGGGAAATGAGGCACCTATGGTCAGGATGGATAGCATCACACACAGATCTGCTGTGTGAAGGAATATGCAAACAACAGACGGTTGTAGAAGGCGAGAAGAGACCTGTTCTTGCGGTCCTCCCGTGTGGGCTCGATACTCACTGTTGCGGGTTGGGAGACGAAGAACACCCACACTCAGACTCTCATAGAGATGCAAGCACACATGGATTGGTGGTTAGACATAGATAGACGAGAAGGCTGAGAAGGACGGAGAGGGAGAAGGAGGACATACCTGGTGCACGTACGTAGAGACCGAAGAGCAAGCACTCGGTAGTTGGGCTCGCAACCGCAGAAGGTGGTTCGTTGTTCTCCAGCCGGTGAAAGACGAGGCAACAGATGCGGCCTTGCCTTGTTGTCGGGTACAAGGGGAGGCTTCTCTGGCGATGGTCCAAGGTAGAAGAATTGGTGGCTGCGTGGAGGAAGCTCTTATTAGGGCCGGCACTGCTGGAGGAGACACGGAGGGAGGGTGCCGATGGTCGTGCTGCTGCGTGTAGGAGGACGGGATGAACGAAGGGTGGCGAGGCACGTCGTCTTCGATGGTTATACGCAGGAGGGGATGGGCTGATTGTTTCTTCACGTGAAACGAAGGAGAGCGTAGGGTTAGGCGTTGCAGTTGGGCTGGCGTGAGGTAAGCGGGCCTGCTGGGCTTCCTACACGAGAGTTGCTCGAGCTGCCGGGCTTGTCATCCTTCAGGGCATGGGCTGGAACAAGGAGGCAAAGGTGATATGAAATAAAAGAGGAAGGGAGTGGGCTGAAAACATAGGCAAAAGGTTGGGCTGAAGTAAGGTAAGAAGAAGATTGGGCTGAAAGTTTTGTCAAAACTTGTCAAAAACTCGTCACGACTTTGTCAGGCCCATGCATGACTTCGTCACAGAGTTTTCGGGCTTCGTCATGACCTCGTCTCAGCTCTGTCATGGTCTCGTCACAACTTTTCATGATCTCGTCTAAAGTCATCGATAAGAATGAATTATAATAACTAGGGTTTGATATAAATCTATCATTTTATGTGAATTAAATTCTACATAAAATGATAAATAATTATAAGAATTAGAGCTTGATATAATTTTTATCATTTTATGTGAATTAAATTCTACATAAAATGATAAAATTAGTGAAGAAAGAAATACTAGATAGAATGGAAAACCGTCAACGGCTCGAAGTCCGATTTGCTTCGGAATTAAACTGAATAAAAATTCCGGCTATTACACTTTTTCCCAACATCCTTTAAATGGCATGCGATTGTTCAATGACAAGGAGTTTTAGGATTTTCCTGCTCTTGTGCGCGAGTAGCGAAGAAGTTTTGTGTTATGTGTGGGTAGCAAGAATTTTTACGGGGTTGTAAAACAACTCCTTGTGGTGAGTTCTCCACCTCTATATGAGATCGACCGATCGTTCCTCACTGGTGTAAAAGCTAGGATTTTCGAATCCTAATAAAGGATGTTTAAGGGTGATTAAGTTAATCATCGATATTAATTGACCCATAAATCGCGAATAGTGTGTAGATGACGAGTATAAATTCCACCATTATGATTTTGGTGTAAATTTGGACTTATGGGAAAATTTTCACTTTTTCTTCCGGGGAATAATTTTTACCCTCTGGTATTATTTGGAGCATTTGGGAGCTTCAATTAATAAAATTGCAGTTGAGAGAAATGATCAGGACATGGGGCATGTTCTAGACATGAAATAACATGGAAAGGCAAAATGGCCAAAAGAGCCGCTATTTCGTTTCTTAGCGGCTAAGAAAGACGGCTTAGGAATACGCGTTTTCTGAGAAAGTTGCGTAATAATTATCCACACAAAATGTCAGATTTATTATTCCAATTTCGAGAAGTTTGGAGAAGGGGCTCAAACCGCCTTCGGATCGATAAACGGATAATTATCGACTTTGCTAAAGGATAATTATCGTCTTCGCTATAAATAGCGGAAATTCATTTATTAATTCATTTCCTTTCACGTTTCCTCGTAAAAGCTCTGATTTCTCTCAACTTCAAATTCAGATCTACTCTTCGTTTGTAATCCGATTTCAATTCCGTTTGAGTTTTCGGATTCCTCTCTTCGTCCTCTTCATTTTGGTACCGAGTTTCTACGTTTCCGTGGAAGTTAAGGTCAGGTCGAGCCTCCCCTTATATGGCTGGTCCCGTCGCTCAGATTCCGGTGAATCTGATGGTGTCCGAGCGTAGCCTGCGTCGTTGTGATTCCGAATCTTCTTTCGGATCGTCAATCGGGTTAGTAACGAATAAGTTATGAATTTATTCGTTTTCAGTATTGCGATTTGGCCTAAATTGACCTTAGGCTTGTCAAAATGGATAATTGGAAATTCCTTTATGCTCGTTACTTTATTATGGTGATTATGGGATAATTGTTTGATGAGATCTGATGACAATTGGGTTCAGAAACTGCCTGCGGGCAAAACGTTATTCTGGTGAAATTTAATTAATTAATTAAAGATTAATTAATTAAATTAGGAATCTGAAAACGCTATAAGCTAATTAAATTCAAAGGAATGAATTTAATTGATGTTTGAAGCAAGAAGTTTAATACGAGGAATATGATATTCTCGACAGGTGGTGTTGAAGACGGTAGACTAACTATAGCTTAGTTGCTCAGTGAGCATATCCAGGTAAGTCTTCGGACTTACTTAGCTTCGATCTGCAGAAACCCGTGCCTGAGAGAATTATATCTCACTGTGTTGATATGTGTTGTTGTTTTGAAATGCCTTGTTGTGCTGAAATGTGATTGTCGATATGCATTGAGATGTGTTATGTGTGAAGCATGCTTGATGTTTTATGATGAAAATGACGTTATGATGTGTAAAACATGCTTAATGTTGTTGTGATTATTATCATGTCATAATTATGAGAAATGGTTAAATGAACATGTGTTAGCCTATTGAGGCGTGCTATTGAATGACATGATAAGCTTGCTGAAACATGATAATGTATGAGATGATAAGCCTTTTGAGGCATGTGATATGATGATGACTTGTAAAGGTCAAGAGTATGTGAAGCGAGTATTTTGCAGTGAATACCGGAGCTCGGCCAAGCCCGGATCACTTGCGTTTGTATAAGAATGACACCGAGTCTGATGGACTTCAGGCTCGGGTCGCACACCTAATAAAAATGGTAAATGTTTGCATTAACATGAATGGAAAAATGTTGCATGTGGTTAGGGGTTAATACCATAACCCACCACGAGAAAGCCTGGCCCGTAGACTTGATCAGTCTGGCTACGACCTAAGAGCAAATGTCTGAATTAACCTAATCTGTGCAATGGTGAGCTCACACCAAAGCCAGAACCGTATAAGAAATGGTTCCGGATTAATGGGTCCGGGATCGCAAATTGTAAATTTCATATTGCATTCACGTGAATCATTCATAAAAGCATGATATCATCTCATGAGCACGGTATATGGTATTTGAATATATTTGTTGTGATGTGATGTGTTGATATAATCTCTCGTGGATAGATTATGATCAGTAGCTAACGGTTTTAAACCGAATTTTTTTAGGTAATACTGATCATAGGAACGCTTCAGGGATGTCAGCTGTAGGAAATGGACAGCCGAGGTAGTGTTAACCCAAGGGTAGGTTGAACTACTGATGACATGAATTATGTATCATCATATTCATGCATATTGCAGCACATTATCTCTATTTACCTTGCATTTAGAGGAATTTTGCATACCTTTTATGTTCTATTCAACCAATTGTCGGAAATAGAGGTCTACACGAGATTTTGATGAATTGTAGGTAAATAGAGTTGAATTGGAAGCAAAAATGGAGCAAGAGGCATCTAAGGATGTTAAGGAAGCTAAAGAAGTCTTAGAAGGAGCACAAAAGGCTAAGGGATTGCAAAGGAGAAGCATAGAAGACGAACCAAAGGAAGAGCACTTTCTGTTGAAGAAAATCGTTCTAATGTACACATAAATCGGACGATTTTCACACATTGAAATAGAACGGTTTTGTACCAAAATCGACTGGGTCGATTTTCTTCACGATTCGGCCAAATGAAAAGACGACATAAAGCCCAATTAATTTGGGCTAGATGGAAGTTTTGCCAAATGGCCCACCTGCAAGAAAATATAGAAGAGAACCCTACGAACGAGGACGAGGAGGTCGCAGCAGAGAATCTTTACACGTTTTGAAGAAATCAACGATTCTTGGAGAGAGATTGAAGAGCTTTTGCCGGAAAGTCATTCTTGATCCTTGATTGTGAGAATTCGTTGTTCCATTGTCTTGTTTGTGGTTAGTGAACACGAAATTGAGTTGTTGAGAGATACATTGAACAGATTTGACAATTGTTTTACAGATTTGAAAGTTATAGAATTTTTCGTTCAAGATTTGTTTTCTTTGCGATATCTTCTTCAATAATTAATTTGATTCGATTTTGAAAATGGTTGGCTAAAAACCTTGTGATTCTGGGGAGAATAGTTGATGATTAAGGCTTAGATGATGATAGACTGAACTCATTCAAACATTAGGACCCTGAGAGTTTAGATTTTGGTTTTGCGACAAACAGGAAAATCGGACTGTTCTTGAGGAAAATCGGCCGATTTTCTTATGAACAGGGCGATTTATTCTTCTGACGAATTTTAATTGAACTAATCTTTAATCAAAACCAATCCTTGCCTAAATCCCAATCTTGATTTACCTTTCTAACCTCAAATTGAATGTATGAAAGCACTTCAAACATGTTTCTACATTTAATAGATTAAGATTGCAAGAATTTGGGTAATAAAGAGATTCATTATCTTTTATTAAATGTGCTTTCTAATCTTTACTTTGGAGAGTCATATCCTGGAGTTTTAGATAGTTAGTTTGAACATAATTCTTGTCTTTAGATCTTTCTATATTGCAGCCTCAACAACCCTTATAGAGAGAACCTATAGATTAGTCATATAGGTTTCGGAACTTCATCGTACGAATCCTACTTTTGAACATTTAATCTTGGCAATAATAATTCTGTCCTATACCTATAGAAGTGTCTTGAATCAAAAGCCTAAATCGGATACTTGAATCCTTGGAATCATTTCTCTTTTTATCATATCACAAAAGCTTTTATACTTTCGCTAGATAATCGAAATTGGAATTTTTCTCACTAAATCCCTGAGTTCGACTCTGGAATTCTTACCTTTCTACAGCCGATCCGTACACTGCGGGTTCGCTTTGCTTTTGAGTTCTAGGTATAAATATTAAGACTTTGACGCACACCCTTTTGAGCGAACAAGTTTTTGGCGCCGTTGCCGGGGATTTGGTTTAGATCAAATCCGGTTTTCGGTTGTCTAGCTTGAGAGCTCTTTCTCTTGTGATTTGAAATTGTCTACTTGAGTGATCTTCGCAGGTTCTTTAGGTATATGCGAAGGACTAGATCCACTAAAGATCTAATTCCTTTCGATCCCGAATTAGAAAGAACTTTGAGGAGAAAGTTGAAGGAGAAGAAAATGGCTGAAAACGATGAGAGAAACTACAAGGCTGAATTGAACGAAGCTCAACGCCAACTCCAGCTGAGTGAGAAGGCTCGAAAGGAAGCTGAAATAAGTCATCAATTTCAGATTGATGAACTAAGAGCTATGATGTTGGACATGAAGTTGGAGTTGAACGACTCCAAGAAGAAGAAGAAAGTCAGGACACCAACCAAATCCATTCAGAATGACTCATCCGATGATGATGAGATTGATCCGGATATGCCGGAACTTGAAGAGATTGATCCGTCAGTTCGTCCTAACCGAAACACTCCAACACCTAAGGTCGTCCCTCGCATCACGACTAGGAATGTTAGAGCTGTCAATAACGAAGATAGACCCCGAACTTTGGGGCAACGGATGGATCCAATTCAGCAACCACGCCGTCTAGGTGTGGATTTCGGAGCTGAAGACATCCAAGAGTTTAGCTTCTCACCACAAGTCATCACTATGGTTCGCCAAAGTCAATACGGCGGAGCAAGTACTGAATCTCCGCATCAACACTTGCAGAATTTTGAGATTCTCATGGAGACTATGAAGCCGAAGAAGGCTACCACAAGCAACTACAAGATCAAGCCGTTCTTCTTCTCTTTGAAGGACAAAGCTCTATCTTGGTACCAAACACTTCCAGCTGCGAAGTTAGCTACATGGGAGGAATTTTCTTCGGAATTCCTCACTAAGTTCTTTCCGCCATCCAAAACGGCGGAATTGAGAGGTAAAATAAATGCTTTTTCTATGAAACCTAACGAAAGCTTGTTTCAATCTTGGGAAAGGTTTCAAGATCTCTTGTTGGATTGCCCACACCATGGCATTTCCAAGCTGGAATTATTAGAGATCTACTACAAAGGGTTGGATGTGGAAACACAATTCAACCTCCAATCTCTATCTTGCGGCACATTCATGGATATGAGAGAGGATGATGCTTGGGACTTCATTGAGAAGCAAGCCCAAGTGATTGAGAAGTATTCCACCGGAAGGTGGAATCAAGTAGCCGGAATCAAGGCGATCCGGGAGCCAAATTGAATCAAGCGGCTCAAACACAAATATTCTCCCTCAAAGATGACATCAAGGAATTGAGGGAAGTGCTCAAAACGAGTCTTCAAAAGACTAAAGAGCAAGAAGCCAACTACATGGGGCGAGACAACAATCAAAGGAATGATAACCGGAACTCCAATTGGAGTAACAACAACAACAACAACCGAAACTCCAATTGGAACAACAACAACAACAGGAACTCGAATAACAACAATTGGAGGTCCAATCAGCAAGGTTCAGGTAATCCTTACTCATATGCTGAAAAGGCTCTAACACCTCCATCTTCTTCTACCCCTTCTACAAGCCAGGAACAATCGAGCGGATCAAACAAACCCGATCCCATGCTAGAAACGATCCTAGGCAAGCTACAAGGATTGGAGAGTTACATAACATCAGTTGACAAAGCTCACAAAGCTTTAGAAAACCAAGTATTCAACAAGGCCGGAGAAGTTCCAAGAGATCAAGGGAAACTTCCCGGAAAGACAAAAGATAACCCAAAGGGAAGAGTTATGGCTATAACTACTAGGAGCGGGAAGACAACCGCCGACCCTCAACCTAAAGTAGTTGATACCTCCACAAAAGAAGGAGAGGCAAAAGAGAAGGAAGAAGTCTATGTTCCTCCTCCCGCTTACAAACCACCTCTACCTTTTCCTCAATCTAGAGCGCGAGCACGCCTAGATAAACATTTCGGTAAGTTTGTTGAACTTATGAGTAAGCTCCATATTAACATACCTTTTATGGATGCGATTTTAGGTATGCCGGCTTACGGGAAATTCCTCAAGGAGATCCTCTCCAACAAGAGGAAGTTGGAAGATATAGGAGAAGTCAAGATGAGTATGGAGTCATCCGAACTCATCAAGACTATGACGGAGAATATGCCACCCAAGCTCCGCGATCCAGGATCCTTTTGCATACCCATCACCTTGGGAGAAGCTACCTATGATGCTCTTTGTGACCTTGGAGCAAGTGTGAGTATCATACCTCTAGCTCTATGCAAGGCAGTTGGTCTAGGAGAGCCTAGACCGGTGAAGATCACACTCTACATGGCTGATCGTTCTACCACTAAGCCGGTGGGAATATTAGAAGACATGCCGGTAAAGCTAGGTAAGTTTTACATACCTATAGATTTTGTCGTTCTTGACATACCTGCAGATTACCCAGTTCCCATCATCCTTGGGAGACCATTCCTCACCACATCTGGGTGCATGGTGGATTGCAAGAACGGCCAGCTATCCTTCCACATCGGTGAAGAAAAGATAGAGTTCATACTATCTTCCTTAATCAAGGAGCCAACCTTGAAAGATGACGTTTTTGAAATTGTTGAGGAAGAAGAGTCTAGAGAGATAGTAAGTTCGATCTTGATGAAAGACCCTCTTCAAAAGGTTCTTAGCATGAGCGTCATGGAGGAAGGGATAGAACATGACTGCAATGAGGAAGTGAAAGCATTAAATGCTGTGGAGGAAGAGCTGGAAGCAAAAATTGAGGAGCTAGAGTGGACTCCGGAAACTGTGAAGAAAATCGACCTGTCGGAAATAAATCGTCCGATTTCTGAAGATTTAGCACGATTTTTTCCGACAGAAACTAAAATCGACCCGACGAGAATAAATCGTCCGATTCATACAGAGGAAGCACGATTTTTTCCAGCAGAAAGAAAAATCGTGCAGGAGATCGACCGATTTATTACAGAGGGGGTCGATTCACTGAGTGATTCTATGGATTCTCCGGACTTCACCGCAACCACTTCCGAATCTAATGATGAAGTACCCACACCTATAGAGACCTCCCCCACAACATCCGAAAGTCACGATCCATCACCAACCAAGGTACCTCCATCGTTAGAATTGAAGCAACTTCCCACGCATTTAAGGTACGCATTTCTTGGCACAAATTCCACATACCCAGTTATAGTCAATGCAAATTTGAATGATGATGAATTAGAGAAACTCATGCATGTTTTGAAACAACATAGGAGAGCACTAGGTTACACCATTGATGATTTAGTAGGAATAAAGCCTTCTCTATGTATGCACAAAATATTGATGGAAGAGGATTACAAACCTTCACGCCAACCTCAAAGACGGTTAAACCCGGCAATGAAGGAGGTCGTGAAGAAAGAAATCCTTAAGTTACTTGATGCAGGTATCATCTTCCCTATTTCTGATAGCAAATGGGTGAGTCCAGTACAAGTAGTACCCAAGAAAGGAGGCATTACCGTTGTTGCCAACAAGAACAACGAACTCATCCCTACACGGACAGTTACAAGGTGGCGAATGTGCATCGACTACCGCAAACTGAACGTGGCCACAAGGAAGGACCACTTCCCCCTCCCTTTCATCGATCAAATGTTGGAAAGGTTAGCCCAACATGCCTACTTTTGTTATTTAGATGGATATAGCGGTTTCTTTCAGATACCAATTCATCCGGATGATCAAGAGAAGACAACCTTTACGTGCCCATGGGGTACGTTCGCTTATAGAAGAATGCCATTCGGTTTATGCAATGCTCCAGCCACCTTCCAAAGGTGTATGATGGCAATCTTCTCCGAATACGTAGAGAATATCATGGAAGTCTTCATGGACGACTTTTCGGTATATGGTTCTTCCTTTGATAACTGTCTCTATAACCTTTCACTAGTTCTTAAGAGATGTGAGGACACTAACTTAGTCTTAAACTGGGAAAAGTGTCATTTCATGGTCACCGAAGGAATTGTGTTAGGTCACTTAGTGTCACAAAGGGGAATAGAGGTAGATCGATCAAAAATAGAGACTGTTCGCTCCAAACGGTGTGTGCAAGCTTTAAATTTATAACCCTAGACTTAAGCTTAAAACAAGGATGCGAACCCGCAGTGTACGGGTCAATCGTAGTAAAAGCAAGAAAATTCCAGGGGTCGATCACAGGGACTCGGTGAAACAAAGTCAATACGGTATGCTACGTTAGTTCTAACCACAAGAGCGATTAACACAATCAAAGATGAATAAGATGTCAAATAAAGCAAACATGCAATTCTAGGGATTAAAGCATCAAGTTGTGGTTCCAACTCAAGATCTATAGATAAGCGGACAAAGTTGAGATTTTTGCGTGGGGAAGGTGTTGCTAAAGTGGAGTAGATCACCGGGTAAGTCTCACTACACACTAATCCTAAACCGTAACTCCTATTACCGGGTAAGTCTCAAGGAATCAAGATAAAGAACTATAACCTCAAACTAACACACCATCTAAGGGAATAGAATCAACCTTTACCGGGTAAGTCTCAGGCTAACTCACAAAGATGGGATGGAAGCACACTCAAACCCCAATAAAGGATAAACCTTTATTACCTACACTTATGATCGTTAATACACAAACTAAGGAATTACCGGGTAAGTCTCATCCTAAGCTTGCATTGAACCAGGAAGGTGTAATAAGAATAGGATTTAGCAAACTCTAACACTTAACTCTCAGTTACGGATCAAATAAGTCACCTCGGTCAGAAGAATTCCACCCCGGCCGAGATGTTCATCAACCGAACGAGATGCTTAGGGTTAAGGTTAAAGACTCGAACTTTCAGGATCCTACTGGAATCTAAGATTATTCTATCATTGTTTTTCCCACAACCTTCAGCCAATCACCCTAGAATCACACAAGGAGATTAGACACTCATCATCATAATGAAAGTATTAAAATATATGGGAAGGAGGTGAATATTTGAACAAAGAAGAATTTAAGGAAAAGACTTCAATAACTGAATCAAATATCACAACAAAGCGTTCCTTGGATAATAATCCAAAAAGACAAAACAATCAATGAGGGAATTGAAGACAATCTTACAAAACCCTTCAAAAAGCTATAAAAGCTATGATCTTCAATCTTCCTTCAACCTTCAAAAAGGTTCTTCAAGAACTCCCAACTTGGAGTATGCTGCTGCTGCTCTGATAGCGGGTGTTTCCAGCCGTATGCGGTTGTTATGCGGCCTCCTCGATTTGTGAAAATCCAACCCTTTTTATAGGAAAATAAACCCTCCAAAGATAATAAATCTTAGAAAGATATTCTCCCATAAAAATAGGTAAAATATATATTC
The DNA here is from genome assembly GCA_033239045.1 of Fagopyrum esculentum. Classification (NCBI taxonomy): domain Eukaryota; kingdom Viridiplantae; phylum Streptophyta; class Magnoliopsida; order Caryophyllales; family Polygonaceae; genus Fagopyrum; species Fagopyrum esculentum. The sequence continues at coordinate 8,191,979 of BSUD01000004.1, read as the reverse complement.
TGCATATCTCCTTCCTTCCAGGAGCCAAGCCCAAAAATATAAGATCACTTTCCAATTTTAAAAGATCTCAGCCAAGAATAAAATATTCTCGCCGCGTCCTAGGTGTTCGCCTCGGTCGAGTCGGCGTCTCTGGATCGCCTCGGTCGAGATGAATCTCTGGTCAACCGAGGTGACTCAGAACTGAATGTAGAATCTCTCAAAACTGGTCCAAAGTGAATCTTTAATCCATGGCTATGCTTCCTGGATGTAGCTCCAAATGACTCATGACTTCTTTTGCTCCTTTTGTATGCAAAACGTACCATATTACCTGCAATTACAACGAAACTAGGTGTAGACCTCGATTCTCGCAAAGGTAGATGAAATGGTAGTAAAATCACATAATGTACATACAAACATGCAGGTTATGAAAGATAAAACGTCCAAACAAACCCCAAAAACTAGACTATAATTCATGCTATCAAAATACCCCATACTTAGCCCTTGCTTGTCCCCAAGCAAGTTCCTCATATAGAAAACAAGATAGAATGGATTATAAGTCAAGAAAATCAATGAAAAAGCTTTTCAAAAACATTTTATGGTGTGCAACTATCATAGATCACTCTAAGAGAATACTTCCTGGAATTTAAAAACTCAATATGCTCAAAACATTTTATAAATATAAGAAAGTTGTTCATCTTTGCATAAAATCATAGAATGCATAATAAATCATAATTATCAAAATTAATCATGTATAATCCAGTTTAAACCACTAAGTCAATCAACAAGCTCAAGGTCTCAAGGGCTTCCCAAAAGAAAAGGTCAAGAAACGTGTAGGGTAGGGATGTATGTAAGGTAATGTGGTGCTAGAATCCGGGAAAAGGATGAACTTCGCTTTCACTTCAACTTGCAACATCTTCCACCAATAAGCTTTGCTTATCTCAAACTTTTTCTTTTACTTTACTTTTTGGGATGCATGGACAGAGGTGCACAATAACCGAAGCCTAGGAAATCAGCAATCATCAATTTCTTGAGATGCATCAAACCCTTGATGCACATACCATGACCCGATAGGAATATCGCTCAATCCGACTTTGGCAAGACACAAACACCCGGCTATGTGAATGGTGCCGAGTTACTCATCTTCATGATTGACTTCCCCAAACCTATTATTGCTCTCTAATACTTTCACTTCCAGCCCACTCTTCAACTTTAACTTGCTTTCACCACTTCGCTTGCTTCCAAATTCCCGGATAGGTAAAGGGAGGCAAAATGTATATGAGGGGTTAAGCATGATCAAGAAGAAGAAGAAGAAGAGAATGAATTGCCTTGGTCTTTCCAAGAAGAAAGTGAGAGAACTTAACCTGCGGTGTCAACCTTCAAATTCAACATAATTTGGATAAAAACAAAGTATTAAACATGCTAATAATTTCAAACAAAGCATTTAGCAACTTAAACATATCATAAAACCTTTCAAACACATAAAGAATTTAAAACCAGTAGGTAAACAAGATCTTCACTGAGATCATATCCAGATAAGTAGCACAAAATCGTTCTCGAAAACTCTCAGTTAACCTACCTCGGTCGAGGTGTTCTTGGTTCAACCGAGGTGAAATGCCTCGTTTGGCCAAGACTGACTCGGTCGAGGTAAAAAAAAATTTTTTTTTAAAACCATTTTTTTTTTTCGGTTTCGACGTTTTTCTCAATCAAATAACCTGTAGGTATGCATGTAATATCAGATAATCATATAAAGGCAAATGAAGCATAAATATGAAAATATCCGATAAATAAAATACATCATAAGTGTCGAATACATCAAAGGTCGCCACATAGTCAAATAACAACCACCCCATACTTGAGACACACTGTCTCAGTGGGTATAATAAAAGTCTAAACAGAAGAACTCACCGGATAAAAGCCGAACTGCATAAAAATATAATAATAAAACTCTGCAGCTCCTCAGTAGTCCTGATCCGGCGGTGGTGGTGGTGGTACATAAGGATGCTGGGTCGGATCAAACGGATAGCCCATAGTCTGCTGGAACTGTAGCTCCATCATCCTACGCTGATAGTGCTGCCCCTCCAACATCTGCTGAGTCCAGCTGTCAAGGTGTCGGTGCTGGGCGGCAAATCTCTCATGGATGTCCACTGTAAGGGCAGCATATGAGTCTATCATCTGATCTGTCAAGTCGTCGATCCGACGATGAGCCTCTGCATCTCTATGACGGCGTGTCCGACGCCTAGCAGATCTAGCAGGAGGTGCAGCAGGTGCAGGCTCAGTATCCTCCTCATCGTCTACCCGGCATCTCTCGTGGATAGCCGGGCGGTAGGGACGGGATGAGGAAGGAGAAGGGGAAGGGGAGGATCTATCTCTAAGAGCTAAACGGCGATCTGAACTCATCTTCAAAACACACTGTCAGACTACCTCGGTCGACTGACAAATACCAAGAATCACCTCGACCGAGGTGCAGAACGACTGGACCGAGGCGAAGGCAGTCGCGATTCCACTCTCTGATTTTCAGTTCTTTTCCCCCAAAAATCACTACCGATGCTTCCTAAGGGGTACTTAAAGGTTTCCTCAACAGAATCAAGGGCAACCAAAGCCCAAATATCAATAAACGAACGAGTTTAGGTTTTTCGAACGTTTTTACCTCGTTTCGGTCGAAACGCTCAAAATTCTTGTAGATATGTAGTTGCAATCGACTTCTCTATCCTTCAATCTCGGTTTGGAAGCAGAAATCGTCGAAAACGAGCAAGAACGAGGTGAGCGAGGTGCTTCTGTCCGCCGCGGTCGAAATGGGGTAAAAAAATGTGAAAAGTAATTTTTCCCCTTTTTTATACTGTTACTGGATCTGCTGTCACCTCGGTCGAGATGGTCTCGACTGGCCCGAGGTGGTATGGACCGAGGCGGTTCTGCAGAAACCCTAGTCGCCTCGGTTGCTTCAAGAATCAACTCGGTCGAGGTGCTTTGAAAGTAACCGAGGTGCTTCTGTCTTCTCAGAATCTCGAACTTCTGTCCTTCCAGATGTGCTCCTTCCTGTTGTCTGTCCAGAACGCCAAAAACAAAGCAAAGCAAAGCAAAAACAAAATCTATCTAAGCTAGACTAGAAAACGGGAAAAGAGAGCAATACCTTGGGTTGCCTCCCAAGAAGCGCTTGATTTAAGGTCGCTAGCTGGACCATAATGCGTCTCAAACGAGGTGGGAGGTGCCCGCACCCCATACTTCACCTCCATCGTGGGGTGAAGTAAGTAGATCCATCAAACGCTCCAAGACGTGTAAGTGCTCGTCGGGGAATGAATCGTCTATGGGTGGTCTATCCGTCTCGCGGGAGGATTCCGGTAGCCGGCTAAGGTGATCCGCAACTGAGTTCTCGGATCCCTTCTTATCGCGAATCTCTAGGTCAAACTCTTGAAGCAAGAGAATCCATCGAATAAGACGCGGCTTGGCATCTTTCTTAGCCATCAAGTAACGAATGGCTGCATGGTCGGTGTAGACAATGACTTTCGCCCCTACTAGATAGGAACGAAACTTCTCGAAAGCATATACAACCGCCAATAACTCCTTTTCGGTGGTAGCGTAGTGGCGTTGTGCTTCATCTAGCGTCTTGCTAGCATAATAAATGGCGGTGGTCCGTCCATCTTTCTTCTGCCCAAGCACCGCTCCTACGGCTACATCACTAGCGTCACACATGACCTCAAAGGGCAAGGTCCAATCAGGAGGCTGGATAATGGGAGCGGAGATCAACGCTTCCTTAATCCTGTAGAAAGCATCAAGACATTCCTGCGAAAACTCAAAAATAACATCTTTATTCAAGAGGTTAGTTAGAGGTTTAGAAATCTTGGAGAAGTCTTTGATGAATCTCCTGTAGAAACCTGCATGCCCGAGAAAACTCCTCACACCTTTAACAGAACAAGGAGGAGGGAGTTTCTCAATAGTCTCGATCTTAGCTCGATCGACCTTAATACCTCGATTAGAAACGAGGTGTCCTAGCACAATGCCTTCATTAACCATAAAATGACACTTCTCCCAATTCAAAACAAGGTTAGTGTCTTCACATCTTTTAAGCACTAGAGAAAGGTTAGATAGGCAATCATCAAAAGAGGAACCATATACAGAAAAATCATCCATGAATACCTCCATGATCTCCTCTATGTACTCGGAAAAGATAGCCATCATGCATCGCTGGAAGGTAGCTGGTGCATTGCACAATCCAAATGGCATCCTCCGATAGGAAAACGTCCCCCATGGACAAGTGAAAGTGGTCTTCTCCTGATCATCCGGATGGATAGGAATCTGGAAGAATCCACTATAGCCGTCCAAGTAGCAAAAGTGTGAATGCTGGGCCAACCGTTCGAGCATTTGATCAATGAAGGGAAGCGGAAAATGATCCTTCCGAGTTGCCGTGTTCAGCTTCCTATAATCGATGCAAACTCTCCAGCCCGTAACGGTCCTCGTTGGGATCAACTCGTTGTTCTTATTCGTCACAACGGTCATCCCTCCTTTCTTCGGAACGACATGCACCGGGCTAACCCACTTGCTGTCCGAGATAGGATAAATAATACCTGCATCTAACAACTTAAGAACTTCCTTCTTCACAACCTCTTTCATGATCGGATTTAACCGTCTTTGAGGTTCCCGTGAAGTCTTATGATTATCTTCCATTAGAATTCTATGCATGCAGAAAGAAGGTTTAATGCCAATAAGATCATCCGTGGTGTAACCTATGGCTTTTCGATGCTTTCTCAGAACATGCATTAGCTTAGATAATTCAGAATCGGAGAGGGAAGCACTAGCAATAACGGGATAAGTAGAATCCGGCCCAAGAAAGATATACCTCAAGTGACTAGGGAGTTGTTTAAGCTCCACAACTGGGGGTGCTTTCTGAGAGGGATCTGTGCTTCCTCTTTCCAGTGGAGTGGTGTCAGAAACTGGACTAAATGCAATCTCAGTTTGAATCGTCTCGCTGTCGACCTCGGTCGAGGCGCAAAGGCGTTGACCGAGGTGTTCTTCAGACGCCTCGCTCTGTCCAGAAAGTGCCTCGGTCGAGGTACTGCTACTGGAACCGAGACTGGAGATCTTCGTCTCCTGGATTAGCTTCTCAGTTTTAGCTCCTGGATCCTCTTCCAGTGCCTTCAAGCTCCGTATATCTGCATCACAAGAAGCATCTATACCTTCCTCCATTAAACTGAAGCTAATAACTCTTTCGAGTGGATCGTTAATAAGGATAGAGCTCACCAATTCTCTTGATTCTTCTTCATCGTAGATGTTGAAGATATCATCAGTTAGTTGCTCCCCCTTCATGGCTGCAAGTAGTGCGAACTCCACCTCATCGCCACCAACGTTGAATTTCAACTTGGCGTTCTTGCAATCCACATTGCAACCCGAAGTTGCTAGAAATGGCCTCCCGAGAATGATAGGAACAGGATAATCTGCGGGAATGTCAAGTACGACAAAATCTATGGGTAGATAGAAGTTACCTAACTTGACCGGAACGTCCTCCAAAATGCCCACGGGATGGGTAATGGAACGATCCGCCATGTAAAGTCAAATCTTGACCGGCTTGGGCTCTCCAAGACCGATCTTAGTGCATAACTCCAGCGGGATGATGCTCACGCTGGCTCCTAGATCACAAAGGGCTTCACAAGTGACATCCCCAACTTGAATGGGAATGCAAAATGAGCCGGGATCTCTCAACTTAGGTGGCATCTTTTCCTTCATGATCTTGATAAGCTCCGAAGATTTAGATGTCATCCTAACTTCACCAACATCCTCCAGCTTCCTCTTCCTTGATAAGATCTCTTTTAAGAACTTCCCATAGGCGGGCATACCGTGGTTTTGATTATTCGCCCTCCAGTTGTTGCTATTGGATCCTCTATTGTTGTTGTAGTTGTTGTTTCGGGGTCCGTTGTTGTTGTTACGGTACCCGTTGTTGTTGTTGTTGTTGTTGTTCCTTTGCCCTTGCTCTTCCTTCTTAGTTTGAGCCATCAAGAGCTCCTTCAATTGCTTCACGTCATTCTTCAATGATGTGAGTTGATTGTTGTTGGGTTGAGTCTCTTGAAAGTTGACTCTTTTTACTCCACCTTCGGCTCCTTGGTGGGTATACTTCTCCATGTGCAAGGCTTGCTTCTCAATGAAATCCCAAGCCTCGTCAACCGCCATATCCATAAATGTGCCGGCGGAGAGTAGTTGGAGATTAAACTGGGTGTTTCCGTCCAGCCCTTTGAAGTAGATCTCCAACAACTCGATCTTTGGAATCCCATGATGTGGGCAATCCAAAAGGATATCCTTGAACCGCTCCCATGATTTGGACAAGCTCTCCTTGTCCTTCATGATGAAAGCATTGATCTTCCCTCTCATTTCAGCAGTCTTTGAGGGGGGAAAGAATTTAGTCAAGAATTCCGTAGTCATCTCTTCCCATGTGCTGATCTTTCCTGCAGGAAGAGATTGATACCAAGTAAGAGCTCTATCTTTAAGAGAAAAGTAGAAAGGTCTTAGCTTGTAGTTGTTATTTTCAATTCTGGGAGGTCGCAAGGTCTCCATCAAGATCTCGTAGTTTTGAAGATGTTGATGCGGCGACTCCTTCTCTAGCCCTCCGAATTGACATTGGCGAATCATCGCTAGAACTTGTGGTCGAAGTTCGTAGTCATGGTCCGCTGGATCTCCTAGGTTCACTCCTGGACGCCTCAGCTGTTGATTAGGGTCCATCCTTTGACCTAGGGTTTGTGGAATTCCTGCAAGAAGAACATCTCGGACTGGCATCCGAAGTGGGTGCACATCGGCCGGGGCGTCAGGAACTGGGACTTGCCTCGGTCGAGGATCAATTACTGGATCCTGCATCGGTCGAGGTTGAATCTGGTTCCGAATTGCTGCAATCTCAGCTTCGATTGCTGCATTCCTGGCCTGATTCTCTTCTTTTTCCTGCCTTAGTTCTTCTTTACTGAGACGTAGCTGCTCCTGCGTCTCTCTCAATTGGGCCAAAAGATCGTGATCGTCTTGTTGGGCCATCTTCGCTTCTCTTAAGCGTCGTTTGTATGTCTTTTCTGGTTCGGGATCGTAAGGAACGATTTCCTTCCCAGTGCGGGTTCTTCGCATATACCTAAGAAAGAACCTGCAAAAGTCACTCAAGTAGAGTGGTTAGATGACACGGGGGCAAGCGCCCCAAGAGCAACCCGTACCGGCTCGGTCTAGACCAAGTCCCCGGCAACGGCGCCAAAAACTTGTTCGCTCCAAAAGGTGTGTGCAAGCTTTAAATTTATAACCCTAGACTTAAGCTTAAAACAAGGATGCAAACCCGCAGTGTACGGGTCAATCGTAGTAAAAAGCAAGAAATTCTAGGGGTCGATCACAGGGACTCGGTGAAACAAAGTCGATAACGGTAAGCTTCGTAAAGAGAACCCATCGTGGGGTGAAGTAAGTAGATCCATCAAACGCTCCAAGACGTGTAAGTGCTCGTCGGGGAATGAATCGTCTATGGGTGGTCTATCCGTCTCGCGGGAGGATTCCGGTAGCCGGCTAAGGTGATCCGCAACTGAGTTCTCGGATCCCTTCTTATCGCGAATCTCTAGGTCAAACTCTTGAAGCAAGAGAATCCATCGAATAAGACGCGGCTTGGCATCTTTCTTAGCCATCAAGTAACGAATGGCTGCATGGTCGGTGTAGACAATGACTTTCGCCCCCACTAGATAGGAACGAAACTTCTCGAAAGCATATACAACCGCCAATAACTCCTTTTCGGTGGTAGCGTAGTTGCGTTGTGCTTCATCTAGCGTCTTGCTAGCATAATAAATGGCGGTGGTCCGTCCATCTTTCTTCTGCCCAAGCACCGCTCCTACGGCTACATCACTAGCATCACACATGATCTCAAAGGGCAAGGTCCAATCAGGAGGCTGGATAATGGGAGCGGAGATCAACGCTTCCTTAATCCTGTAAAAAGCATCAAGACACTCCTGCGAAAACTCAAAAACAACATCTTTATTCAAGAGGTTAGTTAGAGGTTTAGAAATCTTAGAGAAGTCTTTGATGAATCTCCTGTAGAAACCTGCATGCCCGAGAAAACTCCTCACACCTTTAACAGAACAAGGAGGAGGGAGTTTCTCAATAGTCTCGATCTTAGCTCGATCGACCTTAATACCTCGATTAGAAACGAGGTGTCCTAGCACAATGCCTTCATTAACCATAAAATGACACTTCTCCCAATTCAAAACAAGGTTAGTGTCTTCACATCTTTTAAGCACTAGCGAAAGGTTAGATAAGCAATCATCAAAAGAGGAACCATATACAGAAAAATCATCCATAAATACCTCCATGATCTCCTCTATGTACTCGGAAAAGATAGCCATCATGCATCGCTGGAAGGTAGCTGGTGCATTGCACAATCCAAATGGCATCCTCCGATAGGAAAACGTCCCCCATGGACAAGTGAAAGTGGTCTTCTCCTGATCATCCGGATGGATAGGAATCTGGAAGAATCCACTATAGCCGTCCAAGTAGCAAAAGTGTGAATGCTGGGCCAACCGTTCGAGCATTTGATCAATGAAGGGAAGCGGAAAATGATCCTTCCGAGTTGCCGTGTTCAGCTTCCTATAATCGATGCAAACTCTCCAGCCCGTAACGGTCCTCGTTGGGATCAACTCGTTGTTCTTATTCGTCACAACGGTCATCCCTCCTTTCTTCGGAACGACATGCACCGGGCTAACCCACTTGCTGTCCGAGATAGGATAAATAATACCTGCATCTAACAACTTAAGAACTTCCTTCTTCACAACCTCTTTCATGATCGGATTTAACCGTCTTTGAGGTTCCCGTGAAGTCTTATGATTATCTTCCATTAGAATTCTATGCATGCAGAAAGAAGGTTTAATGCCAATAAGATCATCCGTGGTGTAACCTATGGCTTTTCGATGCTTTCTCAGGACATGCATTAGCTTAGATAATTCAGAATCGGAGAGGGAAGCACTAGCAATAACGGGATAAGTAGAATCCGGCCCAAGAAAGATATACCTCAAGTGACTAGGGAGTTGTTTAAGCTCCACAACTGGGGGTGCTTTCTGAGAGGGATCTGTGCTTCCTCTTTCCAGTGGAGTGGTGTCAGAAACTGGACTAAATGCAATCTCAGTTTGAATCGTCTCGCTGTCGACCTCGGTCGAGGCGCAAAGGCGTTGACCGAGGTGTTCTTCAGACGCCTCGCTCTGTCCAGAAAGTGCCTCGGTCGAGGTACTGCTACTGGAACCGAGACTGGAGATCTTCGTCTCCTGGATTAGCTTCTCAGTTTTAGCTCCTGGATCCTCTTCCAGTGCCTTCAAGCTCCGTATATCTGCATCACAAGAAGCATCTATACCTTCCTCCATTAAACTGAAGCTAATAACTCTTTCGAGTGGATCGTTAATAAGGATAGAGCTCACCAATTCTCTTGATTCTTCTTCATCGTAGATGTTGAAGATATCATCAGTTAGTTGCTCCCCCTTCATGGCTGCAAGTAGTGCGAACTCCACCTCATCGCCACCAACGTTGAATTTCAACTTGGCGTTCTTGCAATCCACATTGCAACCCGAAGTTGCTAGAAATGGCCTCCCGAGAATGATAGGAACAGGATAATCTGCGGGAATGTCAAGTACGACAAAATCTATAGGTAGATAGAAGTTACCTAACTTGACCGGAACGTCCTCCAAAATGCCCACGGGATGGGTAATGGAACGATCCGCCATGTAAAGTCAAATCTTGACCGGCTTGGGCTCTCCAAGACCGATCTTAGTGCATAACTCCAGCGGGATGATGCTCACGCTGGCTCCTAGATCACAAAGGGCTTCACAAGTGACATCCCCAACTTGAATGGGAATGCAAAATGAGCCGGGATCTCTCAACTTAGGTGGCATCTTTTCCTTCATGATCTTGATAAGCTCCGAAGATTTAGATGTCATCCTAACTTCACCAACATCCTCCAGCTTCCTCTTCCTTGATAAGATCTCTTTTAAGAACTTCCCATAGGCGGGCATACCTAAAATAGCATCAAGGAAAGGAATATTAATATGTAGTTTATTCATCAAGTCAAGAAACTTACCGAAGTGCTTGTCTAGATGTGCTCTGGCTCTGGATTGAGGGAATGGAAGTGGTGGCTTATATGCAGGAGGTGGAACATAAGTTTCTGTCGTTCCTCCCACTTTCTGTTGCTCCGCCTCGGTTGGCATCTCGGTCGAGGTGTTCTTCGACTGGATCTGGACCGAGGTGGTCTGCGTCGAGCGAGGTACTGGATCTGCAGTTTTAAGTCCACTCCTCGTCGTTATGGCCATGCACTGACCCTTAGGGTTAGTTTCCGTCTTTGCTGGAAGCTTCCCTGGATCTCTTGGCGCTTCATTCGCCCTATTAGCAAGTTGTTGTTCAAGGGACTTTTGGGCCCTCGAAAATGAAGTCATAGAATTCTCCATAGCGTTAAGCTTGATCAATGCGTCTTTCTTTTCTGGCTGAGACGAACTTGATCCTTGCCCTTGGCTTTTCAATGGAGTAGAAGAAGAAGAAGGAGAAGAGAGGAAAGGATTAGAGGAATCATTAGAGTTGGAGTTTGAATAATTGTTACCGTGGTTTTGATTATTCGCCCTCCAGTTGTTGCTATTGGATCCTCTATTGTTGTTGTAGTTGTTGTTTCGGGGTCCGTTGTTGTTGTTACGGTACCCGTTGTTGTTGTTGTTGTTGTTGTTCCTTTGCCCTTGCTCTTCCTTCTTAGTTTGAGCCATCAAGAGCTCCTTCAATTGCTTCACGTCATTCTTCAATGATGTGAGTTGATTGTTGTTGGGTTGAGTCTCTTGAAAGTTGACTCTTTTTACTCCACCTTCGGCTCCTTGGTGGGTATACTTCTCCATAGACATGTTGCCGGTTCCTAAACCGGCGGTTTAGGTTTAGGAACCGGCGGTTTAGGTTTGGCAAAAGCCAAACCTAAACCTAAACCGGCCAAGGAGGAACCGCCGGTTTAGGTTTAACCTAAACCGGCGGTTTGCCAAACCGCCAAACCGCCGGTTTGGCGGTTTGGCACATGACTTTTAAAAAAAAAAAATAATAAAAATTTATATATATATAATTAATATAATATATATGTATAAATGTATAATATATATTAATTAAAATTATTTTATAACTTTATATTTTATACATAGAATTTTTTTTTTACAATAGCATTTAGATAGAATTACTAAGTAAATAAAAGAAAGCAACTAATATAAGTTATATAACATTACTAACAATAATAAAAGAAAGCAAACTCAAATTTTTTATACATTGAATTTTTTTTCATTACATTAGCTTTTGAATAAAATAATTACATAGTAAAAAAAATTACTAACAATAATAAAAGAAAGAAGCAACTAAAATAAAATTTTTTTATACATTAAAATTCAATGTATAATAATTACATATTAAACAAAATTACTAAGTACTAACTACTAACTACAATTCTACAACAAAATAAAGCAAGCTAAATTTTTTATACATTCAATTTTTTTTTATTACATCTTTACTTTACATTAGTATTTGAAATTTTGAATATAACTAAATGAAAAAAAAAAAAAAAA